>CM075981.1:31970267-32452857 GCA_038087875.1 Malacoraja senta | reverse complement strand
GTGGAACACTTTGAGACCAATTACCATAATTATCTTAAATTATAGTTATGGAAAAGGACAGGACTGGGCAACAATTTTGAAGACATTAAGCAAGAACCTGCAGAGGTCGATTGTGTGAGTCTGTTTGCAGGTAAGGGGATGGCTGTAAAGTGGGGGGTTTCAAGAGTGCCACAGGAAGAGTACATGAGCAGCATGTTCCTGTTAGAGTGAAGGGCAGACCTGGCAAACTGAGGAAATCCTGGTTGACAAGAGATGTTGAGGTTCTGGTCAAGAAAAGGGAGGCATAAGTCAGATGTAAGCAGTTGGGAGCAAGTGAACTATTCTGCAAGTTTGAGAAGTATAGGAGTACACTTAAGGAGGTCAAAAGGAAGACATGAAATGTGTCTAGCAGACAGGTAAAGGAAAATCATAAGAGATTCTACAAGTATATTAAGAGTAAAAGGGTGGCTATGGAAAGTGTAGGTCCCCTTACATCATAGCCATCGTTATGTAGAGCTGAAAGAGATGGAAGAGATATTAAATCAATATTTCTCATCTGTCTTCATTGAGGAGAAGATCATGGAAGCTAAGGAGTTGTGGCATATGAGATGATGTCGTAGAACTATATACGAGTTACCAAAGAGGAGATACTAGTGGTGCGTCCACAAACCTTCTGGGAAACTACAGAAGAAATTGTGGAAGCCTTTGCAGAGATATTTGCATCATCTTTAGCCACAGATGAAGTTCCAGTAGACTGAAGAGTGACTACTGTGTACTGTTAATTAAGAATGGCAGCAAGGACATGCCAAGATATTACAGGTATAGTGGACAATGAGAAATACAGTGCCCGCCATAATGTTTGGGACAAAGATCCATCACTTAATTTATTTGCCTCTGTACTCCACAATTAGAAATTTGTAATAGAAAAAAATCACATGTGGTTAAAGTGCACATTGTCAGATTTTATTAAAGGTCATTTTTATACATTTTGGTTTCACCATATAGAAATTGCAGCAGTGTTTATACATAGTCCCCCCATTTCAGGGCGCCATAATGTTTGGAACACAGCAATGTCATGTAAATGAAAGTAGTTATGTTTAGTATTTTGTGTATATCCTTTGCATGCAATGACTGTTTGAAGTCTGCGATTCATGGACATCATCAGTTGCTGGGTGTCTTGTCTGGTGAAGCTCTGCCAGGCCTGTATTGCAGCCATCTTTAGCTTATGCTTGTTTTGGGGACAAGTCCCCTTCAGTTTTCTCTTCAGCATATAAAAGGCATGCTCAATTGGGTTCAGATTGGGCGATTGACTTGAACACTCAAGAATTTACAATTTTTTAACTTTGAAAAACTCCTTTCAGTATGTTCGGGATCATTGTCTTGCTATAGAATGAACCGCCGGCCAATGAGTTTTGAGGCATTTGTTTGAATTTGAGCAGATAGGATGTCAAAATTCATGCACTTCAAAATTCATTATGCTACTACCATCAGCAGTTGTATCAACAATGAAGATAAGTGAGCCAGTACCTTCAGCAGCCATACATGCCCAGGCCATAACACCCCCACCACCGTGTTTCACAGATGAGATGGTATGCTTTGGATCTTGGGCAGTTCCTTCTCTCCTCCATACTTTGCTCTGATATAATTTAATTTTCGTCTTATCTGCCCACGAGGCCTTTTTTCCAGAACAGTTGTTGCTCTTTTAAGTACTCCTTGGCAAACTGTAACTGGCCAACCTATTTTTGCGGCTAATCAGTGGTTTGCATCTTGCAGTGTAGCCTCTGTATTTCTGTTCATGAAGTCTTCTGCAGACAGAAGTCATTGACATATCCAAACCTGATTCCTGAAGATTGTTTCTGATCTGTCGGACAGGTGTTTGGGGATTTTTCTTTATTATAGCGAGAATTCTTCTGTCATCAGCTGTGGAGGTCTTCCTTGGCCTGCCAGTCCCTTTGAAATTAGTAAGCTCACCAGTGCACTTTTTCTTCTTAATGATGTTCCAAACAGTTGATTTTGGTAAGCCTACGGTTTGGCTGATGTCTCTAAAAGTTTTATTCTTGTTTCTTAGTCTCATAATAGCTTCTTTGACTTTCATTGGCACAACTTTGGTCCTCATGTTGATGAACAGCAATAAAAGTTTCCAAAGGTGATGGAAAGACTGGAGGAAAGACTAAATGCTGAGAGCTCTCTTATACCTGCATTAGGGAGGCATTTAAACACACCTGAGCAATTTCAAACACCTGGTGAAGCCATGTGTCCCAAACATTATGGTGCCCTGAAATGGGGGGACTATGTATAAACACTGCTGTAATTTCTACATGGTGAAACCAAATTATATAAAAATACCCTTTAATAAAATCTGACAATGTCCACTTTAACCACATGTGATTTTTTTCTATTACAAATCTCAAATTGTGTACAGAGGCAAATAAATAAATGATGGGTCTTTGTCGCAAACATTATGGAGGGCACAAAAGAGAAGAGGTCTTGAAAGGAGAATTTAGGGAGTTGGGAGGAGAGTTAAGGAGAAGGTCTACAAAGGCAACAATCTCAGGATTAATACCTGTGCCACGTGACGGTGAGAGTAGGAATGGAGTGAGGTGGAGGATAAATGCGTGGCTGAGGAACTGGTGCAGCGGGCAGGGATTCAATTTCTGGATCATTGGGACCTCTTTTGGGGAAGGAGTGACCTGTACAGAAAGGACGGGTTGCACTTGAACCCGAGGGGGACCAATATCCTGGCGGGGAGATTTGCAAAGGCTACTGGGGAGACTTTAAACTAGAACAGTTGGGGGGAGGGACTCAAATAGAAAAAGCTAGTGGAAAATATGGGAGGCAGGAGGCAGAGAAGGGAAGCACTCGGACCCAAAATGTAGGGGAGAAAGAAGAAAAAGATAATAAACAGAGAATAAGTGGTGGTGGGTTTCTTAAATGTGTATATTTTAATGCTAGGAGCATTGTAAGAAAGGTGGATGAGCTTAGAGCCTGGATTGACACCTGGAAGTATGATGTTGTGGCGATCAGTGAAACATGGTTGCAGGAGGGCTGTGATTGGCAAATAAATATTCCAGGATTTCGTTGCTTCAGGGGTGATAGAATTGGAGGGGCAAGAGGTGGGGGTGTTGCATTGCTTGTCAAGGAAGATATTACAGCAGTGCTTTGGCAGGATAGATTAGAGGGGTCGTCTAGGGAGGCTATTTGGGTGGAACTGAGAAATGGGAAAGGTGTAGCAACACTTATAGAGGTGTATTATAGACCGCCAAATGGGGAGCGAGAATTGGAAGAGCAAATATGTAAGGAGATAACAGATATTAGTAGTAAGCACAAGGTAGTGATTGTGGGAGATTTCAATTTCCACACATAGACTGGGAAACACATTCTGTAAAAGGGCTGGATGGTTTGGAGTTTGTAAAATGTGTGCAAGATAGTTTTTTGCAGCAATACATAGAGGTACCTACTAGAGAAGGGGCAGTGCTGGACCTCCTGTTAGGAAATGAGACAGGGCAGGTGGCGGAGGTATGCGTCGGGGAGCACTTCGGGTCCAGTGATCACAATACCATTAGTTTCAATATAATTATGGAGAGGGTCAGAACTGGACCTAGGGTTGAGATTTTTGTTTGGAGAAAGGCTAACTTTGAGGAGATGCAAAAGGATTTAAAAGGAGTGAATTGGGACATGTTGTTTTATGGGAAGGATGTAGAAGAAAAATGGAGGACATTTAAGGGTGAAATTTTAAGAGTACAGAATCTTTATGTCCCTGTTCGGTTGAAAGGAAATAGTAAAAAATGGAAAGAGCCATGGTTTTCAAGGGAAATTGGACACTTGATTCGGAAAAAGAGAGAGATCTACAATAATTATAGGCAGCATGGAGTAAATGAGGTGCTTGAGGAGTATAAAGAATGTAAAAAGAATATTAAGAAAGAAATTAGAAAAGCTAAAAGAAGATATGAGGTTGCTTTGGCAAGTAAGGTGAAAGTAAATCCAAAGGGTTTCTACAGCTATATTAATAGCAAAAGGATAACAAGGAATAAAATCGGTCCATTAGAGAGTCAGAGTGGACAGCTATCTGCAGAGCCAAAAGAGATGGGGGAGATATTGAACAATTTCTTTTCTTCGGTATTCACGAAGGAGAAGGATATGGAATTATGTGAGGTAAGGGAAACGAGCAGAGTAGCAATGGAAACTGTGAGATTCAAAGAAGAGGAGGTGTGGACACTTTTGAAAAATATGAAAACGGATAAGTCTCCAGGTCCTGACAGGATATTCCCTAGGACATTGAGGGAAGTTAGTGTAGAAATAGCAGGGGCTATGACAGAAATATTTCAAATGTCATTAGAAACGGGAATAGTGCCGGAGGATTGGCGTACTGCGCATGTTGTTCCGTTGTTTAAAAAGGGTTCGAAGAGTAAACCTAGCAATTATAGACCTGTTAGTTTGACGTCAGTGGTGGGCAAATTAATGGAAAGGATACTTAAAGATAATATATATAAGCATCTGGATAAGCAGGGTCTGATTAGGAACAGTCAACATGGATTTGTGCCTGGAAGGTCATGCTTGACTAATCTTCTTGAATTTTTCGAAGAGGTTACTAGGGAAATTGATGAGGGTAAAGCAGTGGATGTTGTCTATATGGACTTCAGTAAGGCCTTTGACAAGGTTCCTCATGGAAGGTTGGTTAAGAAGATTCAATTGTTGGGTATTAATGGTGGAGTAGCAAGATGGATTCAACAGTGGCTGAATGGGAGATGCCAGAGAGTAATGGTGGATGGCTGTTTGTCAGGTTGGAGGCCGGTGACGAGTGGGGTGCCTCAGGGGTCTGTGTTGGGTCCACTGTTGTTTGTCATGTACATCAATGATCTGGATGAAGGTGTGGAAAATTGGATTAGTAAGTATGCAGATGATACTAAGATAGGTGGTGTTGTGGATAATGAAGTAGATTTTCAAAGTCTACAGAGAGATTTAGGCCATTTGGAAGAGTGGGCTGAAAGATGGCAGATGGAGTTTAATGCTGACAAATGTGAGGTGCTACATCTCGGCAGGACAAATCAAAATAGGACGTACACGGTAAATGGTAGCGAATTGAGGAATGCAGTTGAACAGAGGGATCTAGGAATAACTGTGCATAGTTCCCTGAAGGTGGAATCTCATGTAGATAGGGTGGTAAAGAAAGCTTTTGGTGTGCTGGCCTTTATAAATCAGAGCATTGAATATAGAAGTTAGGATGTAATGTTAAAATTGTACAAGGCATTGGTGAGGCCAATTCTGGAGTATGGAGTACAATTTTGGTTGCCTAATTATAGGAAGGATGTCAACAAAATAGAGAGAGTACAGAGGAGATTTACTAGAATGTTGCCTGGGTTTCAGCAACTAAGTTACAGAGAAAGGTTGAACAAGTTAGGTCTTTATTCTTTGGAGCGCAGAAGGTTAAGAGGGGACTTGATAGAGGTCTTTAAAATTATGAGCGGGTTAGACAGAGTGGACGTGGATAAGCTTTTCCCATTGAGAGTAGGGAAGATTCAAACAAGGGGACATGACTTGAGAATTAAGGGACAGAAGTTTAGGGGGAACATTAGGGGGAACTTCTTTACTCAGAGAGTGGTAGCTGTGTGGAATGAGCTTCCAGTGGAAGTGGTGGAGGCAGGTTCGATGTTATCCTTTAAAAATAGATTGGATGGGTATATGGACGGGAAAGGAATGGAGGATTATGGTCTGAGTGCAGGTAGATGGGACTAGGAGGAAGTATTTATTTTTAATTTAAAAAAATAAAATAAAAAAAAATGTTCGGCACGGACTTGAAGGGCCGAGATGGCCTGTTTCCGTGCTGTTATGGTTATATGGTTATATGGTTATATGTATATCTGTTTACAACACAATCTACATCAGTTTGGACGATGGGTTGAAGAATGGGGAAGGAAATTTAATTTGACAAGTGTGAGGTATTATGCCCTGGTATGGGATTTACACAGTAAATGGTAGACCCTTGGAGAGTGTCGTCGAACAGAGAGATCCAGGTGTACAGGTGCATGTTTCTCTGAAAGCGGCAGTTCAGGTGGACAGGATGAAGGAGGCGTTTGGCATGCTTGTCTTCATTGGAAAGGGTACTGAGTACAAATATTGGAACATCATATTGCAGCTGTACAAGTCATTGGCAAGGCCACACTTGGAGTACTGTTATCACCCCTGTTATTTGCCCTTGCGATTGAACCCTTAGCGGAAAGTATAAGAGGAGGAGCCATCTTGAGGAACGGCTGCTAAACAGCAGCCGCCCGTTAAATGCACTTTTTTCTTAGTTTTTTAGTTTTTTTTATGTCTTTGTTTGTTAGAGAATTTTGTTTTTTAATGTGGGGGGGGGGGTAAGGGGGAAATCATTTCTAGGTCCCTACCTGGTCGGTGAGGCAGCTTTCTCTCCGGGCTGCCCAGTCGACCCGTCCTTGCGGCCTACCAGCGGGCGTGGAGCGGCGTTTTCCTGGCGGGGACCGCCCAGCACCCTCAGCTTTGGTGGCGGCACAGCGCTGGAGCGCTATCGCGGAGTGGAGCGGGCGATGCCTTCCCTGGGTTGCCGCGCTGGACCGACGCGCTGGAGCTCCGGTGAGCTGCGACCGCCGAGCTCAACACCTCCGGGCTGCGGGACTGCGGAGCGACCAGCCGCGGGCGGCGGCGCCGACTCCAACATCGGGAGCCTCTGAGCTCCAAATCGGCGCGGCCTTGTCGGCTTCAGTTGCCACGGACGCCGGTAGGAAATCGGCCGTTCCAGCCGTAGCTGCGGCCTCCGGTGAGGAATGCGGCCATTCCAGGTGGCCCAGCCGCTAGAGGACTCTCCCGACGCCGGGGCAACATCACCTGGTGAGGATGGCCAGGAACATCGGGCCTCCGTAGAGGCAATAGCGGAGGCCTCATTTGGCCTGACTTTTGGGTGAACTGGGGTTGGGGACTGGACATTGTGCCTTCCCCCACAGTGGTAATCATTGTGGGGGGGTGATTTTTTGTGTGTTGTGTCAATGTTAGTCTGTGTTCAAGATGGCGGTCGGAGGGGAGAGTGGACGCTGGCGCGGTTTAGCTGCCGCTGCTCTCTCCTCAAATTGTGTTTCTGATTTTCTTTTTTTGTGTCTTTGGAAAGAATTCTGTCCTTAATTTGTGTATTGGTCTTTATAATTTATTTTATTCTGATTATATGTTTCCTATTTGTCAATCTCTGTAAGGTGTCCATGAGACCTCGGTATAAGGCGCCTGTAAATAAAAGCTATTAATATTATTATTATTACATCCTAACATTCACGGCTATAATACCAAACACTCCAATAACAAAATATCATTATATGCAGATGATGTATTATTATATATCACCAATTCTCAAGTTAGTATTCCAAATATATTAAATCTTATAGAGGAATTCAGTTCCTTCTCAATATATAGAATAAACTGGAACAAAAGTGAAATAATGGCAATAAAACCTCAAGAGATGACACACCTTTTAAAATTTCATTTCAGAATTGATACAGACAAATTTAAATATCTGGGTGTCCAAGTAACCAGAAAATATACTTCTTTATTCACCTTTAGTTACTAAATTAAACGCTCTTATTCAATTCTGAAAAACACTTCCGATGTCTCCAATCGGCAGAATAAATGCCATAAAAATGATTTTCCTCCCACAAATTCTCTATTTATTTCAATCAATACCGATATACCTACCTAAAAAATGTTTTAAAAATCTTGATTCCCGGATTACAAACTTTATCTGGGATTATAAATCACATAGAATTCATAAACGACATCTATGTAAACCCAAAGAAATGGGCGGATTGGCGCTCCCCAATTTCTTATACTACTATTGGGCAACGAATATTAAAAATGTAATTTACTGGCTGGATAACGCATGCCAACAGGTAGACTGGTTAATAATGAAGAGAGAGGATTGCTCGCCTTTTAATATAGGCGCGATTCTTTTCTCCCCAATAAAGTTGAAGAACACAATATATGAGAAAAATCCGATTATTCACAGCACTTTACGAATCTGGAGACAAGTAAAACCAACTTTTAAACTAAGAAATTTATCTCTTCTTTCACCAATAGCTAATAACCTGTCGTTTAAGCCATCTATTATAGATAAAACGTTTATTTATTGGGAAAGACTAGGAATTAAAAAGCTTGGAGATCTGTACGAGATGGGAAATCTCCTGTCATTTCAGAAATGACAGTCAAAATACAGTCTGAAAGGTAATCAATATTTTAGATATCTTCAAATTCGAGATTATTTGAAAACATATACCCATGATTATCAAAATCTGCTGCCAGATATATTAGACGAAGGTATGAATAGAAACTCAGAATCAAACAATCTAACATCATACTTGTATAATACCCTTCTAAATATAGAAATTCCATCGTCAGACGCAATTAGAAGAGAATGGGAAGAGGAATTAGGCCTAAGAATTTCCAAAGACAGATGGGAAAAATATCTCTTATATATACATAATTGTTCGATTAATGTTAGACACATTTTAATCCAATTCAAAATACTGCACAGACTCTACTACTCAAAGACGAAACTGAATAAGATTTTTTCAAATGTATCTCTTATTTGTGACAAATGTCTCCTTCAAGAAGCAACAAAAAACACACTCCTTTGCCTCTTGCATAAAACTACATAACTTTTGGAAAGGAATTTTTGAAATTTTCTCAAAAACGTTAAAAACAAAACTGGACCCCCATATGGAACTGAATATTTTCGGAACAGCAGAAGCCTGCCCTGAGCTATTAATATTTCAAAGACGTTTCCTTAATTATGGCCTGATAATGGCGAAAAAACATACTTAAATTTTGCAAAAATACATCTGCCCCTACTCTTAAAATGTGGATTACAAACATGTCTGAGACGCTACATCTTGAAGATATGAGACTTGTCTTAGCAGGAAAATCAGAGCAAATTTCAAAGATATGGATTCCTTTCATTGATTCATTACAAGGATAGTATGGTGCAACACAACTTCGGAATTAAACCGATTTACGGACAGGGTGATGGGGGGGGAGAGAAATGAAGCAGGTTTATCAACACTTTTTCTTTTTTTTTCTTTTTTCCATTTTTGTCTTTTTATTTCTTTAAGTCTTTACTTACTCACTCTGTGACTACACTCATTTGGTAGTTTAGGGGTTCTATTCTTAAACATTCACTTTCTCTTTCACTTTCTTTCTTTCTTGCTCTTCTTCTCTTTTTCTATTTCATCTTTGCTAAAATTAAAATGGAAGCTGTACAATAAATGTATTATGTCATATGCCGCAGTTTATACTTTTGAACACTGCTTCTAATAAAAATATAAATAAATACAAAATAAATAAAAAATAAATAAAAATTTTAAAAATCTCAAATTGTGTACAGAGGCAAATAAATAAATGATGGGTCTTTGTCCCAAACATTATGGAGGGCACTGTATATCTGTTTACAACACAATCTACATCAGTTTGGACGATGGGTCGATGAATGGGGAAGGAAATTTAATTTGACAAGTGTGAGGTATTATGCCCTGGTATGGGATTTACACAGTAAATGGTAGATCCTTGGAGAGTGTCGTCGAACAGAGAGATCCAGGTGTACAGGTGCATGTTTCTCTGAAAGCGGCAGTTCAGGTAGACAGGATGAAGAAGGCGTTTGGCATGCTTGTCTTAATTGGAAAGGATACTGAGTACAAATATTGGAACATCATATTGCAGCTGTACAAGTCATTGGCAAGGCCACACTTGGAGTACTGTGTGCAGTTCTGGACGCTGCTATAGAAAAGATGCCACTATTTTGGAAAGGGTGCAGAAGAGCCACCTGGACTTGCAAGCTTGAATTATGGGGAGAAGCTAAATGGCCTAAGACTTTTTTCTTTGGAACTTAGGGGACGGAAGGGTGACCTTACTGAAGCGTATAAAATCATGAGGGGCACGAATGCTCACAGTCCTTTACCAGAGTAGAGGCTTCTCAAACTAGAGAGCATAGTCTTAAGATGAGAGGGGAGGGATTTAAGAGGGATCTCAGAGGCAACTTTTTCATTCAGCAGGTAGTCCATATTTGGAACAAGTTGCTTCTTCTTCTCATCGAGTCCACACACAAGATTAGAAGTTGTTCAGCCAGAGCTGAACACACTTCTTGGCATCTGCATACAATGGTGTCTGTCTTGTCGCTTCTTGTGCTTCTTGTGCGTGGTGGTGGAAAGATTGGTGGAAACAGGGCTGCGACGTGAACGCTCTTTCCTTGACCCCGGAACAAGTTGCAAGAGGAAGCCATAGAACTGGATTTGGCTTTCAAAAGACATTTGGACAAATATGTGGATAGGAAGGATTTGGAGGGATGTCAAGTCAAGTCAAGTCAAGTGAGTTTATTGTCATGTGTCCCTGATAGGACAATGAAATTCTTGCTTTGCTTCAGCACAACAGAACATAGTAGGCATTGACTACAAGGCATTCTATAGATATATACACACATGAATCAATATACTGATAAAGTGCAAAAAACAGTTAATTCGCTAATAAAGTTCAGAGTTTTGTCTGAGCCAGGTTTAAAAGCCTGATGGCTGTGGGGAAGTAGCTATTCCTGAACCTGGTCGTTGCAGTCTTCATGCTCCTGTACCTTCTACCTGAAGGTAGTAGGGAGATGAGTGTGTGGCCAGGATGGTGTGGGTCCTTGATGATACTGCCAGCCTTTTTGAGGCAGCGACTGTGATAGATCCCCTCGATGGAAGGGAGGTCAGAGCCGATGATGGACTGGGCAGTGTTTACTACTTTTTGTAGTCTATTCCTCTCCAGGGCGCTCAAGTTGCTGAACCAAGCCACGATGCAACCGGTCAGCATGCTCTCTACTGTGCACTTGTAGAGGTTAGAGAGAGTCCTCCTTGACAAACCGACTCTCCGTAATCTTCTCAGGAAGTAGAGGCGCTGATGTGCTTTGTTAATAATGGCATCAGTGTTCTCGGACCAGGAAAGATCTTCAGAGATGTGCACGCCCAGGAATTTGAAGCTCTTGACCCTTTCAACCATCGACCCGTTGATATAAACGGGACTGTGGGTCCCCATCCTACTCCTTCCAAAGTCCACAATCAGTTCCTTGGTTTTGCTGGTGTTGAGGGCCAGGTTATTGTGCTGGCACCATATGGACGGTTGCTCGATCTCTCTTCTATACTCTGACTCATCCCCATCAGTGATACGTCCCACAACAGTGGTGTCGTCAGCGAACTTGATGATGGAGTTCGCACTATGTCCGACTACGCAGTCGTGAGTATAGAGTGAGTACAGCAGGGGGCTGAGCACGCAGCCTTGAGGTGCTCCCGTGCTGATTGTTATCGAGTCTGACACATTTCCACCAATATGAACAGACTGTGGTCTGAGAGTGAGGAAGTCGAGGATCCAATTGCAGAGGGATGCGCAGAGACCCAGTTCTGCGAGTTTGGTAACCAGCTTGGAGGGGATGATTGTATTAAATGCTGAGCTGTAATCGATGAATAACAGCCTGACATATGAGTTTTTGTTGTCCAAGTGGTCCAGAGCGGAGTGGAGGGCCAGCGAGATCGCATCCACCGTTGATCTGTTGTGACGGTAAGCGAACTGCAGTGGGTCCAGGTTTTTGTCGAGGTAGGAGTTGATCTGCATCATGATCAACCTCTCAAAGCACTTCATCACCACGGGCGTTAGTGCCACAGGTCAATAGTCATTGAGGCACGTCACCTTACTCTTTTTGGGCACTGGTATAATTGATGCCCTTTTGAAGCAGGTGGGAACCTCAGACCTCAGAAGTGAGAGGTTGAAAATGTCCGTAAAAACTCCAGCCAGTTGGTCCGCACAGGTTTTTAGAACACGACCAGGTATACCATCAGGTCCAGGCGCTTTTCGAGGGTTGACCCCTCTGAAGGATTTCCTGACGTCGGCCTCTGTGACTGAGACTGAAATACCATCACAGCGAATGGGGGCTCGGGAAGGCACATCGGTGTTCTCCCTATCAAAGCGTGCGTAAAACGCATTGAGCTCATCAGGGAGTGATGTTTCGCCGACATTCAAGCTGCCTCCTGATTTCGACTTGTAAGAGGTGATTGCATTCAGGCCCTGCCACAGCCGCCAAATATCTGTCTCTTCCTCCAGTTTGGAGCAGAAGTCCCTTTTGGCCTTTTTGATCGCCTTACCAAGGTTGTATCTGGACTTCTTGTAGGCCATTGTATCATCAGACATGAATACCAGGTGTCTGGACTTCAGAAGAGTGCAGATCTCAAAGTTCATCCAAGGTTTCTGATTGGGAAACGCTCGGAAGGTTTTGGTGGGGATGCAGTCCTCCACACACTTCTTAATGAAGTCTGTAACGACTGTGGCGTATCCGGTCAGGTCCGTTGCCGAGTCCTTGAACATTGCCCAGTCTACAGACTCCAAACAGTCCTGGAGTTGTTCCTCTGCCCCCCCCCCCCCCCCCCCGACCAGCTCTGTACTGTCCTCACCTCTGGGGGTGCGCTCTTTAATTGCTGCCTGTAGGCAGGAAGAAGCAGCACCGTGGTATGGTCAGATTTACCGAAGTGAGGGCGAGGGATAGAACGATAGGCATCCTTGATGGTGGTGTAGCAGTGGTCGAGGGTGTTTGGTCCTCTGCTGCAGCAGGAGACATGTTGGTGGAAGTTAGGGAGTGATTTCTTTAGGTTTGCCTTATTGAAGTCCCCGGCTATGGTGGTGAACGCCTCGGGGTAAGACGTCTGGTGTTTGTTGACCACGGCATGCAGCTCCTCCAGTGCCAGACGGACGTCTGCCTGGGGTGGGATGTAGACGGAGGTGAATTCCCTTGGGAGGTAGAAGGGACGGCACTTCACTGCCAGATGTTCGAGGTGTGGAGAGCAGGAGTTGGACAGGACTGCCACGTCTGAGCACCATGCAGAGTTGACCATGAGGCAGACGCCCCCTCCTCTCCCTTTCCCAGATGCCAGTGTACGGTCCATACGGTGGATGGTGAAACCTTCAGGCTGGACCGCTGAGTCTGGGGAGCTGGGGGTGAGCCATGTCTCTGTGAAGCAGAACACAGAGCATTCCCTCAGCTCCCTTTGATAAAGCAGCCTTGCCCTTAAGTCCTCCACTTTATTTTCAAGGGACTGTATGTTGGTCAGTAGAATAGTAGGGAGAGGGGGCCGAAGTCCCCTGCGCTTCAGTCTGACCTGAAGTCCTGCCCGTCGGCCACGTTTCCGGACACAATGGAGGCTTCCCCTTTGTTTCCAGATGCTGAGTCTAATGTACCTGCTGTTTCTGCGGACCTGCGCTGGAACGGGGATTCCTTCACAGACGGCAGCTCCAGCTCCATAACGAACTAAGGTACATTCAAAGTCGGCAGCTCCAGCTCCGTTGTTCCTGGAGGATTCAGCTCGTCGGCTCTGGAGGTCATCCCGGGGTTCCCAGGTACAGTACCTGGGATCCTCAGTCGGGTTGGGAGTTCCACAGCCAGCGTGGGAAAATTTAAAGTCCGGGGCTCCCGCAGCTGCGGGAGAGCGCTAAATTGCCAGTGCTTTCAGCTGCCCAAGCAGCTTGTCAGAAACGGCACCGATTACTGCCGTGTTGGCCAAATGTAGGCAACTGGGACAGCTCAGAATGCCAATTTGGTCACCATAGACAAGTTGGGCTGAAGGGCTTGTTTCCGTGTTCTGTAGCTCTATGAACACTGTAGTGGAATGGAGCATGGAAACAAACCCTTTGGCCTACGGAGTCTGCGCTGACCATCAAACATCTGTTTACATCCAGCTTTTATGTGTCTATCTGTTTACACTAATCTTACTCGAATCTCATTTTATTGTCCCCCATATCCTCATTCACTTCTCTGATTATACAACTTATTTAACACTAGGCATAATTTATGGTGGCCAATTGATCTGTCAACCTATGGTTGGGAGGAGCAAAGCATTTAATTTTGATGTTTTCATTTAGAAATAAATGACCTTTGATGTGACATTGGGGAATAAAAGTGGCCAGGATGACTATTACAAATAAAGGTGCTAAACATGACCCTCCCAATGCCAGGTCCATTTGAACTTTCAAGTTTGAGATCAGAATTTGTTTGGTAAAGTGTACCAAGAGATATGGCTTCACAAACATTGAAAAGGATTGAAGTACAGGTCAGCTATAAATCAATTGAATGACTAGCTAGGTTTGAAATGCTGAATGGTGCAGTGCAGTGCCGACATTCCTTATTTTGTTTTCTTAATATAAACAATATTACTTGGTTTGAACTGAGAAATGTAACTCAAAGATTTCTGAATATGCCATACTGTAATGAAATGTTGCCATGTTGTGTGCCGGTAATCCTCTTTTTATTACCTAGAGAAGAACACTTCCAGGAAATTGAAAAAATCAGATACAATTAAATAACCTCTTGTAAGCTATACCATCCATGAACTGATTCTCACAAAGGAATCACTTGATTTTGAAACCAATATATTGAAGGCTGCATGACATGGTTTAGGATTTGTTCAATAATCGGAATCCCACAGGGGGAGATTTTCCAACATTTAAGCAAGCATGTTGTGTGTCGGTTAGACTGCACTGTTTGCTGTGCAGAAGTGCAGTGTTTCGAAATGAAGAATGTCTGCTGACAAATGACTTGCATGGTTTAGAGAAGGGAACAAATTGTATCTGCTTGGAAAATAAGGAAGATGTTACAATGACATTTAGTAGCATTGAACACACATACTCTCTCTCTCTCTCTCGCATACTGTGAGACAAAGGCTTCCTGCAGAGAGATGAGAAACATGATTCCTCCAAGCCAGTGGCACAAAACAGATTAAATTGAAATGCCAGTCTATTCTGAAGGCTGAAGAAAGACACAAAAAGCTGGAGTAACTCAGCGGAGATAAGGAATGGGTGACGTTTTGGGTCGAGACCCTTCTTCAGACAAACTGTCTTTTTTGTTATTGATTAGATTTAATTAGGGAAATTGTTAGCTTTTCTCCAGTCATGACAATGTTCACCTCCATTTGTTCTCAATTGCCAGTTTCACTACATTTAAATTCATTTAAAATTTCAGCAGATTCATTCCTGGAAAATAGACGACTTATTGACTGAACATGAAAAACTATTGAAAGAGATCCAAAAGGACTGATCCTAGACTGAAGTCTTAATGGTTGTAGAAACTCACTGCCCAATCATTGTTCTATTAGTTATTACCCGAATGATAGACCAAGGTATTACAAATAAGTTAGAAAATATAGTGTGTGGTGAGTAAGAAGGAACTGCAGATGCTGGTTTAAACCAAAGATAGACACAAAAAGCTGGAGTAACTCAGCGGGACAGGCAGCATCTCTGGAGAGAAGGAATGAATGACATTTTGGGTCAAGACCGTTCTTCAGACTGGTTAGGGATAAATGAAACGAGAGATATAGACAGTGATGTGGAGAGATAAAGAACAATAAATGAAAGATATGCAAAAAAGTATCGATGATAAAGGAAACAGGCCAGTGTGTGATGAGTTTGGTATTCAAGACCACTCCAGATGCCCAGATTAAGGAGGTACAAATTAATTAAGAAGTGGAAATCTGAGAGTATTGCAGAAAAACTAACTGAGGTATCCCAGCTAACCAACGTTGATCCTCAATGTATTTGAACCTGCAATGCAACCATCCTTTCTCAACAGTTGTCATGTTTCAGAATTAACTCCATTAGTCATATTGTCATAAACAGCTTATGAAGAAAGGCCTTGACACAAAACGTTACCCATTCCTTCTCTCCAGAGATGCTGCCTGTCCCACTGAGTTACTCCAGCATTTTGTGTCTCTCTTTGGTGTAAATTAGCCTCTGCAGTTCCTTCCTACACAATAGATCAGTTCACAAGTTCCAGGAGTAGAATCAGGTCATTCGGCCCATCAAGTCCACTCCGACATTCAATCATGGCTGATCTCTGCTTCCTAATCCCATTTTCCTGCCTTCTCCCCATAACCCTTGACACCCGTTCTAATCAAGAATTTGTCCATCTCTGCCTTAAAAATATCCACTGACGGCCTCCACACCTCTCTGTGGCAATGATTTCCACAGATTAACTAACCTCTGACTAAAGAAGTTCCTCCTCACCTCCTTTCTAAAAGAGCACCCTTTAATTCAGAGGGTATGACCTCTGGTCCTAGACTCTCCCACCAGTGGAAACATCCTTTCCACATCCACTCATCTATGCCTTTTATTATTCTGTAAGTTTCAATGAGGTTCCCACTAAACCTTCTAAACTCCAGCGATTAGAGGCCCAGTGCTGTCAAACGCTCATCATATGCTTATCCATTAATTCCTGGAATCATTCTTGTAAACCTCCTCTGGACCCTCTCGAGAGCCAGCATATCCTTCCTCAGAAGGTACACAAAAATGCTGGAGAAACTCAGCGGGTGCAGCAGCATCTATGGAGCGAAGGAAATAGGCAACGTTTTGGGCCAAAACCCTTCTTCAGACTCATATTCCCCTTGGGCAGTCTACATCCTGGGGGCTTGAACATTGAATTCTCCCAATTCTGCTAGCCCTTGCTGTCCCCTCCCCTTCGTCATCCCTCTGGTTGTCTCCTCCCCTCCCCTAGCCCTCGGGCTCCTCCTCCGCCTTTTTTCCTTTCTTCTCCCCACCCCCTATCAGTCTGAAAATGTATTTATCCTTCCTCAGATATGGGGCCCAAATTTGCTCACAGTTGATTTCTGTATAGTGCTTGTGATGACTTAGTGGGGGATTTGTGTCCTACCTGACAGATGTGATTACAGGATTAAGGCTGGTTTTCTTATGCATTACCAAGTGAATATCAGGCATTAAATACAACTGTGAATCAAGGAACATTCTTCCCTCACCCACAAATGTGATAGAAAGAAGATAGACATAAAGCTGGAATAACTCAGTGGGACAGGCAGCATCTCTGGAGAAAAGGAATGGGTGATGTTTCGTGTTGAGACCCTTCTTCAGATAGAGGTTTCACGGTTGTGATTATTATCGATAGATTTTTATTGAGACTTGGATGTATTGACTTCCTGAATTAATGAATAAATTAGAGGTTTGATGCAAACTTTATCTTTGGCTTTTGGCTATAATGGATCCCTAAATTAATTAATAGATTAGATGTTTTAAACAGACCTTATGTTTTTTGTTTTTTTAAATCTGTTGGTTCTAAAGATACCCTCCCCAAAACATCACATGTCATGACAAACTAGTCTAACATGTCTCTGCTTTTCCCCCTGCTGCTTTTGAAGCTAGTGACTAGTGAATTCATAGAAATGCCGCTGTGAAAAGGCATCAAGTTTAATTACTTTTTTTCCTTATGACAGTGAATACGAAACAGACACAGTGGAGATAAAACATTGAATTATCAGTTCCCAGCATGTGCTGAAAAGTAATATTAATATTTACTGATCTCTGGTCTGCTTTGGATATAACTTGAAAACTGTATACATCATATCTTCACAAGCAGGAAAAAACTGTGAATTGCTCTTATTTTTTAAAGAAAAAATTATATCTCAGACAAGATTGAATACCTCATTATTGACAACATATCTCCAGCTTCTTTTTATTCATGAAGGCAGGCTACTTTTCATTTATGAAACAGATCAAAGTCATTCGTGTTTGTGATTGAAATATGGCAAGAAGACAAATATGACAAAGTGGTTATGAAACAAAGCGACCTTTCAACATATTTTAAGGATATATTTTTTTTATAAAGATGGCAAATCAGTTGTTAGATCATTAAAGTCCTCACAATGTAGCTCTGGTTTTACTTTTCCTATTGCTGCTAATATTTTTAGTACATTGTGTGGAATTTAGGCATGACTGGAAAGGCTCAATTACATCTGTCCTTGGAAAGGTGGCAATGATTCATCTTTAGTTCAGAGATACAACGCCGATACAGGCCCTTCTGCCCACCGAGTCCGCTCAGACCAGCGATCTCCGTACACTAACACTACCCCGCACACACATTAAGGACAATTTTTATCGAAGTCAATTAACCTACAAACATGTACGTTTTTCGAGTGTGGGAGGGAACCGGAGCATTCGGAGAAAACCCATGCAGGTCATGGAGAGAATGGAGAGAATAGGCAGTAACTCTACCGCTGCGATCACAGGGAAAATGTACAAACTCTGCATAGACAGCACCTGTAGTAAGGATCGAACCCGAGTCTCTGGAGCTGTAAGGCAGAAACTCCACCACTTTGTCACCCCTTTGGTCACTGTCTGAATCTTCTTGAACTACTGCAGTGTTTTGGTGAATGCACAGCCTCAGGGTAGAGAGCTCCAGAATTGGAGCCAGTGATGGAAGAAGGAATGGTGGTACACATCCTAGTCAAGATGGCATGTAGCTTAAAGGTTAGCCTGCATGTGATGGTCCATGTAGCTTGAAGGGTAGCATGCATGTGGTGGTGTCCCGATGCATTGGCTGTCCTTGTTCTTCCTGATTACTCAGGATTACATGCAGGAGATATTGCCAAGGTGGCTCAGGTGAGTAACTGGAGACCATTTTATACAGTGCCCCGCATAATGTTTGGGACAAAGACCCATCATTTATTTATTTGCCTCTGTACTCCACAATTTGAGAGTTGTAGTAGAAACGATCACATGTGGTTAAAGTGCACAGTGTCAGATTTTATTAAAGGGTATTTTTACACATTTTGGTTTCACCATGTAGAAATTACAGCTGTCTTTATACATAGTCCCCCCATTTCAGGGCTCCATAATGTTTGGGACACATGGCTTCACAGGTGTTGTAATTGCTCAGGTGTGTTTAAATGCCTCCTTAATGCAGGTATAAGAGAGCTCTCAGCACCAAGTCTTTCCTCCAGTCTTGCCATCACCTTTGGAAACTTTTATTGCTGTTTATCAACATGAGGACCATAGTTGTACCAATGAAAGTGAAAGAAGCCGAAATGAGACTGAGAAACAAGAATAAAACTGTTAGAGACAACAGCCAAACCATAGGCTTACCAAAATCAACTGTTTGGAACTTCATTAAGCAGAAAGAGAGCACTGATGAGCTTCCTAATCGCAAAGGGACTGGCAGGCCAAGGAAGACCTCCACAGCTGATGACAAAATAATTCTCTCCATAATAAAGAAAAATCCCCAAACACCTGTCCGACATATCAGAAACACTCTTCAGGAGTCAGGTGTGGATTTGTCTATGACCGCTGTCCGCAGAAGACTTCATGAATTGAAATACAGAGGCTACTCTGCAAGATGCAAACCACTGGTTAGCTGCAAAAAAAAGATGGCTAGGTTACAGTTTGCCAAGAAGTACTTAAAAGTGCAACCACAGTTCTGGAAAAAGGTCTTGTGGACAGATGAGATGAAGATTAATTTGTATCAGAGTGATGGTAAGAGCAAAGTATGGAGGAGAGAAGGAACTGCTCAAGATCCAAAGCATACCACCTCATCTGTGAAACATTGTGGAGGAGGTGTTATGGCCTGGGCATGTGTTGCTGCTGAAGGTACTGGCTCACTTATCTTCATTGATGATACAACTGCTGATGGTAGTAGCATAATGAATTCTGAAGTGTACAGATACATCCTATCTGCTCAAGTTCAAACAAATGGCTCAAAACTCATTGGCCAGCGGTTCATTCTACAGCAAGACAATGATCCCAAACATACTGCAAAAGCAACAAAGAATTTTTTTAGAGCTAAAAATGGTTAATTCTTGAGTGGCCAAGTCAATCACCCGATCTGAACCCAATTGAGCATGCCTTTTATATGCTGAAGAGAAAATTGAAGGGGACTAGTCCCCAAAACAAGAATAAACCAAAGATGGCTGCAATACAGGCCTGGCAAAGCATCACCAGAGAAGACACCCAGCAACTGGTGATGTCCCTGTATCGCAGACTTCAAGCAGTCATTGCATGCAAAGTATATGCAACAAAATACTAAACATGACTACTTTTATTTGCATGACATTGCTGTGTCCCAAACATTATGCTGCCTTGAAATGGGGGGACTATGTCTGAACACTGCTGTAATTTCTACATGGTGAAATCAAAATGTATAAAAATAGCCTTTATTAAAATCTGACAATGTGTACTTTAACCACGTGATTTTTTTCTATTACATATCTCAAATTGTGGAGTACATAGGCAAATCAATATCCCAAACATTATGGATGGCACTGTAGATGTAACACAGTGCAGACATTGTACAGCATGGTAGAGTGATGGATGTAGTGTGAACTAAATGGGCTGCGTTGATCTGACGAATATAGCCACAAAATTCTGGAGTAACTCAACGGGTCAGGCAGTATCTCTGGAGAAAAGGAATAGATGAGGTTTTAAGGAATAGGTGAAGGGTCAAGAACCTTATTCAGACTGAGAACAAGGGGAGAGGGAAACTAGAGTTATGAAAAGGTACAAAGAACAAATGAATGAGAGGTATGAAAAGAACAAATCAAAGCCAGCCACATGATCATGGAAAGGTGGAGCCCAAACTAATTCATTGTTGGCTGTGGAGAAGGTGAGGTATCGGGACAGGTGTTGCATCTCCTGCAGTTGCATGGGAAAATACCCGAGGGGATGATTTGGGTGGAAAGGGATGAGTTCACCAAGGCTTGACTCCCAAATTGCAACAAACCAACAGGTCAGCAAACTCTCAGACAGTAAAAGGTCTAGAGATAAGGAAGCAGAAGACTTGACCTGTGATCAGTGGTGGTGGGTATTTGGTTTGGGAACCCACATCCTTCTAAAACCTGAGGGAGTGTTGCTGATTTACATAAAGAGATGAAAGGCACTGATCTTCAGTTCTCACCTCAGGCAGAGAGAGATTCTTGTAGATCCATTATTATACAGTTGTCAGTCCAAGTCTCCACCAATCTACAATTAAGTTGTGGCTTCAATTATGCCAGCCTTCTGTAATTATTAGTGAGACTTGGGTTTGTCAAATGCAAACCGAAATAAGAACAAATTGCTAATACTGAACCTTTTGCTTCGCAACCTGTTCCCTCCCGTATAGATGGGTTATTAAAATTGACACTGGGTTTTTGGTGAAAGTCTTAGTAAATGTTCCTACATACCAAGGATAAAATAAGGAGGGAATATCTGTCAAATCGGCCTATTGTGAGAAGCAAGATTTTGTCAGGGCAAGCATGAAATAGATTGGAAGTACATTCAAACACATTCAAATGGGGTTGTTTTTCCAACAGTGAGGCAACATGTACAGAATTCTACAACCAAAATGTCAAAATCAGACAGGTATATATTTAGAACGCACAGCATAGACTTGAAGATGACAGTGTTACTGGCTTACTCCTGCGTAGTTTTAGGCCTGCCATTAGACACTTGTACATGCATCCATGTGAATAATGGATTATTCACTCCCAGGAAGGAACTGGAATCTATATGTCATGTTAGGTATCACTTATTTATTTCCATTCCAGTTCTGAATATCTGAGAATATATGACGTTATTAATCACTCCCATCCAACTAGCCACCCACACATATCACATACACATATAGCCTGGGTTGTGATTTATTCCAGTAGTTTAATGATTAATGATATGAACTTATAACAATGCAAATCAAGGGCTTGACACTTGTTTTCTGTTATAACAAATGCTTATGACAACCACATTTGATGCTGCTTTTCAATGGATGGATGCTTCGTTACTTCAGAGAACAAAACCTCACAATCAGCTCACACAAGGGCGGCACGTTGACGCAGCAGTAGAATTGCTGCTTTACAATGCCAGAGACCCGGGTTCAATCCTGACTATGGGTGCTGTCTATACGGAGTTTGTACATTCCCGTAACGTACATGGGTTTTCTCCGGGTGCTCCAGTTTCCTCCCACACTCCAAAGATGTAGGCTAATTGGCTTGGCGAAATTGTATTTTGCCCAAGTGTGTGTATAGTACAGTGTTAGTGTACTGGGTCGCTGGTCGGCATGGGCCGAAGGGCCTGTTTCCACGCTGTATCTCTAAACTAAAACTAAAATACACATTGTTCAATCAGTGCACTTCTGGTGCAAGTGTAGTCTTGCATTTACAACAAATATTGATCACGATGAATAACATCAGTACATGATAATATTCACACACTGTGAGTAGTCATCATTCCTTCAGCCAAGCTGTGGAGAAAGTGCAGTCCTACATTTACAACACAAATATTGATCACAGTAGAGTAACACCAGTACATGGTAACTGATACAGTGAGGCAAATCGCCCACTACCCCCACATCAAAATCCTGAACCTAAAACCAGAAACTAAATTAGATACAGAATGTGGATGTGGAGAAGACGTTTCCAGTAGTGGGAGAATCTAGGACCAGAGGGCACAGCCTCAGGAGAAAAGGTTGTACCTTCACAATGGAGATCAGATGGAATTTATTTAACCAGAGGGTGGTGAATCTGAGAATCTGAAAATACCAGATGGGTATTTTTAAAGCGGAGATTGATAGGTTCTTGATTAGTAAGGGCGTCAAAGGTTACGGGGAAAAGATAGGAGAATGGATTGAGAAGGAAAAATAGATCGGCCATGATCGAATGGCAGAGCAGACTTGATGGGACAAGTGGCCTAATTCTTCTATGTTTTATGGGACATGAACTTAGATCAGCCATGTAAATATTGTGTTCACAGGAGCTAGATATTTCACATTGAGGGCCTCATAACCTTCCTCAAAGTCTTGTCATAGACAAATAATAAGGAGTATGTCGGAATGTTGTTCACTGATATGGATGAGTGTAGCTCAACAACACTTTCAAGACACTCGGCAATTATTCCATCATTAGCTTGCTTCGTACCACACCCATTCCCCCCCCCCCAAAAAATCACTATCTCTTTGGTGCAACAAGATGACAGTGTGTATCATCGACAAAATGTTGTGTCGGTTCCATGCCTTGACCATTCCAACAGCACCTGAAATCCCCAATATTTACCACCAAGAAAGATAATAGCACGAGGTGCATAGGAGCATGAGGCACCAGCACTAGAGGTATGGTACACTATCCTGACTTGGAAATAGTGCTGGATTAAGGCTAATGTAATTGTGCCCTTAAAGGTGTGCAGTTTTGTGTGTGGTTTTGGAAGGTTTTGTTTACTGAAGTAACAAAATATCCCTTTGTTGGTGTTACTATTGGGTTATTACAATTACATGTACCGAGATATAGTGAAAAACTTTGTTTGTATGCTATCCAGTCAAATCATATTATAAAGAAAGACACAAAGTGCTGGAGAAACTCGGTGGATCAGGCAGCATCTCTGGACAACATGGATAATGACTGTTCTTTGGACTGAAGTCTGAAGAAGGGTCATAACCTCAAACATCGCCTATCCATGTTCTCCAGAGATGCTGCCTGACCCAAAGAGTTACTCAAGCATTTTGTGTCATTTTTTGTTAACCAGCATCTGCAGTTTAGGTCTCCAAATCGTTTTATACGAATACAATCAAGTTATACACAAATACAGCATATAGTGCAAATAGATAAATACCAGAGGGCAGGAAATCATTTTACAGCATTATCGTGTTGCAGTTATAAAGAATAAGAAAGTATAAGGTTTGCAATGAGATAGATCAAAAGGTTAGGACTACACCCTACCTTATGGGAGGACGGGTCAGTAGTCTCATAACAGAGTGGAAAATGCTGCTTTCAAGCTTTTGTATTTTCTGCCTGATTGGAAAGAGGAGAAGAGGGAATGACCAGGGTGAAAATGGTCCTCGATTATGCTGACTGCATTCCTGAGGTAACGAGAAATGGAGATGATGTCTTTTAAGAGGCGTTTAAGAGACTTTTGAAAAGGCAGAAGGATATACAGGGAATGGCGGGATACGGATTATGTGTAGGCAGACAAAAGTTTGCTTGACATCATATTTAGCAGAGGTACTGTGGACCATAGGGCCTATTCCTATGGTAGACACAAAATGCTGGAGTAACTCAGCGGGTCAGACAACATCTATGGAGAAAAGAAATGGGTGACGTTTCAGGTTGAAACCCTTCTTCAGACAGATGTCAGGGGATGGGGAGGGACAAAGATAGAATGTAGGCGGAGACAGTAAGACTAGTGGGAGAACTGGGAAGTAGGAGAGAGGAGTAGGAAGGAGAGGGAAAGCAAGGGTTATCTGAAGTTAGAGAAGTCAATGTTCATACCGCTGGGGTGTAAACTACCCCAGCGAAATATGAGGTGCTGTTCCTCCAATTTGCGGTGTAAATCGACTGTATCCGCTGTTCCAGGTGTCAACTTCTCTACATCGGCGAGACCAAGCGCAAGCTTGGCGATCGTTTCACTGAACACCTCCGCTCAGTCCGTCTTAACCTATCTAAACTCCCGGTGGACCAGCATTTCAAATCCCCCTCTCATTCACTCTGACAATGGAGGAGGCCCAGGACAGAAAGGTCAGATTGTGAATGGGAGGGGGAGTTGAAGTGCTGTTCCACCGGGGCTCCATCTACAACTCTGCAACTTATTGTGTTCTTTAACAGAGCTTTTGCCAAAACAAGCTATGATGTATCACAATAGGATGCTTTCTACAGGGCATCCGTAGAATTCAATAAGAGTCATTGGAGACATGCTGAACTTCTTTACCTTCTGAGAAACTAGCGGCATTGCTGTGATTTCTTGACCATACCTTCACTGTGCTTTGTTTACTTTAGAGATACAGCATGGAAACAGGCCCTTCGGCCCACTGTGTCCGTACCGACCAGCGATCACTGCACATTAACACTATCCTACACCCACTAGGGACAACTTTTACATTTACCAAGCCAATTAACCTGCAAGCCTGTACGTCTTTGGAGTGTGGGAGGAAACCGAAGATCTCGAAGAAAACCCACGCAGGTCACGGGGGAGAACGTAAAACTCCGTACAGACATTACCCGTAGTCGGGATCAAACCCGGATCTCTGCTGCTGCATTCGCTGTAAGGCAGCAACTCTACCGCTGCACCACTGTGCCTCCCCTTTGCACAAGACGTGCGTTTACACTCGGGACTTTGAAGCTCTCGACCGTCTCCACTTCAGTACCACAGATGCAAACTGACGTGTACACCACCTCATTTCCTGAAGTCAATAACTAGATCTTTTTTTTGCTGACATTGAGGGAGACATGTGACACTATGTTACTACGCTCTATATCTGCTTCCTATACTCCGTATTATCATTGTTCAAGAAGCAACCCTTTGAAAATCAAACCAAAAATAAAAGTTCTTGCAATAATTGATCCATCTGCCACATTTCTCCTGGTCCCACCTCTCCAGAGCAGTTAACTCATGTGTAGGCAGGTTGGGCAGGTTTCACCTCGGTAGAAGTTAACATCACCGACCTTGCCTGGTAGGTTTAAACGTGAAATATTCTGTAGGATTTATTGCCAGGACTTCACTTGTCAACTGAAAAAAAAAGGGGAATAATGTACATTATGTATTATTCAGTTCATCTGTCAAAAAAGATCATTACTACCAATGGCAAGTACGATTCCTTGGTCATAAAGGGGTGGGTCCTACTCACAAATTTGGAGCTGTCAGTTTAAATGAAAGCAAATCCAGAATTTCCATGAATGAGCCTGTCGAAGTGTGCTGAAACTCCCATATCACCCCTACACTACAGTCCTCATGCAAATGGCAGTGCATTGACAGAGCTCCATCCTGCTGAGATTCCTCTGCATTTACAGTTGGGAAATTACTGCTGGAGTGTGCGCCAGATTACATTTGACTCGGGATCTTAGACCCCAATAATCTCAATGGGATATGTTGCGAATCTGTGGATTTTCACCCAGAGGTTTGTGAATCTGTGGATTTTCACACAGAGAGTTGTGAATCTATGGAATTCTCTGCCACAGAAGACACTGGATGTATTCAAGACAAAGTTAGATATAGCTCTTCGGGCTAATGGAATCAAGGGATATGGGGTGAAAGCAGGAACGGGGTACCGATTTTGGATGATCAGTCATGATCATATTGAATGGCGGTAGTGGCTCGAAGGGCAGAATGGCCTACTCCTACATCTATTTTCTATATTTCTATGTAGGGTTGCTTATACAAATCAAAGGGGACATTTTTTTTTCATAGTTATTTTTGTTTAGTCTAAGTTGTTTGATTAATTTTTGCATTTTAAAAGTTTTTCACATATTCTCATATGAATTGGCATCAAACTTCCTTGAACATCCCGTCATCCGGAAGATTACGGTTAATCTGATCAAAAACCCAAATACACATTCCTGCCTCTCCTTGGTAATCATTCACCACCTTGCTTCTCAAGAATTTAATCAACTGTCTCAAAAACATGCTATTATTTTGCTTCCAACACCCTCAGTGAAAGAGACTTCCAAAAGACTCAAACAATATGAGAGAAAAAAATGCATTTAATTCATGTTGCAAATGGACAAACTATTATTATTAAACTGTGACCTTTTGTAGATTTATCCATAAAAGGGAATATTCTCTGCGTGCCCACCCTATCAATACTCTTTGGAATAATATGTTTCAATCAAATCCCCTCTCTCTTTTCTGAACAGCTGTAGATGCAAATTTAGCCTTTTTCCACCTTTCCTTACAAGACAATTTGTCCATTCTTGGTACTAGTCGAGTAAATCATCTCTGAATTTCCTTCACTATATTAATATCCTTCCTTGAATAAAGAGACCTCTTCTGTACACAGTACTCCTATGCACTATATAACTGAAGCATTCCCAATGACGTGAAAACAATCCTCCTGGCAAGAAGCAATGACATTATATAACATAGAGTCAACGAGTCAGATTAATATAGCATGGAAACTGGCTCTTCAGCCCAACTTCCTATGCCAAACAACATCCCCATCTACACAAATCCTACCTGCCCACATTTGATCCATATACCTCTAAACCTATCCTATCTATGTACCTGTCTAAATGTTTCTTAAACATTGTGATAGTACTTGCTTCAACTACCACCTCCAGCAGCTCGTTTCATATACCTACCAGCCTTTGTGTAAAAAAGTTGCCCCTCGGGTTCCTATTAAATCTTTCCCCCTTCACCTTACACCTATGTCCTCTGGTTCTTGATAACCTATTCTGGGTAAAATACTCTGTGCATTTACCCTATCTATTCCTCTCATGATCTTGTACACCTCCATAAGATCATACCTAACCCTCTTGTGTTCCAAGAAATAAAGTCCTAGCCTGCTCAATATCTCCCTCTAACTCAGGCCCTCCTCATAAATCTTCTCTGCACCCCTTCCAGCTTAATAACATCGTTCCTATAACAGGGTGACCAAAACTGAACACAATACTCTAAATACTTCAGACATCAGTCTGAAGAAGGGTCTCGACCCGAAACGTCACCTATTCCTTCGCTCCATAGATGCTGCCTCACCCGCTGAGTTTCTCCAGCATTTTTGTCTACCGTCTATTTTTCAAGCATCAGTTCTTTCTTAAACAGTACTCTAAATGTAGCCTCACCAATGTGTTGTACAACGGTAACGTGACCTTCTAAGTTCTATACTCAATACTCTGACTGATGAAGCTCAATCTGCCGAAAGCCTCCTTGACCACCCAATCTACCCATGAAACCACCTTCAAGGAACTATGTACCTGTAGTCCTAGTTCCCTCTGCTCTACAATACTCTCCAGAGCCCTGCCTGTAAGTCTTGCCTTGGTTTTACTTCCCAAATGCAACACCTCACACTTCTCTGTATTAAACTCCATTAAACATTCCTCAGCCCACCTTCCCAACCAATCAAGATCATACTGCAATTGTTGACAACCATCTTCACAGTCTACAATACCACCCACTTTAGTATCATCTGCAAGAACAGTACACCATGGAAACAAGCCCTTCAGTTCACAATGTCCATGCCCAACATGATGCCACATCAAACTAATCACATCTGCCTGAACTTTAGCCATTTCCCTCCATTCCCTGTATATCAATGAGCCTATATAAATGCTTCTCAAATGCCCCTATTGTAAATGCCCCTACCACCACCACCCCCAGCAGTATGTTCCTGCCACCCAGCACGCTCCGCACATCTCCGTTAAACTTTGCCCATCTCACCTTAAAGCCATGTCATCTAACCTTTGACTTTTTCACCCTGGGGAAATGGTTCTGTCTGTCTACCATATCTATGTAGGAATGTTACAAAATTTTGAGATTTTAAAAATCAAGCCTGTAATTTATCCCATCAGATAAAGCATAAAAATAACTTTAATTTGATACCTAATTCACTTCCATATCTTCAGTATTAAAAAAAGTTATGGTCATTTTCATACTCGGAAATTTGCATCTTGTTCCCTATTGCTTTTCCATTGACTTAACACAAAAGCTGTGATCGAGGACAGTCAATTGACATAAAAGCCCATAACTTTCTTAAAAATTAAGAGAACAATGAAATTTTCAGTTATTATAGATTGAAGCATTCTGAAACAAATATGATACATCTTACTTGGATGACCTGAAATTAAAGTATATAATTAGTTAATTACCTAATTAAGTAACTAATTACAAAATTAATCGTTGTGATGGAAATAGTAATAAACACCCAGACTGCCTTGAAAATTCAAAAATGTGATATTCTCAAGATCAGAACTTGAATATTATTGTAACGTTAAAACAAATAGTAAATACCCAACAAAAAAAATCATATTCATCAGTGTCATCAAATCAATTACATTCATCTTCATTCAATTACTAGATCTAAACATCTACCCCATTCTTAAGAAAAGGCTAAAAATAAAATGTTAAATAGCCAAAGTATCCAAATAACAAACTGATCCCATTCACACAAGAACTCACAATATAACATGATGTGTAAATCTCACTTTGTCATGAATTTCTATGCAAAATCAAAGGAATTGAATGTTTAATTCCCATGAATTTTACTCTGTTGGTTTAATAACACTGCAGCAGGCAAGGGCCGTTTTGCACAGACATGTGTTCAAAATGCACAAACATCCACTCTGAAGATAAACAAAATCATTACTTTTTGCACAATCATGTCATAAGAACATCTAAATTATCTATATTTTGTGTAATTGTCTATCCATGATCAATATGTTCATACGAAATAACTGACTAAAAACTATGTACTGTGGAAGTTTTTAGTCAGATATTTAGTATGAAAATATTGATCATGGATAGACAATTACACAAAATATAGATAATTTAGATGTTCTTATGACATGATTGTGCAAAACATAATGAATTTGATTATCTTGAGAGTGGATCTTTGTGGATTATGGTACAGAGATCGGATTGTGGTCGCCGCCATGATTTTGCTCACATTCAGTCACAGCTGGCAGGCAGGACACGGACGATATCGGGCCCAAATAACATATTTCGCATCATCAGATTAAAATGAAATTACACCAAAAACTAGATAAGATGTTAAATAAACGCCCTACAGTACATAGCTTTGTTTTGTCCTGTACTTGTGATCCGTGATTTTGAAGGCGTTGTTGTCGTCCCGATTTTCATCCAGCGATTCAATAGTTAAACAACTTTTTTTTTTTTAAATCGCTAACGGGATGACAGAACGAAATTTCCTCATAAGCTTGACTTCCGAGGAAATCCCCCTTGACAACCAATAAAAACCTGCATTTTACTAACCAACCCCCCCCCCCAAAGCCTCTTGAGTCGCACGCACAGGCTGTGAGCAGATGAAGAGCGCCACTGATGGCAGGAATTTGTAACAATGCTAATCTATGCCTCCCATATTATTATCTATTTACTAGACTAAGTGGGACCCGTTGGGTCCCATGTCACACGGTCCCCCAATGCAATATTCCACCTCTCCACCAATTCCAATATTGCTGGCCAGTTTGGGGGGGGGGCTTCCTGGAGTGCTAGTATGGGTGTTGTGGGCTGAAGGGACTGGTTTCCAGAGGGCTAGTATGGACTTTGTGGGCCGAATGGATGATTGGGCTGGCAGCTCAGTCACTCAAGCCTGGTGGGCTGGCAGCTCAGAAACTGCCAGAAATTCTGCCCAAAACAGGTGAGAGACTGTGATAGAGGGTGGAGAATCAATTTTAGTCATTTTTCATCTTTTTCTGCAGATCGCAGCAATGAAGGCGGAAAGTCTATCCTGGCCTGGATCTCACAGGGAACAAGTGAAGAGAAGGGAGAAAAATACTGGGGTGAGGTTTAATACGCAGGGGCAATACTTACTGATGGGCCGAAGGGACTCCTGGGCTAGTACAGGCCTGATGGGCTGAAGTGGCTATTTTAAAATAATAATCTGAGTGAAATCTCAGTGAAAGGCACTTTTTCTGGACTTCCTAGCCTGGCACGGGTCTTCTGGGCCAAAATACTCCTCCTGGGCTAATACGGGCATTTGGGGCAAAAGGGACTGGTTTCACGGCTAATAAGGGCCTTGTGGGCCGAAATTAGTGGTTTCAGGCAGGCCAAACAACTCATTTCATTTCCAATTGCATTGCAGTTTCAAGCACAGGGCAGGCCAAGCCAAACAGCTGATTGCATTTTCACTTTATTTCCATTGCCATTGCACTTTCAAGCACAGGGCAGGCACACGCCAAACAGCTGATTGCATTTTCACTTCATTTCCATTGACATTGCACTTTCAAGCACAGGGCAAGCTCAAGCCAAACAGCTCATTGCATTTTCACTTCATTTCCATTGCCATTGCACTTTCAAGCACAGGGCAGGCTCAGGCCAAGCAGCTCATTGCATGTTCACTACATTTCCATTGCCATTGCAGTTTCAAGCACATGGCAGGCTCAAGCCAAACAGCTGATTGCATTTTCACTTCATTTCCATTGCCATTGCAGTTTCAAGCACACGGCAGGCCAAACAACTAATTTAATTTTCATTAAGGGCTAACATATCATTTATTCAAGTACATTGCATACTCACAGTGTTCTGTAGTTTCCCAGCTCAGAGAGTCGTGACCTCTCCCTCGCCATCTTGCAGACAGACTGAGCCACGCCCACACTTCCGGGTTTTATAGTCCCTCCCCACTCCCACCGGAAGGGGCGTGGCCTTCATGCCGGTGATTGACAGGAGAGAGAATCTCAAGATTTTTTAAACACTAATAAGCCTTTCATTTTTCATCAATAGGAAAAATCCTCTGGGCCTGCGCAGCGGAGGGGGACTCTGAGTAAGATGGCCAAAAAATCACAGCCACATGTGGTAGCGTTTTTAACAGGATGTGGTCAAGATGAGACTTTTAATTATATAGATATCAGGTCTCCCTTCAACTTCTGACGACCCAGAGAAAACAACCCAATACTACCTAATCTCCTTATACCTAATACTCTCTAATCCAGGCAGCATTCTGATAAACCTCTTTTGTTTGGACTATGTGTAAACTGCTGTAATTTCTACATGGTGAAACCAAAATGTATAAAAATTGCCTTTTTAAAAATCTGACAATGTGCACTTTAACCACATGTGATTTTTTTCTATTATAAATCTCAAATTGTGGAGTACAGAGGCAAATAAATAAATGATGGGTCTTTGTCCCAAACATTATGGGAAGCACAGTACTTTGAGAAGCTTCCTCATGCTCCAGATCTCTACCAAATTCGTCTGCAAACCTACCAACCAACTCACCCACATTTACATTCACTTCATTGAAATATATATATATTACAAACAAGTGGTCTGTCCACAGGTCTTTTTACTTCCTTCTTACTGGAGCATGTTTGTTCTAAATTCTGATCAGCTGGCCTTTAATTGACTCCAACATGTCGGATGTGGATTTCCCAATAACAACTGCTCGCAATTTACACTGCCTAGCTCCTGCCTAATAATGCTGTAATCTGCGTTACCCCAATTTAGTACCTTTTCCAAGCTCTAGACTTATCCTTACTTCTTTAAACTTATGGAGTTGTGATCACTGTTCCCAACATGCTCTACCAATGAAATGTGGTATTAAGAATAAAACAAGATTACAAATAATAAAAAAATAACTAACTATTCAGTTTTCTTATTATTGGGCTGTAAGCTTCACTGACAGTGAAAATGTTGACTGTTATCGGTGCTAAGAAGCTGCTTGCTGAAAGTATGTATTGCTGTGTCTTATCAGTACTAAGGAGCTGTTTGATGATGCACGTATTGCTACTATCTGCTATAGATGTTAATGAATTGTTTGCTTGAGCACGTACTGACTATTATCTGTGTTGGGGGGCTGCTCACGCACCTCATGTACTATTACTATCAGCGGCATATGAGTTGTGGTCGCACGTACGACTAGTATTGTGTAGGACGGAACACCCAAACCGCAAAATGATTCACTACTATGATAAACGAAGTTGTACAACAGTTTGTACAAATTGCACGTGCGCGATAACAAATACATATATTGTATTTGTTAATTTAGGTGATTGGATGATGCTAATAAGCTGTGCCTAATGACAATGCTGATAGGATAAGAATGTGTCGTACCATATTGTAATATTGTATACGGATGCTTAATGACTATATAATCTTTGCATTTCTGGACTGTTAGATAGTTCTTATAACTTGCACCTCGGAGCTGCTGGCTTGTGTGGCGAGTGCTAAGAACTCTACAGTGCTGTAATAGAAATTGTTAAGTTGTAACAAGTGTTTGTATTGAATTTTATTAAACTAAAGATTAACTTAAAAGAATCCGAATCCTCAGAAACACGGGTCACCTGGCCAGGTTCGGTTTCCCAATACATGATCCAGTTTGGTCTCTCCTCGAGTTGGACTATGCACATACTGTTTCAGGAAATCCTTTTGGATACACCTAACAAATTCTGTACCATCTAAGACTTTTGCACTAGCTCCTAGTCAATATTGGGGAAGTTAAAGTCGCCCATTAAGACAATCCTGTTGCTTTTGCATCTTTCCGTAATATGTCCACGTCTACTTCTCTATCTCCCGCTGGCTGTTGGGAGGCCTATAGTACAATCCTATTAAAGTGATTGTTTCTTTTTATTTTTAAGCTCTACTCATATCGCCTCGTAATATTCTCTGAGTGCTGCCATGACATTCTCCCCAATTAGTAAAGCAACTTCACCACCTCTTTCCATTACATCTGAAACATTGAAACACTAGAGTATTGAGCTGCCTGCCCTGTCTCTTTTACAACCAAGTCTTCATAATGGCCATTACATTATAGATCTAGGCACTGATCCAGACTCTGTTCATCTACTTTACCCAGGACACTCCATGTGTTGAAATAAACACACTTCAGTGCATTAGTTTATCCATCTCAGATAATGTTATTTATTTCCGACCATAATGGACATCTTCAAATGGATAGCCACAAAGTGCTGGAGTAACTCAGCCGGTCAGGCAGCAACTCTGGAGAAAAGGAATCGATGACGTTTTGGGTCGAGACCCTTCTTCAGACTGAGAGTCAGGAGAGAGGAAACTAGGGGTATGAAAAGGTCCAGAACAAATCGAAGCTGGAACGAATGACAAGAATGTCACTTATTCCTCTTCTCCAGACATGCTGCCTGACCCGCTGAGTTACTCCAGCATTCTGTGTCTATCTTCGTTGTAAACCAACATCTGCAGTTCCTTCCTCCCCTTGTAAATAACATGGGCGAAGGCATCAATGGCGTGGTTGCATATTTGCTGTTGATGCAGAGTAGGTGGGAAAGTATGTTATGAGGAGGACACAAGGAGGCAGTAAATGGCAGGTTAACTGAATTGGCAAAGCAATGTCTATGCGTTATAAAAGCTGAGGTCAGCAAGCCGATCTTCAATGTACACCAACACGCTTCATCACGAACCATTTGCTTTCATTTTAAGTTGTGACACTTTCTCAAATGCCTGTTCGAAATTGTGAGTACAACCACCAGTTCACATGGCATGTTACATGTTTAACTCTTTGTTGGCATTTTTATTGGGAAAAATAACTATTTGAGGCATTTTATTTCCCTTTTTTAATCTGTTTGAAAGTTAGACACGTTTAAAAAAAACGATTAATACAACAGAAGGCGGGGAATTAAAGCTTGTGGGCGCCGCTGCTGTCCGAAGCTCTCAGCGTTTATCCCGCCCACCTCAAAACACAAGTTGTTTTGACAAAACATAAATGTTTCTAAAACGTATTTCCGTCCCCTTCCTGACTGGGGAAAGTCCTGTTATCGAGAATATGAATCCCCAAGGGGAAGAAGAAAAATAAACCCAATCGGGCTCAACCTTTAGAGCGGCGTGTGAGGGAGCTGTTTTAGTCAGCGGAACCGTGGCTGCTGGCTGGGGCTGGGGCTGGGGCTGAGGCTGAGGCTGGGGCTGGGGCTGGGGCTGGGGCTGGGGCTGGGGCTGAGGCTGGGGCTGGGGCTGCTGGCTGGGGCTGGGGCTGGGGCTGAGGCTGGGGCTGGGGCTGCTGGCTGGGGGTGGTGCTGGGGCTGGGGCTGGGGCTGCTGGCTGGGGCTGGGGCTGCTGGCTGGGGCTGGGGCTGAGGCTGGGGCTGGGGCTGCTGGCTGGGGCTGAGGCTGGGGCTGGGGCTGGGGCTGCTGGCTGGGGCTGGGGCTGGGGCTGCTGGCTGGGGCTGGGGCTGGGGCTGCTGGCTGGGGGTGGTGCTGGGGCTGGGGCTGCTGGCTGGGGCTGGGGCTGGGGCTGGGGCTGAGGCTGAGGCTGGGGCTGGGGCTGCTGGCTGGGGGTGGTGCTGGGGCTGGGGCTGCTGGCTGGGGCTGCTGGCTGCTGGCTGGGGCTGCTGGCTGGGGCTGGGGCTGGGGCTGCTGGCTGGGGGTGGTGCTGGGGCTGGGGCTGGGGCTGCTGGCTGGGGCTGCTGGCTGGGGCTGGGGCTGCGGGCTGGGGCTGGGGCTGCTGGCTGGGGCTGGGGCTGGGGCTGGGGCTGCTGGCTGGGGCTGGGGCTGGGGCTGCTGGCTGGGGCTGCTGGCTGGGGCTGGGGCTGCGGGCTGGGGCTGCTGGCTGGGGCTGGGGCTGCGGGCTGGGGCTGGGGCTGCTGGCTGGGGCTGGGGCTGGGGCTGGGGCTGCTGGCTGGGGCTGGGGCTGGGGCTGGGGCTGGGGTTCGGTGCTGTGGCGCCGCCCGTTTTACGCTCGGTTCGGTTTGACTTCTTCACCGGTCGCTGCGCCCACGACCGCCAGTCAGTCAGTCAGTAGATACACGGGCGAGGACAGCCGGGGCGACGGCTGAAGCAACTCTTTCATCGCCCCGGCATTTATAGAAGTAAAAGACAATCTGTCAACACACACGCACCACGCCAGGAACGATGTGGTCCGTGTACAGAGCGGTGCCAACGCCTGCCAGTAACATCGAGTCGACACGCTGACGGGAGGGAACGACAGCGACGCCCGCTGAACGAACAGCCCGGGCACTCTCGTTCGCTCTCTCTCTCTCTCAGGCTCACTGTGAGGAATGTAAATTGGACTCCGCCCCGGGACTTTCTAACCGGACACGTGAAGTCTGTCATTTACTTGTTGGAGATACTGTGCAAGCAGGGAAAGAAAACACAAGTCGCCACTCGAGTCCACAGCGCACGGCAGCCAAGTCGGTTGCAATCATTTTGTTTCGGTGTTCCGATCTGCGGATTTACCCGGCTCTAGTGTAATCTCAGGTAAAAATCTCCCCCACAAAGTCAATAAGTTGCTCTTGCGCCATCATGGTTTTGATTGAAGGAACTGGGATGACTGCTGGGGTCTCAGGTAGGCAAAAAAAAAGTTTTATTGTCCTCACTTCTAAGTGTGGCGGGTAACGTGGGTTGAACACTTAGTGCTGGAGTAACTCAGCAGGTCTGACAGCCTCTCTGGAGGATGTTTCGGGTCGGGACCCTTCTTCGCGTGGGTTGTTCTGAGTATTATTTTTTGGGGAGAGGTGGGCGGGCGAAGACACGAATTGCTGGAGTAACTCAGTGGATCAGGCACCCTTTATGGAGAACATGGATAAGATAACGTTTTGGGAGGGGGCGGAATAAAGTTTAGTAAGTGATAGGTGGTTAAAGGTGAGGGGAGTGGGATGATTGGCAGATGGTTGGACAAAGACCAGAGATAAAGAGACAAGGATAGAAGAGGCCATATTTGTGAAGCCAGAGGATGGAATTTAGTTTGAAGGGAACCGGAGGGGGGATGTAAAGGGGAAAAATTGGTGTGAATCTAGGTAGAACAGGGAAGGGGGACTGTTTATAGGTTATTCACCTAAAATTGGATAATTCAATGTTCATGCCTTTGGGCTGTAACCTAAACTTTGAGAACTAAATGTTCAACCAAATATTGGAGAATTTGGTGTTCAGCCTAACATTGGTTCACCAGAGATGCTTCCTGACCTGCTAAATTACTCCAGCACTTTGTGTAAACCAGCATCTGCAGTTCCCTGTGTCTCCATTATTTATGGGGATATTACACTGTTTTCCCACTCTGGCAAGAAGAGAGTGTTACTGACTGGATTTGGTTAGTCAGTATAATCAAAATGAAGCTTGCCTGAAAGCCAAAGTTTTAGTCCATTGTGAGGATATTATAATATCTGATTATGAATGAGGTCGTTTTTCTGTCATCGAACAGAAGAAATAACCCTCAAAGTGTATCTTTAAAAATCCTGATAATTTTAAATACACAGTGCTGTTTCACCAATATGTCAAAGAAAGGTGTTGATTATAAATACAGTAACGATATGATACAATACAAGTTTATTTATCCTAGGAGGGAAATTGATCTGCCAAGTCATAAAAACACAATTTACATGAAATTAAAGTAACGAGTGGAAAGGATTGGAGATATGCAAAGATTGGGGAGGGGTGGAGTCTGTGTCAGTCTACCGCACAACAGAAGGGGGAGGAGTTGTACAGTTTGATAGCCAGAGGGAAGAAAGATCTTCTGTGGTGTTCTGTCCTGCATCTTGGTGGACGGATTAATGGTGAATGGATAAATTAAGATAGATTAAAGAAGAAACATTATCTCTCTCATCCTGGTGCTCTGTGTTAAGAAGGGAATAAGGGAAAGAGGAGATCTATGAGTTAATGTCGTGGCCAACCATACAGTCCAAATACTTTCCCTCAAAGGTAGACACACAATGTTGGAGTAACTCAGCAGGACAGGCATGCATTGGCCCAATGGAAGGAAAGTCTGAAAAAGGGTCTCAACCCGAAACGTCGCCCATTCCTTCTCTCCAGAGATGCTGCCTGTCCTGCTGAGTTACTCCAGCATTGTGTGTCTACCTTTGAGGGAAAGTATTTGGACTGTATGGTTGTCAGGAAGTTGAATCAACTTGGCTAGATTGGGTTACATGAAAGCACCGAAGCCTTTGGCCGGCAACATTAATCCAGGAAAGGCCAATGTATGCTCTAGGCAACACACCTCATCTTTTGTCTCCACATGTTGCATTAATATATTCTGCATTGTATATTAACGAAACATAGCCAGCCCATCCTGATTGTGTCCGCTCCAGGCTGTTCTTGTGTAAGGTCATCCAGCAGTATCTTTAATTCTCTTTTTTATTCTCCCTCCACAAATGCTGCTTAATGTGCTGAGTGTTTCCAGTGATCTCTATTGTTCAGATTTCCCGCAACAGCTCTGTTCTACAGCTCACAGTTCCAACATGTTATTTTGTCTTTCTCTCCATCGTTTTAATTGCCCATTAATTTATTAACTGGACAGAGTCATAGTTACACAGCACAGAAACAGGCCCCTCAGTTCAATTTGTTTGTGCCAACCAAGATGTCCCATCTAAACCAGTCCTGTTTGCCCACATAAGGCCCATAACCCTCTAAACCTTTCCTAAGCATATGGCTTCTGTGTCTCTTATATGTTGCCATTGTAACTGTCTGAACTATCTCCTAAGGCAGCAGATTCAATATACCTTCAGCCCTCTGAGTGAAAAAGTTGCCCCATCACAGGGCTCTCGCTTAACTTTTTTTCACTGTTGCCAGCTGGGCCACATAGGCAGCCTTTTAGGTTGCCGAATGAAATTAGGTGGTCATTTAAGACGGCTTGCATGACGCGTGCAATAATGTGCTCGGACGAAGTATGTAGTTACCAGTCGGAATTATGTTCAATGAAGCATACACATATTATTTCTGCTTCATATAAAGTCACAAACTAAACATATTCACCAATCAAGACATGATATATACCACAATGACATGCAGCAAAATTATAATACAGTATCTCAACTCTTTTTACACGTTGCAATGAATGCAATTTCTATTATTTCTTTCCACTTCAAAACAAAAATGCGGTTGGATTATTCAGCATATGATCAACCTGTGTCAATAAATCCTGAACCATGGTAACATATATGCTTAACCATGCACACTACAGATTATAAACATTAAATGAACAGAAACATTATATTTGTGAGAACGTGTAACTTTTCTGCTTGATATTTAAACCATCTCCTGAAAAGCAAAGTAAAGACAGAGCTGTTCAAATACATCTAAAAGTCACTTTAAATGTCATCTGAGTCACTCTCAAGCAGAGCATCCTCCTCATCAGACTTGTCATTGTCAGGGTGAGGTCCCGAGGCTGGGTCTTCTCCCGTGTCAGGCCTCCTTGCCCTCATCCCTCCTGCATGCCACAAGCTGATGGCCGGCCGGGGATCAAAGTCCTTGATGTTACTGGCATGCAGCATGATGAGAAGCTGGTCCATCACCTGGTCGTCCTGGAGGGAACTTCTGATGGTGGTCTTCAGCCGGGGTCAAGGAGAGTGCAGATGTTGGGTTGCTCTTCTGATGTGGGACTTCAAGAACACCATGCTGTATCACAACAACCCTTTCAGCAACATGGCTGTTACTTGGCACTACACTGGAGCATAAGGGGGAGCTTCAATGCCCAAATTTCAGGGTGGGTTTCTGATGAAAAAGTGGGGGAGAACTGGTAAGCGAGAGTCACAGAGACGGAGAAAGACAGAAAGAGCAGAGGCAGAGACAGAGATAGACAGAGATGGAGACAGAGACAGAGACAGGTACATGGATAGATCAGGTTTGGAGGGATATGGACCAAACGCGGGCAGGTGGCTTTGCAGTTTCTCTCCCCCTCCCATGGGGTGAAGGATTTAAGGGCCTGTCCCACTTGGGCAACATTTTCGGCGACAGCCTGAAAGGAGGTTGTCACGTCCTGGTCGGGTCGTGACGCATGCAGTGACACGCAGTGTCTCCCTGTTGCCCCAGGATTTTGGAATGTTCAAAATCTAGGGGCGACATTTGGGTGTCTCATCATCTCGTGCGCCCTGCCACACGCTGACGTATGCTGTCCTGCGGGTGACGCCCAGTTAGGGTTAGGGCTAGGGTTGGGGTTAGGGACCACAGATGGGCTGTAAAATATTCTTCCTTCAATGCATGGATTTTAAACATGAATATATTAAAATTAATACAATAAAATCAATTGTGCAAATGAAAAGATGTCTGAATCGTTCAGTTTTATTTTGTATTGGTCCGCTTCCAGATCCAAATCACCGTCTCTAACTTTTCACAGGGATGTTTTCGGTGAGTGTAGACTGAACTCCTCTCTCCCCTCCACTCCCCTCTTCCCCCCTCCCGTCCCCATCCATCCTTCTCCACTACCCCCCTACCCTTCTCCCTTGCCCTCTCCCCCCTTCTTCCCTTCCCCCCTCTTCCTCCTCCCCACTCCACTCTTCTCCCTCTTCTCTCCCTCTCCCTCCATTCTCCCATTTTCCAACCCCTCCCTCCCACTTTCACCGACGCCCCCCATTTGTGGACCCAGTCAGTGATGGCTAGATCCCACTAATAGTACTGCACAAAGTGTACTCCATATTATCTGTTTTAGTAACATTGACTATGGGATAAATGCAGACTTTGGAAACAACACCCCCCCCCCCCGCCCCCTCGCCTTGCTTCAAAATGGGTGGTGGGTATTTAGACTCAGTGGCCGGAGCAGGTGGGTGGCACTGGTACTTTGACAACATTGCCTGTACCCAGTTGGAAAAACCCGCTGCCTCTGGGGGTTTGGAGAGACAATTGGAAGAGAGATCTGCCTCTGGGACAACTCATGACCAACAGTTTAGTTCCCATGCAGAATATTGAGGGTTCGAATCCAACCCCTGGGGCCCCTGTGTCACGTTTGGTTCAGTGATACAGTGACCTTTGGCCCACCAAGGCCGCACTGACCAGCGATCCCCCGCACACTATCCCCCACACACTAGGGACAATTGATAAATATCAAGCCTATCAACCTAGAGTTAGGGTTAGGGTTACCTCCCGCACTCCAAAGGTTTGTATAAATTGTTCTTAGCGTGTGTGGGATAGTGTGCGGGGGATCGCTGGTCGCAGGCTGGGACAACAAATGGGGGGCGTCGGGGAAAGTGGGGGGGGGGCAGTTGGAGAAGGGAGGGGGAGAAGGGGATGTGAGGGGAGTGGGGTGAGAGTGGAGAAAGGGGAAGAAGAGTGGAGCGGTGAGGAAGAGGGGGGAAGGGAAGAAGTGGCTCAGGCACTTGACACCGTTGCAAATTGTTCTGTTGCTGTTGTTCCCTTAAAGGGCCTGTCCCACTTTGCGATTTTTTCGCTGATTGTGGAGCGTCAGTGACTGACGCCCTTTAAAACCTTCACTGACGCTCCGCAGTCGCCGAAAAAATCGCAGTGGGACAGGCCCTTTAAGGGAACAACAGCAACAGAACAATTTGCAGCGGTGTTGAGTGCCAATCCGCTGCCTGAGCCGATGGTTCACAAACAAGCAGCAACTCCACAGGGCAAGGCAGGGAACAAGGATAAGACAGGAGCTCTCTGAGAAACACCGGCACAGTTTGCATCAGGCCGTCCGCTGTCCACATCAGCCAAGCTTTCCTTCGCTTGCCAAGCCGGGCAAAATGACTCGGCTTTTAGGTTGCCCGGCGGGACTTTCGGCGGCCATTGGCACCTGGGCAACCGTTAATTTCAAGCCCTGCATCAGATTTTTATTAAATCTTTCTCCTTTGATCTGATTTCCCCTACCATGGATAAAAAAATGTGCTTTCACTCTATCAATTCCCCTCGTGATTTTATACACCGCTATAAGATTACCCCTTGGTCTCCTGCACTCCAAAGAATAAAGTCTTAGCTTGCCCAATCTCTCCCTATCGTTAAGGGTCTCCAGTTCTGGCAACATCTTTGTAAATCTTTTCTAAACTCTTTCCATCTTAATGGCAGCTCTGAAAGAATGATGGTACCTGAACAAACATAGCCTCTCCCCATCACAGAGATTGCTTTTGTTCTTACATTGTCTGCCCCTCTTTGAAATTAAAATGCAATGATGCTCTTTTCTGGTTCCAAATGAAGCGTAATTGACTGGAATAACTTATTCTGTTTCCCTCTCCACAAATGCTGCTTCACCTGTTGAGGATAATGTGCACTTTCAGTTATTTTATTATTATAAAAGTGACCAATAATTGTGCATGTAAGATAATGTTGGCTGATGAGTGATGTGTTAGTTCAAGGTTGTTCAAGGCATAGAAAAGGGTGATACATACACCAGGATAGATACAAATAGCTGGAGTAACTCAGCGGGACAGGCAGCATCTCTGGAGAGAAGGAATGGGTGATGTTTCGGGTCGAGACCCTTCTTCAGATCTCGACCCGAAATGTCACCCTTTCCTTCTCTCCAGAGATGCTGCCTGCCCCGCTGAGTTACTCCAGCTTTTTGTGTCTATCCTCAGTTTAAATCTGCATCTGCAGTTCCTTCCTATACATACACCAGGATGTTTGTAACTCCATAGCTACACTCTAGTTTCCTGGTATATTTTATTGTACCACTTCCTGCGCAGCCCAGGAGCACTGACTCTGTAGATTTGTCTCACTGCTATTATATTCAAAGTTATTTATTTCATTAAATATTTGCTGGAACTAGCACAAAACTACTGTTAAGGTGTCATAGTCCGAACAAGAGTAAAATATTGACTTGCTAATTAATGCTGGAGAGGGAGCTTGTCAAGAAGAATCCTGCTGCTGATCTTTTTGTGTATAAGAAGTAACTGCAGATGCTGGAAAATTGAAGGTAGACAAAAGTGCTGGAGAAACTTAGCGGGTGCAGCAGCATCTATGGAGCGAAGGAAATAGCCTATAGATGCTGGAGAAACTCAACGGGTGAGGCAGCATCCATGGGGCGAAGGAAATAGGCAACGTTTCGGGCTGAAACCCTTCTTCAGACTGACCGAGTATTTTTGTTCAAAAAAGCATTATTTCTTGCCTGAATCTTGATTTAACCACTCTAAAATGGATATCTTCCATGCAGAGAAAAAATTAAAATTAGAATATTTTATCTGTATCCACTTCTGAAAATCTTCCTTGCTGAAATCTCTTAACAGTTTTCTTCAAGTATTTCTAACTGTAGACTGCAAAATGTATTTACTTTATTTTTTGAAATATTATTTTCTTTGTGCAGTTCATAAATTGTGACAATTCAAATTTTGATATTGTTGTTGGAGATGAAATGATAAGCTTTTTTTGCTTGTTAATCTTTAATGTATGGCTTTCCCTTCGAACAATGATGGGAAAATGATTAATTTATTTTATCCTGATGGTCATTTTAAATGTCAAACAAATGTCTGTATAAATGGTTATTGATGCCCAGTGGTTTAAAGAAGCAGCATTGTTTGATTTTAGCGTTGGCTATAAAGCCGACACTCTGTTCATAATGCTCCTGGGTCTCTGTACCTACCTTTGCAACTGGATCCTTGACTTCCTTAATAACCACCTTTGTGTAGAGCCAGTGGAGGGAGATAGGGGAGATATTCAAATAAATATTTCTCATTGGCTTTTAATGTGGAGAAGATCATGGAAGCTAAGGAATTGAGCCATATGTGGTGTGATGTCTATGTTGTGATTGAATATGAATTACCAAAGAGGAATATTGGTGCTGTTAAATTGCATTAAGGTGGATAATGCCTAGGACCTTACCAAGCGCACCCAATTACGCTGTGGAAAGATACGGAAGAAGCTAGGAGGAGGCTCTTGCTGAGTTATGGGCCTGTCCCACTTTCACGACCTAATTCACGACCTTTTTTACTCGTGGACATTTTTCATCATGCTAGAAAAAACACCCGACCTACTTGATGCCACGAGTACCTACGACTAGCATCACAGCCTGCTATGACCTACCTACGACCTCGTGATGATCATGCTGCAGAGGTCGTGAATTAGGTCGTGAAAGTGGGACAGGCCCTTTATTAGAATTGTCTTCAACCACAGATGACGTTCCAGAAGACTGTAGGGTGGCTAATGTTGTGCTGTTATTTTAGAATGGCAGCAAGGAGAAACCAGGAACCTACAGGTTGGTGAGCCTGATGTCAGTGGTGGGAAGGTTGTTAGAGGGTTTCTGCGGGCCTGAAGCTATCAGCATTTGAATAAGCATGGATTGATTATAGATAGTTAACATGTTTTTTAATGGGAAATAGTGTCTCAAGAATCTGATAGAAATGTTTGAAGAGGTCACCAAGTGGAATGACAAGGACACGGCAGTGCACATTATCTTTATGTAAGTTTTTATGTATTTATCTTTTTGCAAGTTCTTTGTCAAGGTGCCGCTTGGTAGTTAGTCTGGTAGGTGAGATCACATAGAATCCAAGGAGAGCTAACCAATTGGATTCAAATGTGACTTGGAGGAAGGAATCAAAGAGTAGTTGTGGAAAATTGCTTTTCTGTTTGGAGGCCTGTGACCAGTGGTGTATCGTTGGGGTCAGTGCTGGGTCCACTGTTATTGTTCACTAATATTAATGATTTGGAGGAAAATTCAGTTAACTTTGTTAGTAAATTTGCAGATGCCACCAATTTTGGTGAATTGTGGACAATGAGGAAGGATGTCTCAGTTTACAACCAGATCTATATCAACTGGGTAATTGGGCCAAGGAATGGCAAATGGAATGGAACTCTAATTAGTGCTGTCCTTTGATATGTAAACCTCCAGCTATTGGGAGAGCCCTGGAGAGATCCACGAGTACAGTTGCATGGTTTCCTGAAACGTGATTTTAGGTGGACATGATGATGAAGGAGGCCTTTGACATTTGCCTTAATTGGGAAAGGTAATGAGTTCAACAGTTAGGACATCATGATGCAGCAGCATCATCCATTACAATTGAAATGTTGTGTGCAGTTCCAGTCACCCAGCTATGGGAAGGATGCCATTAAGAAGGAAAGGATGCAAAATCATTTCACCAGGATACAGCCTGGACTTGCAGGTTGGAATTACAGCAGGGGGTTGGATAGGCTGTGTCTTTCTTTGAAGTATAGGAGGTTGAGGGGTAAACATTATTGATGTATACATGTGGCATGGATGAAGTGAATGATCAGTCTTTTTATCTCGGGGTAGAGGATTCCAAAACTAGAGGGCATATGATTTTGGTGAGAAGGGAAAGATTTAAGATGGAGCTCAGAGGGAACACTTTCACTCAGAGGGTTGTCTGTATCTGGAACCAACTGCCAGAGGAAGCTATCGAAGTGGATACAATTACGACTTTCAAAAGACATTTGAAAGGATATATATGTTTGGGGAAGATTTAGAGGGACATGAGCCCAATGTAGGTAAATTGGACAAGCCCAGAATGCCAACTTAGTCCGCATGGATAAATAAATTGGGCAGAAGGTCCTGCTTCCCTGCTGTATACCTATGACAGACCTCGATCAATGTGGATTGGTAAAAACATCTCCTCATTGACCATCAACACAGGTACACTTCAGGGCTGCATCCCTGCTGTATACCTATGACGGACCTCCTGTTCCCTGCTCTACCCTCTTTGCACCACTTACTATGTGGCTAAGAATAACTCCAATGCCATTTGCAATTTCATCGATGACACCACTGTTACGGGCCAATTCACGAATGGTGATGAGTCAGCGTATAGGAGAGCGATAGAACACCTGGTTGATGGCGCTCAACAGTAACAAAACCAGTCTGAAGAAGGGTCTCGACCCGAAACATCACCCACTTCTTCTGCCCAGAGAAGCTGCCTGTCCCGCTGAGTTACTCCAGCATTTTGTATCTATCCATGGAACTAATAGTTGACTTCAGAAACAGAAAGTCGGGAGAGTATGTGCCAGTTTCATTGGTGGGTTGACAGTGTTGAGAGTTCGAAGGTTCATGTTGCTGGGTATTAACTCCTCAGTTGTTCTGCCCTGGGCCAGGCACATAATCACAAAGAAGGTGTGCCAGAGTCTCTTCTTTCTTTGGCCAAGCTAATGTTATGAGGGATGAGATTTGACATGTCACCCCATGCTCGAACAAACTTCCACAGATGCACTGTCGAAAGTATTTAGTTTGAGTTTGGTTTATTATCACATGTTATTGGTACAGTGAAAAGCTTCTGTTGCATTCTAATCAAACAGCAGAAAGACAATACATGATTACAATCGAGCCATCCACAGTCTACAGATACGTGATGAAGGGAATAATGTTTAGTGCAAGATAAATTCAGTAAAGTACGATCAAAGATATCCCGAGAGTCTCCAATGAGGTAGATAGCAGATCAGGACTGCTCGCTACTTGTGGGTGGAATGGTTCAGTTGCTTCAGTATTGCATTATGGCCTGGTATTGGCAATTTCACTGCACAGAAATGTAAAAGGCTGGAGGGTGTGCTGCAAGCAGCCCAGACCACAGCTCTCCCCGCCATCAAAATCATCTGCATGAGTTGCTGCCTCAAGAAGATGGTATCTGTCGGGGAGGGTTCCTAACACAAGGGCCATGTCTCTTCTCACTGTTACTGTTGGGATTAAAGTACAGAAATCTGAATTCCCACACTTTGTGTCGGTACCCTTCTTCAGAAGCAGCTACCTTCCCACACCTGTCAGTGTTCTTGAACTGACCTACACAACCCTAAAAGCCCTGTCCCACTGTGCGAGTTCACCCAAGAGCTCTCCCGAGTTAAAAAAAAATCAAAACTCGTGGTAAGCACATAGGATGAACGTAGCGGGTATGTCGGAGCTCGGGACGTCCCTTAGCGCTAACGGCAGGTACTCGGGAAACGTGGTAACTCGTGAAGATTTTTCAACATGTTGAAAAATGTCCACGAGTAAAATATACTCGGGATATAAAAAATGGATACTTTTTAACACGTAGTCATACCGTAGTAGCTGGTGAGTTTAGCCTAGTAGCTCGTGGGTTTACCGTAGTAGGACCTGGTGTCCTATATCACTATTGTATGTCCATGATGGAAATTAGAATACTTAGTATATTCATTACCTTTGAATTGTAGTTTTATGTAATCCTCCCATAATTTCTGAGTTCCATTTCACAATATCTATCAGACATACAGAATGTTCCAAGGTAATATTATGTACAAACTCAGTTGTATCTTTCTATCTCAATAAATATCACAAAATATGCCATTGTTTCAGCCACATTCTGACAAAATATAGAATGTAGGTTATTTGTAATCAGTCACCCCATCCCAGAAACAACAGTACTTAAAGAAGAACATTTGTTTTACTAATTTACAAGCATGTACCATACATAGTCCGTTGATCCATATCCAGCATAATGTTGTGATAATTGCATAAAAGGTATTACTGTCTAAGAAATTTGGTGTGGAATGATAATCCATATCAGTACTCATTTAGGCAAGTCCCAAGCTATAGATACTTTCCCCCCCACCCCCAATCCCCCTCGCCCGATCTTCATTGAACCTACCATTTGACCAATCTTTTACTCAGCTGCTGTAACGTTTCCTTCCTATCAAAATCTCTGTGTAGCATCTCTGTCCCTATCTTCAAATTGGATATGGATATTGGAACTCGCACAGTGGGACAGGGCTTTAATCCTACCATGACAACGGAGCATTACCGACCACTTCCTGTACTGCTGTGGACTTGTTTTTTCATTGTGCATTTTGGGCAGATTCCTTTTCTTTGTCAGGTCCTGCTGAGTTACTTCAAACATTTAGTGTCTATCCTTTATGCACATTGACATATGACAAAACACTCAACTTGACTTTATTCATTTTGTGAAACGAACGTCATTTGTAGTACAGGTGATCCCTATATTCCAACCATTCGGGTTATGGACATTTGCCCTTCCAGAATTTGCAAATCATTACCTGGAATTTTGAGATATTATTAAAATTTGCTCCTGTGAGTTCAGTGTGGGGGTAAAAAATATGTAAACTGGGAAATGTATTTTTAATTTAATTTGCATTTCCTGACACATACAGCCTTGCTATGGAAAATTGTGTTATGACACATTTTCTAGGAAAGCAACCTTTTCTTTCCACCCCTCCCCCATAACATGGGTTTGGCCTGTGTAGTCTCTGCTGCAGAGAAGAGCAATAATGTGGTTCCTGAATAAGTTGAATAGTGACAGAGCATAATGTTATTCCCGAAAAGACTGTAAAACACTAATTGGTAAACTGCACTTTGATCAATTCTAACCTTGGATTGAAATGCTATTGAGAAAAAGTACTTCCTACCATTGCCTGCCAATACATATGGGGGGAAGCAGGAGAGAGCTGTTAAATCCTGAATATGACTTGTTTTTTGGTCTGCCTCCTTGAACTGTAAATGTCCCTGAAACTGAAAGCAGAAGGTTGATTGGAGAATTTTCTACTAAGGATGCTGAGATTTCTACTAAGGAGGCTAAGAGTGTTCAGATTCAATTGCACAATGTGGTTCAGAGTAAAGAGGATTTGAATACAATGAAAATACATGACAGACCATCAGTTATTACCATCACCATTTTTTTTTGGTTAGACTTAAGGGCCTGTCCCACTTTCACAACTTAATCCAAAACCTCTGTTTAAAGGACCTAAAAAAAAATCAAGATTTTGGTAATCTACGAATACCTACGACCTTCCACGAATATGCTCACGAACTGGGGGTGACAGAGGTCATGTGCTGATTTTGCCTTTAGCTTTTTTTTTCACTCACCTTTTTTTCTCTGTCCAGCTGCCGTGCTACGAGTACCCACGACTACCCTCACGGCCTACTACGGTCTGCCCACGAACTAACTACGAGTAAAAAGTTGCTCTTTTTTTCATCCCGACTATTTTTTCTCGTGGACATTTTTTATCGGGCTGGAAAAAACGTCCCGACTTACCTGATGCCCCGAGTACTTACGGCTGGCATAACGAGCCGCTACGATAAATCCACGAACTCCTATGGCCTCCTACGGACTGCGAGTTTGAATCGGGGGAAAACTCGGGAGAATTCGTGAATTACCTCGTGAAAGTGGGACAGGCCCTTTAGTAGCCATGGACCTATGCATAAGTTTATGGTATAGGACCCCTCGTGATTTGCACTGTAATAGTAAAAAATAATTTGATTCTAAAATGTCTGGGGCTTTAATGCTTGGCCCATTCATCTAATGTTCCCCTTCATCTAATCCTGATTTTATCATGACCCTTGTCTTGGATTTTCAATTTATCTTTCAAGGAGATAATTGGAATCCAGACAGCACAGTCCTTTGTCTCATCCATCTCAATGTGATCCATTATGTTCCCTGCAGTTTGTCCGAACACGCCAGAATGCCACATGTTCACACTACATGTTCTGTGTCACTATATAGATCTAATATCTATTTACATGTACATGCTGAGAATTACTTGTGTCAAGTAAATGTCTGCTATGAGACACTACACCAGGTGCGGACCCGTTGGGCCCTGTTCCCCCCACGCAATATTCCACCACTGACCCGTAGCCCCCAACTGCGCAGGAGCGGCTGACGGGTTCCTGTTGTGACGCCAGAGATCCCCGTTGTAAAGCGAGTCACGGCAACCCTCCCCAACTGTGCCTCGCCATCCCTCTTCCTACCCCTATCCTCCTCCATCCCCCCTCATTCCCCAGCACTCCTTCCCCCTCCGCCTCACCTTCCCTCTTCTTTCCCCTCTCCTCCCCTCCCCCACTTCCTCCCTCACCTCTTCCTCCCTCTCCTTTCCCCTACCCTCACACTCCCTCCCTCCATAACCCCTCTCCCCTCCCTACCCCCTCCTCTCCCTCTATCCCCCAGCTTCCCCACACCTCACCTCCCCCCTATCCCACCCCCCACTCTCCCTCCTCCCCTCCCCCACTGCCCTCCTCTCCCTCTGTCCCCCACTCCCTACCTCCCCCACTCCCACCTCCTCTCCCTCTACCCCTCCCTCCTCCCCCACTTTCCCTCCTCGCCTCCTCCACTTTCCCCTCCTCTCCCTCTATACTCCTGCTCCCCACTCCTCACCTCCCCCTATCCCACCCTCCCCCTCACCTCCCCCACTGCCTCCTCTCTATCCCCGACTCCCTATGTCCCCCACTCCCCCCTCCTCTCCCTCTATCCCCCCTTCCTCCCCCATTCTCCCTCCTCACCTCCCCCACTTTCCCCTCATCTCCATCCCTACCCCCCACCTCTCCCTCAATCCCCTGCTCCCCCACTCCTCACCTCCCCCCTATCCCTCCCCCCCCCCCGGGCTTTAATCTTGATTTGTTTTATGTAAATGAAATTCGGGATCCCATTGTGACGTCATTGTGACGTCGAATGCAGCTGACGGGCAGGGCAAGTGGAATTTTTTTTTGTTTAACTGGTTTTTGTAAAGTTTAAAATGTCAATAACTTGTAAAATATACCATAGCAATTGAACTGGATACTCGTTTACAACCAGACTAGTTAGTTTAGTTAATATCTATCAGATAAAACTTTAATTGCATACTATTGATACAATGGAACTTGATACCTATTGTGCAGTGTCATGCAGTACGTTTATTTGATACAACAGTTACCTTTGGTCCGTAAAGGATTTGTGCATGGACTGGAATTTGAAACAATGACAGGCAGATTTTTGATGAGTTTTTGCTGTTATTGTTGAAGCAATAATATTAGCCACTGACAGAAAAAACCTGAACTTCAAGATTTAACGGTCTTCACACTACTGAGCAGTTTCAGGCAACATTTCAAATGGGTATCTGGCAACCAGGATATAACCATCAAATAATAACATTTTGTATAAAGTATAAAAAGTTGTATATGGTATTTAAAAAACGGTTATCCGAGGGAATTAAAATCTACTTGCATGAATTATTTTTAGGATCAAAGAGTTTATCCAGTAAATTGATTAGTATGACATTGATTGATTTAGTTTGCCATCTTAGCAATTTAAAATCTGTCCAATGTGTTTTCCATTAATATTACAGAAGCTCAAGAGGGCCTTGGGAAATAATAATGATGAAAGGGAACATTGTGAGGGCTTTGCTCAGGGTGTTTGCACCTCTTGCCCATTGTTGCCCCCATCCTCTTCCCTCACATATTTGCCCCCATATCCTGCCGTCACATACAGCATATAATCCTCCAACATTTTCGTCACCTCCAACGGGAACCAACTACTGGCCACATCTTCCCATCTCCACCCCTCTCTACTTTCTGCAGAGACCGTTCCCTCCGCAACTCCCTGGTCAACTCATCCCTTCCCACACAAAACAACCCACTGCCCAGGTATTTTCCCCTGCAACCGCAAGAGATGCAACCCCTGTCCCTTTACCTCATCCCTCGACTCCATCCAAGGACCCCAACAGTCTTTCCAGGTGAGGCAGAGGTTCACTTGCACCTCCTCCAACATCATCTACTGCATCTGCTGTTCCAGGTGTCAACTCCTGTACATTGGCGAAACCAAGCGCAGGCTCGGCGATCGTTTCGCTGAACTTCTCCGCTCAGTCCGCTTTAACCTACCTGATCTCCTGGTTACTCAGCACTTTAACCCCTCCCATTCCCAATCTGACCTTTCTATCCTGGGCCTCCTCCATTGTCAGAGTGAGTTCCAGCGCAAATTGGAGGAACGGCACCTCATATTTCACTTGGGTAGCTTACACCCCAGCGGTATGAACATTGACTTCAAATGGCCCTTGCTTTCTCTCTCTATCCCCTCCCCCTTCCCAGTTCTCCCACCAGTCTTACTGTTTCGGATTACATTCTATCTCTGTCCTGCCCACTCCCCTGACATCAGTCCTGAAGAAGGGTCTCGACCTGAAAAGTCACCCATTCCTTTTCTCCAGAGATGCTGCCTGTCCCGCTGAGTGACTCCAGCATTTTGTGTCTACCTTCCTTGTTCTTCCTCCTTGATGTTGTCAGGCTCCGTAATCAGTCCCTTCTTCCTCCTGTACATCCAGATATCTCTGCTCCATAATGTTTTGCACAGTGCCATAAAATAACCAGAGCAATTCTAGACAGCCTGGATGAGTAATGAAAGCCTCCGTCAGATTGAGGGGGCACCTGGAAGTCATTGTCACCACCCTATAATTTGCTCAGTGATGCACGTGGCAGTTTTATGCCTTGCATTTTATTTCTTCTGGACTGCCATGGTTGATTCCTCATGTCTACCGGTTTTTAAGTGAGTGCTTGAAAGAGACGTCTTTTATTCTGCTTCTCAATGTGTGTGGTCTGTAGATTCTTAGGATCATAACAGGAGCCTGGGAATAATATGCAATATTATCACCTGTTGCAAGATTGTTTGTTAAGATAGGCTCTGAGTCTGAAGAAGGGTCTCGACCCGAAACGTCACCTATTCCTTTTCTCCAGTGATGCTGTCTGACCTGCTGAGTTCCTCCAGCTTTTTGTGTCTATCTTTGGTTTATCTGCAGTTCCTTCCTAACCAAGATTTCTTTATGGCTTTGTTGAAGGCATCGAGACCTTTTCATTTATTGAACACTTCTGGATGTTTTAGTTGTGCCTTCATTACCATGGGTGTGCAGTCAATGGGCCCTCACTCTGCCCCTCTGGGCAGTCAGCCAGAACCCTGACCACACCATCCACTCATTCTGACCAGTGTTACATGGAAAATAGGTTGCCTGTCCTGTCACCCGTCTTACTCATTTGTGCCCAGCTGATTCAAGACCCTGGAAATGTTTCTGCCAAAGCAATGGAAAGCAAATTAATTCAGGACAATGTTGATATTGATAACAGCCCAGAAAAGAGTGACCAGTGTGGCAAATTCAGGAGAAAATGCAAATGCCTGCTGTACCTGCCACAAGTCCCCACGTTTCCACAGACTTGTGTTCCAACCTGTTGAGGAATCGGATCTCTCATTTCCCTTATCTCCTGAAGAAGGGTCTAGACCCGAAACGTCACCCATTCCTTCTCTCCAGAGATGCTGCCTGTCCCGCTGAGTTACTCCAGCTTTTTGTGACTATATTCGAGGAAACTAATCCTCTGCCTCTACGCACCAGTATGGCCTTCTGCAAGGCACATCTTTCTCTTTTGTTTATTTCTCTCTTCAGCCCCCTATCTGTGTATCTGTCCATCTTTTAAATGCTGTTATAGTACCTTCCACAACTACTTCTTGTGGCAGCTCGTTCCATTGTGAAAAGGTTGTCCCTCAGGTTTGTATCAAAACCTGCTCCTCTCACCTTAAACATGTGCTTTGGTTTTTGAATCCCCTACTCTGGGTAAAAGATCCTGTGCATTTACCCTATCCATTCCCTTCTGATTTTACATACCTTTATAAGATCACCCCGCGGCCTCCTGCACTCCGATCAATAGAATCCTAGCCTGCCCAACTTCTCCCTTTAGCTCAGCCCTTCAAGTCCTGGCAACATTCTCGTAAATCTTCTTTGTACTTTTTCCAACTTAATGACATCCTTCCTACAGCAGGGTGACCAAAACTGAACACAATATTCCAAATGGAGCTGCATCAACATCTTGTACAGCTATAATATAACATCCCAACTTTTATACTCAATATGTGTGAGAAGGAACTGCAGATGCTGGTTTACACCGAAGATAGACACAAAATGCTGGAGGAACTCAGTGGGTCAGGCAGCATCTCTGGAGAAAAGGAATCAGTGACGTTCAGACTGGAAGTCAAGGAGGGGGAAACTAAAGGTATGGGAAGGGGCTCTGCTTTGTTTTGCATCTCTAAAACTCAAGGGCTCTTAAGGGGGCTGTTCACACAAACAACACAGAAAGAACCTGTGAGCTCCTAGTTGTTGGTGTATTTACCTGACCCGTATTTGGGCACTCCGATAATCCTGCATTTTTGCCTTAATTATATTGCTAAGTGCCAAGAAAAAGCCTGGGAACTGATTGTCACATTGGATAAACCATGTTAATCTCTTGAACCATCAACCTATACCCAGGGGATTCACCCACATCTACTAAAGTATGGAGTTAAATGCAGGGGTCAATTTCGTGGAAGACTATCAACCTCTCTAAATTTTACCTCCACGTAGTTCGTAACCCACACAAACCTGGGCATTAAGATTCTGAACGCCCCCATCACCACCACTACCTGGAACTGGGAATGATCTGACGGAGTGGATGGGAGGAACAATTAAATATCAAAGGGATTGTTGTCGTTAGATCATTGCATAAAGCGGGAAGTAATCCCTATGAGCTAAAACTGGCTTTGTCCTTGTACTTTAACATTTTCCACTTTTGTTTATCTAATCACTTTAAAAGAAATATCAACTAATGTAGGCTCAATTTGTATGAAGATATTTGTACAGAACTGATTAGCCAATGCCAATTCCCCTCACTACCTAAAAGTCAATATCTAACTATGTTGTTTTTCCTCATTCATACATACTGAGTCAGCTTGTTGATATCTTAAAAAGATATGGAAACTAAATTATTTTGAAATGCATTTTATGACCTTAAAATGACCTTCAATTAAACAAGGATTTGGAGTCTGAAGAAGGGTTTCTGCCCGAAACGTTGCCTATTTCCTTCGCTCCATAGGTGCTGCTGTACCCGCTGAATTTCTCCAGCACTTTTGTCTACATTTGGATTCCATCCATGTGGTTCTTTAGTGGGTGACTTTTCCAGCCATTTAACTGACTTTTCCCACCATTGGAAATACAATGTTGTCTTATTTCTCTACACCCTTGCTTAAAAGTGCACTCTCAGTATTGGATGGTAGACATTGAACAGCGTTAACTTTCTAAAAATATAATATACCGAGAATTATTTAAACTTACTTACCGTAACCACTTTGGTTGCGAACATAAGATTGACAGCACTGAAGCGTGATTAAATTAGTTATTGTGCCAAATACATTCTTTGTTTCTGGTTTCCTCCTTCCTTTATGTTGAGGTACCAACAGACTATAATTACTTACAGAATCTTGTATACGTTGTTCAAAATTTGTGAGAAGAGGAGCAAAATTTAGGAAAGTATCTGCAAAGTTTTTTTTAAAAGTGCCACCAACATTGTGCACTCAGAATGTTAACTGGTTGTTTGATAAAGGATATCATTTATCAAATGCCACATATTAGATAGTGTAAATTTAGAGCATCAAGAATGCACTTAAGATATAAGTATTGCACTGCGGTAAGCAGACCAGTGAGATTGTTGAAGTGCTGTAGGCTTTAAGAACAAATGACTTTCTGCTTGATACTCAAATGGCCCTGTCCCAATGTACGAGCTAATTCAAGAGTTCTCCCGAGTTTCCCCTGATTCGAACTCGGAGAATTACAGTAATGGCCGCTCGTAGGTACTCAGGGCTCTCGTGGACATTTTCCAACGTGTTGAAAAATCTTCACGAGTCCTCCCGAGCTTACCGCGTTTCCAGAGTACCTGCCGTTAGCGTTACGAGCCGCTAAGAGACGTCCCGCGCTCCGACGTACCCGCTACGTACATTCTACGTGTTACCACGAGTTTGATTTTTTTTTAAACTCGGGAGAGCTCTTGGGTGAACTCGTACAGTGGGACAGGCCCATAACAACAAATGCTGCAATTGATCTTTAAACCTAAAAGTACTAACATCAGCACGAATTCCATGTAGAATTCACTGGAAATCTGTGTTGATGACAAAGTGTGCACGCCACACCCAGCCATTATGTTTTGGACAAAAGTTATATTTCCCTTTTATCTGAACTAACCTTTTGTAAATAGAATTGAGGATTAAGATCCAAGTACACAGGCATAAAAAGCTGTTAGCTTGTAAACCATTGAAATACCTACTGATAACAACACACCCAGAAGATCTATAAATCTTTGCACAATACAGAAAGTGTATAAATCCACCACTAATCACATCTTCCCATCTTCAAGGTGATCCCAGTATCAGTCACATCTTCCCGTCCCAATCCCTTTCTGCTTTCTCTGGGAACCACTCCTACTGCAGCTCCTCGGTTTGCTCATCCTTTCCCACCCATCCCACCCCCTCCCAAGGCACTTACCCCAGCAAGCACAGAAGGTGTAACACCTGGCTCTCTTGCCTCCATCCAGGGACCCCAGCGACCCTTCAAGGTGAGACAGAGGATCACATGCATCACATAGAAAATAGAAAATAGGTGCAGGAGGAGGCCATTTGGCCCTTCGAGCCAGCACCGCCATTCATTGTGATCACAATCACAATGATACTTTATTAGCCAAGTATGTTTTGCAACATACGAGGAATTTCATTTGCCAAGTCAGTCATACAAATAAAAAGCAACGGAACACACAAAATACATTTTAACATAAACATCCACCACAGTGACTCCTCCACATTCCTCACTGTGATGGAAGGCGAAAAAAAGTTCACGTCTCTTCCCTAGTTTCCTCTCCCGCGGTCGGGGGCCTCGAGCCCTTCGTTGACGGGACGATCTTGACTCCCGTAACCGGCGGCGTTTTGGCCCTCCACATGGGGGCGATCAGATCCTGCATCGGAGTGGGGGATGTCAGCTCCCCCGTGCCGGACGGTCAAACCCCGCGTCGGGGCTGGTCGAGCCTCTGCGTCGTTGGAGCTCCCGACTAGCCTCTTCCGAGACAGCGAGCTCACGATCTAAAGTCCGCAGGCCGCGGTTAGAGCGATCCCAGGCAAGGGATCGACTCTGATGTAAAGTCCACGCCCCGCAGTGGGGCTCAAAGTCAGTCCAAGGAGGCCTCCAGCTCCATCAATGTTGGACCAAAGATGTGATCCGGAAAACAATCCGAAACTGAAAAAAAGTTTCCCCCGACCCCCTCCCCCACATAAAACAAACCGGAGAACATTTACACAGACTTTTAAAACGCCTATAAAATTTTAAAAAGACGAAAAAACAGACAGGCTGTTGGCGGGACTGCCAATTGTATGGCTGATCATCCACAATCAGTAACCCGTGCCTGCCTTCTCCCCATAACCCTTGATTCCGCTAGCCCCTAGTGCTCTATATAACTCTCTTTTAAATTCATCCAGTGAATTTGCCTCTATTGCCTTCTGTGGCAGAGAATTCCACAAATTCACAACTCTCTAGGTGAAAACGTTTTTTTCTCATCTCAGTTTTAAATTGCCTCCCCTTTATTCTTAGACTGTGACCCCTGGTTCTGGACTCCCCCAACTTTGGGAACATTTTTCCTGCATCTAGCTTGTCCAATCCTTTTATAATTTTATATGTTTCTATAAGATATCCTCTCATCCTTCTAAATTCCAGTGAATGCAAGCCCAGTCTTTCCAATCTTTCCTCATATGACAGTCCCTCCATCCAGGGGACTAACCACGCTGCACTGCCTCAATAGCAAGGATGTCCTTCCTCAAATTAGGAGACCAAAACTGCACACAATAATCTCACCGGGGCCCTGTACAACTGCAGAACAAATCCTCTCATTATGAAGGCCAACATGCCATGTGCTTTCTTCACAGCCTGCTGTGCCTGCAAGCTTACTTTCAGTGACTGGTGTACAAGGACACCCATGTCTCATTGCACTTCCCTTTTTCCGAATCTTACACCATTGAGATAATAATCTGCCTCCTTGTTCTTGCCGCGCCGTAGTAGATAACCTCACATTTATCTACATTATACTGCATCTGCCATGCATCTGCCCACTCACTCAACCTGTCCAAGTCACCTTGCAACCTCCTAGCATCCTCAAATAAATAATAGAAATTGCATTCATTGCAATGTAAAAAGAGTTGAGATACTGTATTATAATTTTGCTGCATGTCATTGTGGTATATATCATGTCTTGATTGGTGAATATGTTTAGTTTGTGACTTTATTTGAAGCAGAAATAATATGTGAATGCTTCATTGAGCATAATTCCGACTGGTAATTACGCACTTCGTCCGAGCACATTATCGCACGCGTCATGCAAGCCGTCTTAAATGACCACCTAAACTGTCATTCGGCAATCTAAAAAGCTGCCTAGATTGCCCGGCTGGCAATAGAGAAAAAAAGTTAAGTGAGAGCCCTGGGTAGTCTTGGATGTCTTGGATTCAGTCATTTGTGGGTTAATCCCACCAAAGAGACTTGAGGGAAAAATCTTTCAGAGTACTGTTGGAAGTGCCAACTTTTGGATAAGGCGATAAACTTTCAGACCCCAGTGCACTCACTTTAAAGAAAGTTGGCCCTGATGACCTTTTTATTCTTCAATATGTATCCTTCAATAAAAGTCACAGCTGGAGTACAATCTGATCGTTATTCCCTTGGTGTTGATGAGAGTTTGCTTTGTGAAACCTGGCTGCTTCATCTCCCATGTTACAACAATGACACTGAAATGCTGGCTTACAATATCTTGGATGATTCAACGCAATGAAAAACACAATATAAATGCAAGTTCTTTATGTGAATCACTGCAACATCTATCTTTCTCCCATTTGACTGATTCTAAGTTTGTCAAAACTTTTTTAATTGTATTTTAGCATTTGGCTCTTTTTAAAATCATGTTTTTCACGACCATTATTTTAATACGGTTTTGGTAAAGGGTAATGGTGAACATGCACGGTATCATTGAGAAGTGCAGTGTTACGTCATGGAAGCTTGAGACACTCCCAGGGCGCTTGATTAGAGAAGAACGGTAGATCAGCCAAACAACTAATTTCCAGCTGTTCCCATGTTCGAGTGTTGCTACATTTCTATTTGCAGATATTTATAGCTGATGAAATTTGAGTAGGAGCTGTCTTGTCTATGTACGTAAATCTTTGGGGGGGAGAAATCTCCATTTAAGCCATTGTAAAGATGCAAACCTAAGCTACCATTTCTGGAGAGATTAGGTCAGGGTTCTGGCTGTGGTTTGTATTTATCCTGACAAAACCCATTCCTCTTATTAGGAAATACTTCATCTGTTTCAAATTGTATAAGTTATTCAGTCATGCTGTTACCATAAACCACCTTCCACTTCTCACACAGTGCACTGTTTAAAAGCAAAATAACAACCCTGGCCTGGATTAACTAAGTTATGAATGCTTATTTTTAATTACTTGCCAAAAAAGCAACAGAGTGACCTTCGGTTGCCATGTTGTTCTGATTTAGAGATAGGGTAGCAGTGTATGTCCTCCATTAATGGATGCAGTGCGAGGGAATGAACAAAAACAAATTACCTAATCTGGTAACCAATGTACCAGTGCTCGGCCCAAATATAAAATGAAGATAAAAATAAGTTAACATTACTAATTTTTAGAGGCCTATTTGGGGCGTTTTTTTAATATGTTCAAAATTGTGAAGATTTTTTGCATTTTATTTTAGTTATTTTAACCGTGCCAATTTACTTTGTGTAAGTGTGTGCTGCTTACAAACAAAAATTATCCCGATCCATGATTAAATTTAGGTTGCTGAAGCGGATAGAGAGTGTTTTTCCTTTTTTAACAATCTTCCATAAGTCGGTGCAGCCAAGCCGATAATCACACATGCCTTGATTAAATGAAAATATTTATCCAGAGCCAGAAGCATGTTGCTCATCAGCTGCCCTGCATTAACAGTGCTGCACAGTTAAATCAGGAAGTTTGAAGGCAAAATTAGTGATACGCAGTCAAATTGATTTATTTTTCCCTGCAAACTTTTGCAGAATATTTTTTTTGCAAATTGTCTAAAGTTATATGGAACACCTGTTGCAATTCAGTACCAATAATAAATAGTCAGTGGTTTTATTACCAACAGCTTTCCCATTTTACTTCAACAGTTGGGAACAATAAAATATTCTGACACAAATATTGTTTTGTTTTTAAAGGAATAAATTAGAAACCGCTTGGATCTCATTCGCCTTTCAAAGGAAATTAGAAACCTCTTGAATAGATATTTCACCCCACTATTATGGCACGGTTAGTTGAGCCACTGCCTCACAGCTCCAAGGTTCAACTGCATCCTCAAGTGCTGTCTGCACAGAGTTTGTATTCTCTCCCTGCAATCACGATTTCCTCCAAGTGCTTCTGTTTCCTTCCAAATCTCAATGATGTGCAAGTTATTACATTAATTGGCCACTGTAAAATGGTCCTGGTGTGCAGATGAATAGGTAAAATATTGAAGTAGTTGATGAGAATGTGGGGAGAGTCAAAAGAGGTATTACAGTAGGGCTGGTGTAAATGAGTGTGGATGGTCAATTCAGACAATAGACCAAAAGTCCTGTTTCTGGTCTCGGTCACTGTTAATCCAAAACCAACCTCGCCAAACAGGGCTCTCACAACTCCACCATTCCCCTAAGTTATGTTCCTCTGCGATCAACTATGGCACAGCTGGTAGAGCTGCTGCCTCAGCACCAGAGACTAGGGTTCGATCCTGACCTTGGTGTTGTCTGTGTGGAATTTGCACGTTCTCCCTGTGGGCTTTCTCTGGGTGTTCTGGTTTGCTCCCACAATACAAAGACGTGTAAATTTGCAAATTAATTGGCCTCTGTAAATTGTCCCCTAGTGTGTAGGGAGTGGATAAGAGAGCAGGATAACATCGAAATTGTGTGAACGAACTATCGATAGTCAGCTTGGACTCTTTGGGCCAAAGGGCCTGTTTCCTTCTGTATCTCTAAAATAAAATAAACTTGCACATCATATAGTCACTCTGTAGTTTCAATCAAAACTTCTCCCATTTCAATTTAGAAATCTTATGAATTGCTCATCATAACAAACATATTTTAACTTTAAGATAGACACAAAATGCTGGAGTAACTCAGCGGGTCAGGCAGCATCTCTAGGTGACATTTTGGATGAAGACCCTTCTTCAGACTGAGTCATGGGAGAGGGAAACTAGAGGTATGAAAAGGTACAGAACAAATCAGAGGCGGCACCAATGGCCAAGGAAAGGTGGAGCCCACAATGGTCCATTGTTGACTGTGGGGGGAGGTGATAACGAAGGGATAGGAACAGCGAAACTATCAGGACGACTATAACTTTAACTATTTCAGTCTCAGCCTGTTAAAGGTGACAGCAACTTGATAAAGCATCTCAGAATGTTTATTAAATAGGAAGAATATTAAAAAGCAACAAAATGCTGGAGAAATTCAGCAAAACAGGCAGCATCTCTGGAGATAAGGAATGGGTGATATTTTGGGGCGAAACCCTTCTTCAGACTCGACCCGAAACGTCACCTATTTCTTCTCTTCAGAGATGCTGCCTGACCCGCTGAGTTACCCTAGCATTATGTGTCTTTCTTCGGTGAAATCCAGGATCTGCAGTTCCTTCCTACACATTAAAAAAAAAACAGTTGGGAAGTACTGCTCTATTTTCATTGTAATTGACACTGGAATTGGAGTTGGTAGACAGTATTAGAAAGACTGTAGAGCAGACGACACTGTACTGAACTGTGCTTGCCAAGGCATGTAATGAAGCAACTGCAGCACAATTATGGAGCATGTTACTTATCCAGTGTCTCTTTAGAAACTGACATTTATCATGTGGTATGACCCCATGATAAATTTTTGTACCCAATTACTACAGTTTAGTTGAGAATTACTGTCTTTTAATAAAGGACATCTTGTTTTATAGCAGTGTATTTGATATTTGTTCATGCTTCATTACAGTTTACATTTATAAATTGTGTGCCTATACTTTTTGGATGCAGACAATTGGAATGAAGCTGGTTTATATATTTTTTTAAACAATATTATTTTCCAGTTTAAACTCTATGCCTCATTCTGCTTGTGACCAAGCCTCTCACACAACCTTTCTGAGTTCTCTTTTGCTGCAGTTAAAATGTAAGTCTTACAATGTACTGTTAGCTAGGACTCTACATGTCTGCTCTAAATTTTATGGTTAGTTACCAGTAATGGCTGGGTTATTAACTCTGGTGTTCATTAAGGATCTAACCTGACCCTCCAATGTCTCATATGCATACTGCCCCTCGGCAATTTCAACCAAAAACACAGCATCCTCCTCCACAGGAATGCTACTTCTACCTAGCTTTACCTTCAGTCGAGGCAAGTTTATTGCCTGAGCTGCAGGTCTAATGAAAATCATTGCTGTAGCAGCATTATGGGCATATACAGTGCCCTCCATAATGTTTAGGCGAAAGACCCATCATTTATTTATTTGCCTCTGTACTCTACAATTTGAGATTTGTAATAGAGAAAACAAAATCACATGTGGTTAAAGTGCACATTGTCAGATATTAATAAAGGACATTATTATACATTTTGGTTTCACCATGTAGAAATTACTGCAGTGTCTTTTATAGTACCCCATTTCAGGACACCATAATGTTTGGGACACAGCGATGTCATGTAAATGAAAGTAGTCATGTTTAGTATTTTGTTGCATATCCATTGCATGCAATGACTGCTTGAAATATGTGATTCATGGACATCACCAGTTGCTGGGTGTCTTCTCTGGTGATGCTCTGCCAGTTCTGTATTGCAGCCAACTTTTGCTTATGCTTGTTTTGGGAACTAGTCCCCTTCAGTTTTCTCTTCAGCATATAAAAGGCATGCTCAATTGGGTTCAGATCAGGTGATTGACTTGGCCACTCAAGAATTGACCATTTTTTAGCTTTGAAAAACTCCTTTGTTGCTTTAACAGTATGTTTGGTATCATTATCTTGCTGTAGAATGAACCGCCGGGCAATGAGTTTTGAGGCATTTGTTTGAATTTGAGCAGATAGGATATGTCTTTACACTTCAGAATTCATTATGCTACTACCATCAGCAGTTGTGTCATCAATGAAGATAAGTGAGTCAGTACCTTCAGCAGCCACACATGCCCAGGCCATAACACCCCCACCACCGTGTTTCACAGATGAGGTGGTATGCTTTGGATCTTGGGCAGTTCCTTCTCTCCTCCATACTTTGCTCTTGCCATCACTCTGATATAAATTAATCTTCATCTCATCTGTCCACAAGATCTTTTTTCCAGAACTGTGGTTGCTCTTTTAGGTACTTCTTGGCAAACTGTAACCTGTTTTTGCAGCTAACTCGTGGGTTTGCATCTTGCAGTGTAGCCTCTGTATTTCTGATCATGAAGTCTTCTGCAGACAGTGGCCATTGACAAATCCACACCTGACTCCAGAAGAGTGTTTCTGATCTGTCGGACAAGTGTTTGGGGATTTTTCTTCATTATAGAGAAAATCCTTCTGTCATCAGCTGTGGAGGTCTTCTTGGCCTGCCAGTCCCTTTACGATTAGTAAGCTCACCAGTGCTCTCTTTCTTCTTAATGATGTTCCAAACAGTTGATTTTGGTTAGTCTAAGGTTTGGCTGATGTTTTACTCTTGTTTCTCAGTCTCATAATGGCTTCTTTGACTTTCATTGGCACAACTTTGGTCCTCATGTTGTTAATATTGGCCAAAATAGAGTTGTTCTAAAATGGTGGATCTTTGCATCTGCAGAGCCCGCTTGGCCTCTGTCTGTGAATTTGCGCCAGCTAATCTGAACCCTAGATTGATATGCAGGATGGGGAAAGATCCAGATGTCCTCTCTATTGTTAAAATGTATGAGGACTTTGCAGAGAAGCTCAGAGGTGTTGCAGATGCATGTTCAGGATTAGCCCGCTGCAGAAGGATTGTAATACTGCTGGTAATGTTGCAATGTGTTTATGTTACTGTTTCATGAATGGCTGAAGTGTGAAGCCTTGTTTGAATTGTTAAAATGTATGAGGACTTTGCAGAGAAGCTCAGAGGTGTTGCAGATGCATGATCAGGATTAGTCCGCTGCAGAAGGGTTGTAATACTGCTGGTAATGTTGCAATGTGTTTATGTTACTGTTTGATGATTGGCTGAAGTGTGAAGCCTTGTTTGATTTGTTTATACTCCCTGGGAGAATTGACTTCCTTCCAGAAGCTTCTGTAGAAACATTGTAATGGGGTGCTTTGTAATTGGGTTGGGGAACTGTCAATAACATTTTAATGTAATCGATATCTGTGATTGGTTTGTCAGGGTTACCACCCCCATGTAGTTCTGCCCAGCAGGGTCCGATGACCTATAAAAGGTAACCCCCACGAGGATCATTGTCGATCTTCTGGAGGGGTGCTGGGACTGCATAACCTTTTATAGGTATCTGCTTGCACGAGGCTGAAGGGCTTGGACAAGCAGAGACAAGGATCAATCCCACGGTGGTTAGGTATTGTATTGTTATTGAACTAGACTAAGGGGATTAGCTCTAGGAGCATAATTACAATGTTGATAAACAGCAGTAAAAGTTTCCAAAGGTGATGGAAAGACTGGAGAAAAGACTAGGTGCTGAGAGCTCTCTTATAGCTGCATTAAGGAGGCAATTAAACACACCTGAGCAATTACAAACACCTGTGAAGCCATGCGTCCCAAACATTATGGTGCCCTGAAATGGGGGGGACTATGTATAAACACAGCTGTAATTTCTACATGGTGAAACCAAAATGTATAAAAATGGCCTTTATTTAGCAATGTTACAAAATTTTGAGATTTTAAAAATAAAGTCTGCAATTTATCCCATCAGATAAAGCATAAAAAGAAGTTTAATTTGACACCTAATTCACTTTCATATCTTCAGTATTAAAAAGGTTATGACCATTTTCATACTCGGAAATTAGCATCTTGTTCCCTATTGCTTTTCCATTGACATCACAAAAGCTGTGATCGAGGACAGTCAAAAGCCCATAACTTTCTTAAAAATTAAGAGAAGTGAAAGAAATTTTCAGTTATTATAGATTGAAGCATTCTGAAACAAATATGAAACAATCTTACTTAGAAGACATGAAATTAAAGCATATAATTAGTTAGTTACCTAATTGTAGCTAATTACAAAATTCAATTACTAGATCTAAACATCTATCAATTTCTTAAGAATAGATTAACATTCTTAACAGAAAAGCCTAAGTGTCCAAATAACATTCACACAAGAATTCACAATATAACATAATTTTTAAATCTCATTGTCATGGATTTACAGGCCAAATGGAAGGAATTGAATGTTTAATACCTGCAAATTAATGGGCATTTAAATCATTTTGCGAGTGAGGATTTCTGGAACGCGATCATTTGGAACGTTGATTTGCGGTGAATTTAACCCCGTATCGGCATGAAAATTTCTGCCGTTAGTTCGGGGAATAAAATCATTTCGCATGAAAAAATATGAATTAAAGGCTTCTTAAGAAGCACTTTTATACATTAAAATAAACCACTTTCGTTTACCTGTCCCGTGTGTGAAATCCGTCCCCGTTGTCGGCGTTGACGGCTTCAGAAGCTGATTTTAAAATGACTCCAGCGCTGACATTGTCGATTTAATAAAAATAAAAAATACACAAAACGCCCCTAGGAACGATTTTTCAGCAAACGCTTGTACTCCAACGAAATATAATACAGGACAAGGTAGGAGAAACCCGCGTTTTAAACCCGCCCCCCCCTTAAAGGCGCCAAAATCGCGCACACGGCCAGTGGCAGAATTGCTGCGCGGCTGAAGGTAAGTATTGTAACATACCTACTTTATTAAAATCTGACAATGTGCACTTTAACCATATGTGATTTTTTTTTCTGTCCCAAACATTATGGAGGGCACTGTAGACTCAGACAAGCAAACGAGAACAAATGATGCATAAAATGCATGTAATATTCTTTTTAAAAAAAGACTCTTAAATAGACATTTATGCCAAAAATACATCAGGAAAAAAAACCCCAAGACCATGGTAGTGCAAAAGGTGGACTGTAGCATTTCATTATTGAAATAGTATTAGGATGGTCCAAGAACCTGGACGTTGTAGGAAAGCAGGCTTTCCTGAACCGGGTTGTGTAGGACCTCTGACTTCTGAACTTCCTGCACCAACTGTAGCACTAAGAAGAGAGCATGGCCTGGATAGTGGGGATCTTTGACAATCGATGCTGCCTTCTAGAGGCAGTGTTTCAATAGAGAGGAGGACTGCGCCCATGATGGACTGGGCTGAATTTCCCACTCTCTGCAGCCTCGTGCATTCCAGTGCATAGGAATTACCATACTATGAAGCAACCGGATAGGATACCCTCATTATTATCTGTCTTGTCCATCCACTATTAATATTTTTTATCAGACTGTTTGTCTAATTCTGCATGAGAAGGGATTTCTGCCAGTTAAACATTAGAAAGACTGAAAGCTTCAATTAATTTCATAAAACAATCTCTGTTCCTCAGCCATCAAGTCAAATTTAATGCTGGCATCTGTCTGAAACTGACCCAATGTCTTCAATATTTTTCATTTCATAGTCTTGACATTTTCTGTGTAAAGAATATCTAAGCTGCAGTTTAAAAAGTTATTTTTTTGTTACCATAATGATGCAATGTATCGTTGGGGTAGAGACTGAGAGGGTACCAAATGGGAGTGGAAGTGAATGGGGATAGATGTCCGCATCCACCACTCAGCATGGCTGCATTAGAGTGGCAAAAATTAATAGGTATGATGCAATCCATTAAATTTAACAAAACTAACCTGAATTTTGATTTGTACTGAACCAGTTGATCCTAATGAAGGTGTTTGCAGTAGACCAGATTTCCCAGGTTAAGCCCTAACTCCTGCTCGTGATCATTGACTTAAAGAGCAAGTTAATTGCCCAACTAAGGTACTACTACTAGTGTCGGTGTGTGGAAGGAGACAAACGCGTGGGAATAGGTTACAGTGAAATAGCTGAGAGAAGGCGATTAATGGGCCAAATGGCCTCCTTGAAAGTAGAGGGACTGGGAGGATAAAAGGAGTGAAGCGAGTTTCATTTTTTAAAACTTGAAATGCACCAAAGGGGTTAATTGTCAAGAGATTGGTACAAATTGGTGTTTACTGCCCAGGAAAATCGCTATTCCACTTGAGGGAATAAATACAAAACATCATGAAGCCACTTTGGAAGAAACTTTAAATCAAAGCTACTCTACAATTGCAGATTTCGTTCAGTGCTACAGTACATAATAAACAGCTCGATCTTCCACTGACAGCAGGCTCCCTCTGCTCCATCTGGTATCAGATCATCAGACTTCACAGATTTCAAACCTTTACCTCTCTCCTCTCCGCACAGACTTATTAATACACAGGTTGTCAGAGGTTAGAGAGCAGTGAGACTGGAACCAGCAACAATGCTGAGTTGGTGGTGCTTCACCTTTTCACTGTGATTCAAGTGGCCATTTAAAGATACAAGCTGTAGTTACTTCTACCAAAGTCACCATTTGTCAGATTTGATAAGGAATGCTTTGCATGCCGATCTGACTCATTCACATCTGTGTCCATAAGATTAGGTTGAGTTAAGGCAAGGGAAAGTTGGTTTTCGCTATGACTGGCATTTTCCATTACCAATGAGCCTCTCTACTTGAAGCAAATAGTAAATTACAGCAGTGGTCCGGATGGGGATTTTAAACACAGAATTGAGATTTACTGAACTGCAGCTATATTATTTGTGTAAGAACAATAAGTGTTACTGTTAAAAACACAAAGTGCTGGAGGAACCCAGCAGGTCAGGCAGAAACTGTGGAGGATAGAGGACATTTTGGATCGGGGCCCTTCTTCAGGCTGATTGTAGTGGGGTGGGGGAGAGAGAGGGGTAGAGAAAGATGGAATGAGGTGGAGGTGGGACAAAGCCTGGCAAGTGATAGATGTATAGATGTCGAGCGATCTGACGGGCTGATGAGTGAAGTAAGTGACAAAGGTTTGAGGTGAAGAGGATGAGAAGGAGACAAAAGGTCAGCAGATAAGGAGCGGACGAGAGAAAGGTTTCAGTTCAGTTTCAGTTTCGTTTATTGTTACGTGTGCTGAGGAACAGTGAAAATCTTTTGTTACTTTGTTGCTCTGTAAAGCCAGAGGGAGGGATGTGGGTGGAGGAGAAAGACGGGGAATAACATAATTTGGGGATTTAGGGATTGGAGATGAGTGTACAAAAGAGGGAAAGGAGCAGTGTGTGTGTGAGGTTATTTGCCCGTTGTATTAGCTCTTCCTTCTATTTCCCACACTCTTCTCGCAGCCCAATCACACTACATTTAACCCCTCCACACCAAATCTGCAGCCTTAATTATTTTTTTCCCGCCTTCAACATACAACCCAAACTGACGGCCCATTTCATCCACCATTCACCAACTCAACCCCTTCCTTCATCATTATAGACAAAAATGCTGGAGAAACTCAGCGGGTGAGGCAGCATCTGTGGAGCGAATGAAATAGGCAACGTTTCGGGCCGAAACCCTTCTTCAGTCTGAAAAAGGGTTTTGGCCCGAAATGTTGCCTATTTCCTTCGCTCCATAGATGCTGCCTCACCCGTTGAGTTTCTCCAGCATTTTTGTCTTCCTTCGATTTTCCAGCATCTGCCGTTCCTTCTTAAACCCTTCATCATTACTTCCAGTTTGGTTCTCTGCCCACAACAGCCTTCCACCTAAATGCCCTCACTGAGCTTATCCTAGCTGCTACCAGTGAGGTTCAATTGAGTCATGCTGCAAGTGCTTAATTGCACAGTTATTACTGCAAGTTTACATAGAAAATGTTAACATTTCACAACATTTGACCTAATACGTGGAATATTAACTGGTTTCTGTAGCTGTAAGCATGTTTCAGTTCCTGTTGGGAAATATCGTCCATTTACTGCTGAGGCTGATTGTGTGTAAAGGTAAGCATAGTTTTGTTTTGTTGAAGTACTTTATTTGAAGGAGGTAGGTGATGGTTTCTCAATGTGTACAGCAGAAGATGCACATGCTCTTCCAACTGTGAAAAACACATTTAGGCATTTTACCAAGGAATGCAATTGCTCTTTTGTAAACGTGTCTGTTCAAACCTCTTCAGTGATAATGATTTTCTTTATTGTGAGCACTGTAGGATTTGTACAATTAGACAATCTAAGTGGCTTTTTGTTATAAACAGTTGGTCTTCAACCAGTATAATAGTTTTTTTCTTCACCAGTCTGATAAGAGGATGGAACTTGCAATTATGTTCAGTGTTAGCAATTAAGAACCTTTTATTAAAGCAATAATGTTTCCAGTTTCTTGACTTCAGCATGTCGAGAAGACATACATTAGTGGGGATTAGCAGTAAGAATAACAGTAAGACTATCACCACTGTTATTAAGGAATAAATCAGGCTGGAAGTTCTAGTGTCTGCATTTGCACAGTGAAATGCAATAGGTCAGAAAGTTGTCTTGAGATGTATAGTTTCTCCAAGACATTAGCCATGACTGTACTTTTCCAAAATTCAGTATTGAAATGTATGAAAGGGCAAGAAGTTAGTGCACTTAAAAAATCCCTTCAACATTTTAAGCATGGTAGGGGGTTGAAATAAATATTTTAGTTGTTTCATTTCATTCCATTTGTTTTAACACTCACTTGGCTCTCATCCTTTTTCCTTTTGTTCAATTTTGGAACATGATTTTATGATAAAGTTCATAAACCTAATTAAAATGGCCTACCAAAGGGCTATTTAATCTTTTTGTTAAAATATTTACATTTATTGTTTATTGTATTCCGATTTACTACATCTACCTGCTCCACTTTGTATCACCCATCAAAATGGCAGCACATGATTGGTGGTGTTGTGAATCTGAAATACAGGCATAGCATTTCGCAGTCACTTTATAAAGAGAAGATTTAGCAGACAATTTATAAAGATCAGCTTTACATTGCCATTTGAGTATTCAGCAACGTAGAACTAATTTGATTTCTAACACTGAACTTCCCATAAATTTAATGTTAAATACAGTGCCCTCCATAATGTTTGGGACAAAGACCCATCATTTATTTATTTGCCTCTGTACTCCACAATTTGAGATTTGTAATAGAAAAAATCACATGTGGTTAAAGTGCACGTTGTCAGATTTTGATAAAGGCCATTTTTATACATTTTGGTTTCACCATGTATAAATTACAGCAGTTTATACATAGTCCCCCCATTTCAGCATAATGTTTGGGACACAGCAATGTCATGTAAATGAAAGTCATGTTTAATATTTTGTTATATATCCTTTGCATGCAATGACTGCTTGAAGTCTGCGATTCATGGACATCACCAGTTGTTGGGTGTCTTCTCTGGTGATGCTCTGCCAGGCCAGTATTTCAGCCATCTTTTGCTTATGCTTGTTTTGGGGGCTAGTACCCTTCAGTTTTCTCTTCAGCATATAAAAGGCATGCTTAATTGGGTTCTGATCGGGTGATTGACTTGGCCACTCAAGAATTGGCCATTTTTTAGCTTTGAAAAACTCCTTTGTTGCTTTAACAGTATGTTTGGGATAGACAATAGACAATAGGTGCAGGAGTAGGTATTTCGGCCCTTCGAGCCAGCACCGCCATTCAATGTGATCATGGCTGATCATCCCCAATCAGCTCCCCGTTCCTGCCTTCTCCCCATATCCCCTGACTCTGCTATCTTTAAGAGCACTATCTAGCTCTATCTTGAAAGTATCCAAAGAACCGGCCTCCACCGCCCTCTGAGGCAGAGAATTCCACAGACTCACAACTCTCTGTGAGAAAAAGTGTTTCCTCATCTCCGTTCTAAATGGCTTACCCCTTATTCTTAAACTGTGGCCCCTGGTTCTGGACTCCACCAACATCGGGAGCATGTTTCCTGCCTCTAGCGTGTCCAAACCCTTAACAATCTTATATGTTTCAATAAGATTCCCTCTCGTCCTTCTAAACTCCAGAGTGTACAAGCCCAGCCGCTCCATTCTCTCAGCATATGACAGTCCCACCACCCCGGGAATTAACCTTGCTGCACTTCCTCAATAGCAAGAATGTCCTTCCTTAAATTAGGGGACCAAAACTGCACACAATACTCCAGGTGTGGTCTCACTAGGGCCCTGTACAACTGTAGAAGGACATCTTTGCTCCTATAATCGACTCGTCTTGTTATGAAGACCAACATGCCATTCGCTTTCTTTACTGCCTGCTGTACCTGCATGCTTACTTTCATAGACTGATGTACAAGGACCCCAGATCCCGTTGTACTTCCCCTTTTCTCAACGACGCCATTTAGATAGTAATCTGCCTTCCTGTTTTTGCTACCAAAGTGGATAACCTCACATTTATCCACATTAAACTTCATCTGCCATGCATCTGCCCACTCCCCCAACCTGTCGAAGTCACCCTGCATTCTCATAGCATCCTCCTCACAGTTCACACTGCCATTCAGCTTTGTGTCATCTGCAAATTTGCTAATGTTACTTTGAATCCCTTCATCCAAATCATTGATGTATATTGTAAATAGCTGCGGTCCCAGCACCGAGCCTTGCGGTGCCCCACTAGTCACTGCCTGCCATTCTGAAAGGGACCCGTTAATCCCTACTCTTTGTTTCCTGTCTGCCAACTAATTTTTTATCCATGTCAGCAGTCTACCCCCAATACCATGTGCCCTAATTTTGCCCACTAATCTCCTATGTGGGACCTTATCAAATGCTTTCTGAAAGTCCAGGTACACTACATCCACTGGCTCTCCCTTGTGCATTTTCCTAGTTACATCCTCAAAAAATTCCAGAAGATTAGTCAAGCATGATTACCCCTTCGTAAATCCATGCTGACTCAGACCGATCCTGTTACTGCTATCTAAATGTGCCGCTATTTCATCTTTTATAATTGACTCCAGCATCTTCCACACCACCAATGTCAGGCTAACTGGTCTATAATTCCCTGTTTTCTCTCTCCCACCTTTCTTTAAAAAATGGGATAACATTAGCTCCCCTAATTGTCTTGCTGTAGAATGGAAAGACTGGAGGAAAGACTAGGTGCTGAGTGCTCTCTTATATCTGTGTTAAGGAGGCATTTAAACACACCTGAGCAATTACAAACACCTGTGAAGCCAAATCTCAAATTGTGGAGTACAGAGGCAAATAAATAAATGATGGGTCTTTGTCCCAAACATTATGGAGGGCACTGTATACTATTCTATTCTACCTTTACGAGAAGCCTTTCTTCATTTGTAATAGGGTTTAATAGACATCTAGCAATCTTGATGGTCTGGTGTGAATTAATGATGAGATCTGTTTAATTTTTAACACGCAGCCTAGAGTTGAGCAATCTCATGGAATGTTCTTAACTGTTGTATTGAATTAGTGTAAAGAACTGTCAATTTTAAGGCTCCATTAAATATTATAGCAATTCTTTGAAAATAATACACATTTGTGGGTTGACTGATTGCAGTCCCTTTTAACTGCTGAGTAGCGCCAAGGTCATTAATTTCTTAAGTATTGCAATTAAATATAGCAGCATTTGGGCCTTGATTGCTAAACACCATGAAAAGCAATGGTTTCATTCAGTGGGCTCAGCCCAAGATGATTGAGTTCAGAGGGAGCAAAGCAATGTGCTGCATTTTCCTGGAGGGAAATGAAATCACCAGATGCCCTGCATTTCATGCTGCTGCACTGCAGTGCACAGGAGCCAGGGAAAGTACTGATGCATGTGCTGCAGCTAGCCGCTGATGCTCCCAGACTTGCCCCTTGGCTATCAACACTATTTGGCCCATTAGCATCTTTCTTCTCACCACCAATGCTGCCTGCATAATAAGTAATATCCCCTAACCTCTCTCTCCTTCCTGTGCCCCCTTCCCCACCGTGCACCCATTTCTCCTACTCCCCCCTCACACTGCTCCTTTCCCCTCCTTCCCATCACGTACCTCATTTCCCCTTTATCCCTCTCTCCTCTCACACCTGTGCCCATCCAACTATATCCCTCCCACTGGCTTTAGATTTCACTCCTCTTCTCTACTTATCTGACACCCTTTTTGTCTCCACGCGCTTTGTCACTTACCCCACCCATCTGCTAGTCAAATCCCCTTTGCCTATATCCATTTGCCTAACTTTGTCACGCTCCTAAATCTCTGTTCTAGTTTTCTCCCCAGATTGTAATCCGTCTGAAGAAGTTTCTCGACCCAAAGCGTTGTCTGTCCATTCCTTCCATAAATGCTGCCTGACCCAATGAGACCAACTGGCCTGCCCTGCTGAGAGTTGCCAGACAAAATCTATCTCGTGGCTCTTCTCAGAAAGTTAATGTCCTTCAACAATGTGATGCCTTCCCTCGCCCTCAATCACCCGCATGTTCCGAGTCATTAAGTACATTCATAGCCGAGAAATCACGGGAAATGAGAACAGGGGAGTTGACACTTAGCCTAGATCAGCCATGATCTTATTGAATGGAATAACAGATTTAAGGGACAGTTGGGTCTATTCCTTACGCCTATCCTATGATATTGTTGTGAATGGCACATTATCCACATGTAGCGTGATATTTCATAGTCAGTACATCATAAATGCAGAACAATTTACGGAAAAGCTGGTAGAGAGATCTCTTCAACAACGGATGGTGAGTTCACTGACATAATACCGAGCCACACAGAATGGGAAGATCCCAGGTACGATTGTTGAATTCTGCCAGGTGAGATAATCCTGTCTAAGACAAAGATAAAGCAATAATTAGGATGTGTAGGAAGGAACCGCAGATGATGGTTTAAACTGAAGAGAGAGATAAATTGCTCAATTAACTCAGCGGGACAGGCGGCATCTCTGGATAGAAGGAATGGGAGACATTTTGGTTCAAGACCCTTCTTCAGACTGTAATGGTAAAGCAATGCAAATGACCTTGGGTTTTGAATCGAGGGTGTGAAGCAGCAGAGGGAACAAATAGTGAAAGCCTTTTTATTGAGGATTAAGAATGGTGGTACCAGCATTGGTGACACAAAGTCAAGTGTTCCAAACAGCGCCCCAAGCAGGGTACTGCATGTGCTGATGTTCACGGACTTGCCACTTAGCTATCAACATGATTTAGCCCATTAGCATCTTTCTTCATGCCATTAATGCTGCCTGGATGATAAGTAAATACCCCTCCCCACCCTCGCCAACCTATCTCTCTTTCCTGTGCTCCCCTTCCCCAGCACGCCCCCATTTCCCCCAACACCTCCATCACACTATTCCTTTCCCCTCCCTCATACCCTCTGTCTCCTGGACCCCTGTGCCCATCCACCACTCATCTTCACTCCTTATCTGACACCCTTTTGTCTCCTCTTCGCCGTCAGCCTTTGTCACGTATACCACTCATCTGCCGATCAAACCCCTCTCACCCGTATCCACCTATCGCTCGCCTGGCTTTGTCCTGGTCCCAATGTTCTTTTCTAGCTTTCTCTGCCAGGCTTCAATCAGTCAGAAGAAGATTCCCAACCGGAAACGTCGCCTGCCCATTCGCTCCACAGATGCCACCTGATTGCTGAGTTCCTCCAGCACTTTGTGTTCTTACCGTGCTGTCTGGCCTGCTAAGTGTTGCCAAACAAAGTGGACACCTGTGTAAAGGACTCCATTGACAAATGATCTCTGACATCTTCATCATGACATTTTTGGCAGTGATTGGACAAAGACAGTTGGGTAATGTTAATACTTACAGTAACTAGATTTTTTTTGTTGAACTACTGAATCTCGATAGCTGCTGTCACGTATTAAAATTTTTATAAGCGCAATGGTGATTTTACTCTTCCCAGTTGTCAAGACGCATTGGGCTGGGCATAAATCCCTGTGGGGTGTTTCATTATTTAGTTTATATCCACTTCTGTTTCTCCATTGAGTAAAAAGAGATGAAAAGCACGACAAGGCATTTGTGGCTAAGGTTGGGTTAAAAAGTGTTCTATGCCAGTCAATATATGATATGATATGATTTTTTTTTTAAACAGACTTGCTTTTCTGAATAACTTTCCATGACTTCTGGGCACTATGTTGTGCTTAACATTATCTGATTTGTCATCATTATTGTAATCATGGGAACAGCTCAGTTGATTTGAATGCAGTCCACGAGATGGCCTCAAACAGAAAACTAACTTAATTAATGTTGTTTGAAGGATAAGTTCCATGGCTTTGAAATCGGTTAGGAAAGAGATTTACAATTGTCTCTTGACTTCAACATGCTTTTTCTTCTGGCGTGCCTACCACGCATACAAGTCATTAGAGGGGCTCAAAAGAACTTGAGAGGAATGTTTAGAGGCATTGTGATCATGATTGTTACAGGGCAAAGAAAATAAAAATGCATGAAGTGGGAATTACTCAGTAAATCGGGCTGTATCTGTGGAGAGAGAAACAGTTAGTGATTCAAGTCAAAACCTGAAAGATATAGAAGTCAAAATGTTTAAACCTCCAGGAAAAAGGGAAGGGGTGGAGGGAACAAAGGGAATACCAGTCATAGGGTGTGGACCAAAAGACACTTACTAATACCTGGTGATGCTGCCAACTGAGGGTATATTGTGAGTACACAAAAATGCTGGAGAAACTCAGCGGGTGCAGCAGCATCTATGGAGCGAAGGAAATAGGCAACGTTTCGGGCCGAAACCCTTCTTCAGACGCATTGGGCTGGGCATAAATCCCTGTGAGTGCTTGTCAAGTTGCAATATTTTGTCTCTCACACAAATATGGAAGGTACAGGTGCAATAAAAAGTCTGCTTGCAGCAGCACCACAGCACATAGATTTGGATAAAACACGAAACAAATTATACATTACACATAAATTATACAAGGCATTATAGGGATTTGCAGGAACCTGATGGTTGTTGGACAGTCGCTGTCCCTGAACCTGGTGGTGTGGGGCTTCAAGCTTCTGTACCACCCTCATGACGGTAGTGATGAGAAGGGGTATGGCCCAAATAGTGTGGATCCTCAATAATGCTGCTGCCTAGAGGCAACGCCTCATCGATGGTGGGGTGGCTGTGCCCTTAATGGATAGGGGGTGAGTTCAGCACTCCCTGCACTCGTGCATTGGAATTGCCGTAACAGGCCATAATGAAAACAGAAGGTAGACAAAAGTGCTGGAGAAACTCAGCGGGTGCAGCAGTATCTATGGAGCGAAGGAAATAGGCTACGTTTCGGGCCGAAACCCTTCTTCAGCCTATTTCCTTCGCTCCATAGATGCTGCTGCACCCGCTGAGTTTCTCCAGCACTTTTGTCTACCTTCGATTTTCCAGCATCTGCAGTTCCTTCTTAAACATAATGAAAACAGAGTTGTAAGTCAGAGTACTTTCTGCAGCACATCTGTAGAAATTTGTTACACTATTCAGTGATATACAGAATCTCCTTAAACATCTAAAAGTAGAGGCATTGGCAGAAGTTAAATAGCAGAGGATGAATGAGAGCAGATCTGAGAGAAAATAAATGTGAGATACAAAACTAGGTGGTTCCTGGAAATTTGAAATGAGAGAGCTGGTGGAAACATTCAGCATGTATGACCGCATCTACAATGAGAAAAAAAATGGAAAGGCAGGTTGTCTGAAATTGTTCAACTGATCTAACGATCAGACAAAACATGAAATGGTTTACCTCAAACCTACATTTGACATTATTAACCAAAGAGGCGAGGATGGGAATGGGAGGTCAACGAGGCAGGGAACTGGAAGCTGAGGTTAACCTGAGTGAAGGTGTTCTGCTAAGCATCATAGAGTCTTACAGCGTGAAAACAGGCTCTTTGGCCCACACTGGCCAATATGTCCCATCTACGTTAGTTCCACTTGCCTGCGTTTGGCCCATCTCCATCTAAACCCGTCCTATTCATGCACCTGTCTAAATGTGCGATAGTACCTGCCTCGACTACCTCCTCTGGCATCTCCTTCCGAACACCCGCCACTCTTCGTGTGAAACTGAATCAGCATTTGATTTTCTCCAATGTACAGGAATGTATTGTGAGCACTGAATGCAGGACACCAGCATGTCAGGTGCAATTGAAATGCTGCTAAAATTAGAAGGTGATTGGAAAGAACTTGAACAGAACATACGGTACACTGTCCCTTCCCGTTGGATTTCAGGTGCAGGTAAAGCAGCTGAATTAGATCTGCAATTGACTGTAGGTTTGCAGTCAGTCTCGATGATCTATGGAGGTGGGGTCGAGGTGGGGTCAGACTGGAATATAATATTGAATTCCGTCCAGCATGAACAGTTTGCTTATTGAGCAAGGCCTTGTATTACTATTGTACAGTATACTTTTATGTTCACCTTTTAAAAACTTGTGAGCAGTTCATTTTTAAAAGCTAAACATTTGTTCATGGTCACTTTGTACATCGCATAATTCATACCTTTCCATTTCTAAACCAATGCACTAGACAACATTGATTTACTGTATAGTTGAAATAGTCCATAGGAAATGTACAGAAAACTGTACATATCAGTATTGTTATCAGGCGTATAACTCTATTATTTTGTGCTTGGCAAGGTGTTGTATCCACTGCAGGTGCATGGCAAAGTGTCAAGAGAAGAGAGTGGTTAATGAACAAGGAAGAGTTGTCCTGGGAGTTGCAGAAAGAACTTCAAAACACTGAAAGAGGAGGGTAGGAGGAGGTGTGTCTGGTGGTGGAATGTCTTTGAAAGTAGTAGATATTATTAAGGACGACGTTGAATGAGGAAGCTGGCTGGGAGCTGACGGAAATAGATGAGATGGAATCAATGGCTATGGGAAACCAAAAATAAGGAAACTGTGTCTCTTCTGTTTGCAGAAGAACTGGCCTGTTGTGCTGCAAGGTCGTCTGAACTGAACTGAACTGAACTGAACTGAACTTTATTTATAGAGCACCTTAAAAACAACCACTATTGCAACAAAGTGCTGTACATGACTAATCATAAACATAAAACAAAACAATAAAAACATTAAAAGACAGTAAAAACAATTAAAAAAACAATAGAAACACTAAAACAGGAACAAAGTCTCATGCAGGGTCAAAAGCCAAGGAATAGAAAAGGGTTTTAAGACTAGTTTTGAAAATGGACAGTGAAGGGGCCTGTCTAATGTGCAAAGGTAGAGTGTTCCATAATGTCGGAGCAGCAACAGAGAAGGCTCGAAGGTACACAAAAATGCTGGAGAAACTCAGCGGGTGCAGCAGCATCTATGGAGCGAAGGAAATAGGCAACGTTTCGGGCCGAAACCCTTCTTCAGTCTGAAGCAGTTCCTTCTTTAACAACAGAGAAGGCTCTATCCCCTCTGAGCTTCCGCTTAGACCTCGGTACCTCCAGGAGCAGCTGATCAGCTGACCTGAGGCACCGAGCAGGAGCGTAGGGATGAAGCAGCTCAGAGAGGTAAGGCGGGGCGAGACCATTTAAAGATTTAAAAACAAATAAAAGAATCTTAAAATTAACTCTAAAGTACACAGGCAGCCAGTGGAGGGAGGCCAGAATAGGCGTTATGTGCTCCCTCTTCCATCTATGATAGTAACTCAGATTGTTTTTGTTACATTTTCACAAATGCTGCCTATTCTGCTGGCCAATTCCAGCATTCTCCTTTCAGTTTCCAATCTAGGCAACTGCTCTGGCCTGCAGTTTGCAGCTTTCACAAGTTTGTCAGTTTTCTTTCTCTCAATCTGCCCTCATCAGTCTGTAAACCTGACAGCTCTGAGACTAGAGGAATCTCCTTGGCAATTTTGTCCTCGCCCTATAAGTGATATCCAGTTGGTCCTATCTATTCCTCCCCCACCCTCGCTGATACCCAGAACTAACCACTTTTCTCATTTCTCCAATCTTTTACCTGAAACATTAACTCCTGCATCTCTTGCTGTAAATGCTCCTGAGTCTTTTTTTCAGTTTGTTTTATTTCAGATTTCCAGCAATTGCATTTTTATTTATTTCCAACAGGGAAACTTTGACCTCCTTCCCTAAATATTTGATCCATCCTTCAGAATTCCGTCACCCCCATCCTACAAGAACAGTCAAGACACTGGGCTGTCTTTTCTGAATGACCTGGGCCTGTTGTCACCTAAACCATCAACGAGGCACCATCTGTCAGAACAGAACAGTCTAATGCAGAATAGTGGAAAGTTTCCATGAGCTTGGATTAGTGCAGCTCCAAAAATACTTTAAAAAAAAAACTCAACACCAACCAAGAATAAAACAGTTTGCTTAAAGAACTTGCAGCCACCATCTAGACCAATCACTTCCACTATCTGTACTCCATGCCTGCAGTGTATATTGCGATGTACAGCAACTTGCCCAATAACCTCTTCAACTGCACTTCTGGATCTTGTGACATCTGCTACCAAAAAGAAGTGCAGCAGGCACATGGCAGCATCATCACCCAATTTAGTTTAGTTCAGAGATATAGCAGGGAAAAGTGCACTTCCGCCCACTGAGTCCGCGCCGACCAACAGTCACCAGGACACTAGTTCTATCCCACACACTAGGGAATTAACCTACAAACCTCCACGTCTTAGGAATATGGGAGGAAACCGAAGCACCTAGAGAAAAGCCACGCGATCACAGGAAGAATGTATAAACTCCGTACAGAGGCCATTCGTAATCAGGATCGAACCTAAGTCTCTGGCACTGTAAGGCAGCAACTCTACCGCTGTGCCACAGTATTACCAGTTGTTCTTCTCCAAGTCACACAACGTCTTCAGAAACATTTTGTTCTTATTTGGCCATGGCTATTTAAAGGTCCTGGAATTCTCCACTTAAACTGGAGAGATATTCCTCACAGTATCTACCTTGGTTACCATCAGCTTCTCAAGGATGAATGGAGATGTACAATAAACGCTGGCCTTTCTAGGCACATCCACTTACTATGAACAATTTAAAGTAAAAAGCTAATGCTCACTTGTGAAACAAACCCAGCCCTCTGATAGCAAAAAGTCTAATTCAGTATGGCTCTTTAATATAACGTAAAAATGTTTTCATTTAATATTAGAATGTTTTTTCAATTACCAAATTTCTTAAGTCTATTTGAACTATGAAACCATTTCTCTGCACGACCTTACTCTGGTGCTTCTAGAATGACTGGCCACCCAGTCAGAGCTACCAACCTTCCAGGAGTGCCAGGACAAGCTTTCAAGCTTTTAATATACACCTTCACTCTTTAGCATCTCATGTTTTGTTGCACCTGACAACCAATTTTTAACATATTTTTCAGCTTTGACAGAAACATTCATGAAGTACAATTATAATGTCAATCGGATAATATTTCAAGAACTGTTTTGCATGAAAATGATTGTTAATTTGTTCCTATGGAACTTCTTAATAAAAGATTGAAAGAGTATCAATTCTTTCTCTCGCCAAAACTGTACACCGATGACCATGAAGTCATTGATCAGTTTGTTTTGATTCATGATCTGTCTGTCCTATAGCCATAATGGTTGTCTTCTAAGAACCGAACAATCTTTACTTTAGAGACAGTCTCTGATCGATTAATAACTAAATAAAATTACCTTGAACTCATAATTGCAGTCTGATGTGATCCGGAAACCAAGTTAAATGAAGTCACTTATGATTATGGACTACAGTGTGCAATTACTACATACAAAATACATATAATATCAACCTTTTTTTGGATTTTTTAATTTGATTTTATTAATTGAACAGCTGGGCTGGTACTCTGCAACTTTGAAATTCCTTTGCAAATTTTTACTTGCATTAGAACTTTGCAGAGCACCTTAATGTTCTTTTTAGAAATTCTAATAATTTCCAGAAAATTGGGTTGTGGAAGTGTGACGTTTGCCGTAGTTTTAATTTTGGGCGATAATGCCAAAGGTTTGATAGAAGATGGACGTATATTACCACCAATATTTCCCTCCCACTGAAGTCTATGGAAGACAAATTGGAAAAATAAAGGTGGCATGTAATAGATTCTCAATTTAATTTTGCCGATTGCACTCTACTTCCTTTCGTAAAAGTTACCCCCAGGGTCAGAAACCAGGGCTGGATCATACAACCCACTGCTTCATAGCTCTTTTTCGGGGTATTCTTGGCTCAAAGTTCTTTAGCTCATATTGTTGTTGTGGATAATGGCAGTTATCTTACCTGGTTACTTCTCTACAATGCAACCATACTCAGTATGTACTGTAGATCTTGTTGATATGATGTGATTCCTGGTTTATATTGTACAGTGTGGACAACTGAGGAAGAAACGCATCAATGGATACAGTCGGGATAGTTGGGGGGGGGGAGGGATTAAGGATGATTATAGCTTGCATTCCAGGTCATTTTGTTCCTGAAAGATTCATTACCCTCCCAGTATTACTGCCACATACAATGAGGGTGAAAGCTAAAACAGCATTTTAAATTACCCTGTGGAATCTCAAATGTGCAATTAGTTAATGGAATGGCAATATAGACAGAATCATTTTAATTGTCATTCCGTATTTCTAGCTCAATATTCATAAATTGATACATTATTTGTTAGATATGGTGTTCCCCATTGTGTGCAATAATCTAAAATGGCCTCTTCCAGTGACATATAAGATCATTGTATGGTCCATGTATCACCAAGTAAATCATTCCAAGATTATTCTCTATTGGTGATATAGAAACCAAGATCACCTGCCAATACGTGTAACGGTAACATGGCTTTCTTTGTAGTTGTAACAATATATTCTACACTCTATTCATTTTTCTCTTTGTGCTACCTATTGTTCTTGTGTACGGCTTGATTTGGAGTTTAGTTTAGAGATTGTACTTATCTATGGTATGATTTGACTGGAGAGCACACAAAACAAAGTTTTTCACTTTGAAAGTCATTTCCTAGTTCAGGGCCAACATGGCCAACAGTTTCAGAGATCAATCGGAGAGACGATGAGAAAATGCCACATCGACCAGCTTGTCGAACATCCTGAATAGGTGATGTTATGGGGTCATTTCAGCTGCTATTATATTTGTTCACTGCACCCAGTTGATGAATGATGTGACTGCCACAATATGTCAAAGCATTGCAGAGAAGAATGGTGCAGGAGATGGTAAAGATTTTTCAGATGGATCTGGGATGTTCCAGCAAGACCTTGCATCGTGCCACACATCAAAGACGGTGACCCAATATTTCCAGCGTATGTGTGTTGGACTGACCTGGGAACTCGCTTGACCTGAATCTGGTTGAGAATTTGTGATCAATTTTCAAAGAGACTGAAAGGACAGGTCTTCAGCAGGAGGTAAAATCTCATCAAGGTCATAATTCAGCTGTAATATCAAGATGAAGAAATCCTCACAACCGGTGGAATCTGGTTAATTCCATGCAAATCATGTCAGACTTGATAAAGAACCGTGGTGGACATATAATGTACTAGAGACATGATGCGATGATAAAAGGTAGATCTGTGATGTATATTGACTTGCTATATACAAGTATATATTTGATTGCCTTAATTTGCACAAGGATGTAGATTGAAGAACAAAAAGGATTGAAATCAGAAACATAAAGAGAAAATGACAGATCTGTCCACTAGGTCAGTGTCTATGTAGAGACGGAAACAAATACAGAATTAATGATAGAAGTGAGTGACCTCTATTTTCTGTGCTTCTGCCCTCAGCCCTCTCCGCCCAAACAGTACAAGGATAATCACTAGATGCTGGAGTAACTCAGTGGGACAGGTATCATCTCTGGAGAGAAGGAATTGGTGATGATTTGAGTCGAGGCCCTTCTTCAGACATCCGGTCTGAAAAAAGGTCTCAAGACCCACGCAGGACAATGAGGAATCCCAGGGATCCCCGGTACACTAGATCCATGGTTATATCCTCTGGGCTTTTATCATTGCCACTGTGCAAAGCTGTACAAAATTCCCTGGAAATTACATGAATGGAACCAATGAAAGCATTGTAGGCTCAGTCGTCTGGTGATTTAATCCACAACCTTAGTTTAGTTATTTGTCACATGTACCGAGGTACAGTGAAAAGATTTTGTCGGGGGCTAACCAGTCTGCAGAAAGACCATACATGATTACAATCAAGCCATTCAGGTAGCTAGTAGTTCAGGACTGCTCTCTGGTTGTGGTAGGATGATTCATAGGGGAATTAGCAATGAATAAATAAAATACATTTTACACAAATGCCCTCTGCGCTGATATTTATAAACATTTTGGTAAGTCTGAAGAAGGGTCGCAACCCGAAGTTCACCTATCCATGTTCTAAAGAGACGCTGCCTGGCCCACTGAGTTACTCCAGCTCTTCGTACCTTTATTTGGTAACAAGTATCAGCAGTTTCTTTGTGTCTACCTGGTAGTAGGTTTTATGGATTTGGTTTTGTGTGGCCAGGTTAAGGAAAAAGAGAAAATAAAACCCGAGCCAGATCTCTGCAGAAAAGGCAGAACAAATGAATGGAAGTGAAGAGAAAGAGAAGACTGGTTCACTTCACATTGTACTTGCAGTTTTCTCGTCGCCCCACAATTGAGAGCAAACCATTTTCCCACCTTTTTTTTTGCAGGAGGAAATGTGGAACAGATACAACACAAAAAAAAAGTTACTTTGGTGCACAAGTCTAATCATGTTAGGAATGAACTTGACAAGATATTGGACTTCTAACTAAATAATTTGAATTTGGTTCTGTCATGTAATTGTTTTTCTCTCCCTCCCTTTCATTTATATTCACAGATGAATATAGACAGCATTAGCATTTTAATCTGTGACATAATCTATGTCAAATGGCATAAATTGTTACCATAGTAACATGATTTCTACATTATATCAGATTAAAACTTTCAATTCTGCTCTAGATGTATCATATTTCCCTAAGTAAATTTATGCGATATTTTTTACTTTACATAGGTTCACTATCTTAAATGAACATTTTGGAGGAGAAAGCAAAGGGGCTTCATGGGAACACAGGTTAGAAATGTAGAATTAATGTAAAAATATGTTTGTCAGAAGCTGACCACAGTCCTTCTGCATGGCCCAGAGTTCTCACACTCAAGCTGATTGCATCATCCAATAATGTGCATAATAATCTTATTCCGTTTTTCATCTTTGCGTCCTAGCTTGATCTCATTACAGCCTGGATGTTGTCAGACTGTTGGCTGGTAGTCAGTCTTGAAAGATAGAATATTCTCCTGTTGTAATCGGTAGACTGAAATGATCATCTTCATAGATCCATGTCCTTTCAGGCTAACTTACTTGGTTTGCAATCATTATCAAGATTTGGCATCTGCAGCTGTTGGACTTGCTTGTGAACGTGCTACCTTTTCTTATGAGTCAGAAACAGACAGCACACACCCCACTCACCATAAATGGCAGTGCAGTGGAGTCTGTGAAAAGCACCAAGTTCCTGGGAGTGCACATCACAGATGATCAGACATGGTCCACCAACACCATCTCCCTAGTCAAGAAAGCACAGCAACGCTTCCACTTCCTTCGACGGATGAGGAGAGCCGACCTCCCCCCTTCTGCCCTCCCCACTTTTTACAGGGGTGCCATTGAGAGCATTCTTACCAGCAGTCTCTCAGTCTGGTATGGCAGTTGCTCTGCTGCTGACCAGAAGGCCCTACAGAGAGTGGTGAGGACAGCGGAGAAGATCACTAGATCACCCCAACCAGCAATCCAGGACTTATACCCATCTCGCTGTCGCCAGAGAGCAACCAATATCATCAAAGACACCACCCACCCAGCACACAAACTGTTCACCCTCCTACCATCCGGCAAGCGCTACCGCAGCATGCGGAGCAAAACCACCAGATTCAAAAACAGCTTTTTCCCTCAGGCCATCAGACTACTCAACACACTCAAGAAAATTCCATGAACATTACACAAACAAAGACCAACTGACTGTCAAATTAACTTTAACTCAATGTCTGCAGTATGCTATTTGCACTTTTCTATATTGCACCTTTTATTATTGCACCTTAATAACATACCTCAAAATTTTACTACACTCTGGCACACTGTGAATATTTTATATAATGTATATGTCCATTGTCTATCTTTATTGGTATATTGTCTGTCTGTGTTATAAATATTACTTGCACATTGGAGTATGGGGAAACGCAATTTCAATCCTCTGTGTAACTACTTGTTGCATTATTTGAATTGACAATAAAGTTGACTTTTTCTTATGAGTCTGTCTTTTCGCTCCTACCCAAGTTTAAAAACCTTTCTGATGGCATCATGCCACAAGAATGTGCAAATAAGATTCTTCATTACAGTATTTCCAGACTTGATGCCCAGGTGTCTTGGTGCTTTAACTGCCAGTCCTGACATCTCCTGCTTGTCGGGACAAAGGGGCAGAAATCAACTTTGGTTGTTTAAAATCAGGCTGTTCACAGGTGGTAGAGTCGCCACCAACTTAAAACCTTTATTTTTTTGTGATAAAGCCATTTTTATTTTAATAAATTTATGTTAGATTATCACTACCACGTATCCCAAGGATTGTTTTATTTTTCGGGCAAAAGAGATTACAAAAAAATAGTGAATTTTATTTTTGGTGATGGGCAAATTAGGTTGTGCAGAAATATGAACAAAAGACATTGCTACTGAAAGCTACACCTGGATTGCTAATTATACCCACGCTATAAACATTTAGTAATTATTTTCCTCTTCATTTTGAATGTGTGTTCACTGGTCACATTTTTTTAATGATCCAAATTATTGAAAACATCAATGAAAATTAGAAACTGCAGGTGCTGGAATTAAGAAAGAGAACATAAAATACTGGAATAATTCAACAGAATAGGCAGCATCTGTGAAGTCAGAAGCAGAGGTAATGTTTCGTCAAGGACATTTTATCAGAATAGGCAAAAGAGAGAGCAAATTAGATTTAAATTGCAGGGAGGGTGGGATTAATTTGTTGGGGCTAAGGCCAAGTTTCCTATAGAGATAACAGTTGATGTCATCTATATTGTTATAAAAAGACTGCATAAACTTGAACATTGCCTCATCTTCTATCTGGATTAGCTGCAACCTTTTGGGCTCCCTATTGTATTAAAGATCAATAGGTAACTTAGAATAACTTTGTGTCATAATTGGTCAGTTCTGCTTCTTTCTGCATATTGGCTCACTCTATCATGGTCTAACCTGTTTGCCTTTTCATGGTCTAACCTGTTTACATGGTCTAACCTGTTTACCCCCTCCCCTAGTACTTTCCCTTGCAACCGCAAGAGATGCAACACTTGTCCCTTCACCTACCCCCTCGACTCCATTCAAGGACCTAAGCAGTCGTTCCAGGTGCGACAGAGGTTCACCTGTATCTCCTCCAACCTCATCTATTGCATCCGCTGCTCTAGATGCCAGCTGATCTATATCGGTGAGACCAAGCAGAGGCTTGGCAATCGTTTCGCCGAACACCTCCGGTCGGTCCGCAATAACCAACCTGACATCCCGGTGGCTCAGCACTTCAACTCCCCCTCCCATTCCGTATCTGACCTCTCTGTCCTGGGTCTCCTCCATGGCCACAGCGAGCAACACCGGAAATTGGAGGAAATGCACCTCATATTCTGCTTGGGCAGTCTACATCCTGGGGGCTTGAACATTGAATTCTCCCAATTCTGCTAGCCCTTGCTGTCCCCTCCCCTTCATCAGCCCTCTGGTTGTCTCCTCCCATCCCCCAGCCCTCGGGCTCCTCCTCCGCCTTTTTTCCTTTCTTCTCCCCATCCCCTATCAGTCTGAAGAAGGGTTTCGGCCCGAAACGTTGCCTATTTCCTTCGCTCCATAGATGCTGCTGCACCCACTGAATTTCTCCAGCATTTTTGTGTACCTTTGCCTTTTCATGCTGCTTTGCATTTCACAGCTTTCATCTTTCGTTGCGTTCTTTCTGTATAAAGGCCATCATTAATCCTTCAACCATATAACTGTCCTCATACTATCAAGGATTTTTACTTCGCCCTGTCCAACCCTCGCCACCCTCTCTGCAACTTAATACTAACAGGTTTTCCGAGGAACAGTCTGCAACCTGAAACATTGACTCTGTTTCTCTTTTCACGGATGCCGCCTGACCTGCTGGGCATTTCCAACATTTTCTGTTTTAGTACAAATTATTGGTTGGAAACGAGAAATCAGCCGACCCTGTTGCTAGGCCACTGCCCGCACGTTCAGAGATCAGTCAGGAAAAGGGATCAACACTTTCCTCACAATAAGTTACTATTCTTTTGCTTTCAGTTTCCTTCATCAATACATAAGTCATTGAAATTTACTATGAACATCTTTATTTCACCGGAGGCAATATCTTGGGCATCCTTTAGTTTTGTTTCCGATATACAATATTTCTTTCCCTTCTACATGTAATAGGTTTATGTCTATTGGACACTCCATCATTGCAGGCGTACAACATAAGTGCCCCTTTGTTTTATAAGTTGTTCGCCTTCATTGCTAAAATACCTCCTGCCACTTCATCTCCCGATTGCAAAAGGTGATTTTGATTGTTTTAATTTGTTACAAAGGAAATACATTGTTGCTATGTGCTAACAGTTAAAGGCCTGTCTCACGAGTCTGCGGTCATTGGCGGCGAAACAGGAACTATACTGCTCCTGGGCCGCCAGAGACCGCGGGCTCGGTCAAACGCATAGTGCCGGGGCCGTGCGGCGTTGTTCCCAACACCGCACGGTGCTAAAAAAAAAACAACACTCCAAAAATATGTTCCTACCACACAGCCGCCGCCAGTGACGCACGAGTGCGGCACGGTCACCGCCACAGCCGCCGCCAGTGCGGCACAAGCACCGTGAGTCGAACCTGCACCGCCACAGCCGCCGCCAGTGAGGTACGTGTGCGGCACGGCCGCCGCCACAGCCGCCGCCAGTGAGGTACGTGTGCGGCACAGCCGCTGCCACAGCCCCGCGATCCGAAAGACGTCATCAGCCGAAACCGCAAGCTCGTGGAACCGGCCGTACTTGCCCCCCCGCGCAGCATCCGTGCGGCGCTCTCGTGGTTGCCGTGCGGTCCCCTCTTCCGGCGACGCCGCGCTTCACCGCAAACCCGTGGGACAGAGCCATTAATGTTTTGTAGTGAGCACAAAGGCAGGCTTATGTGCTTTGAAAGTTTATTAAAGGAAGCACATCGAGAAATTATTTGAGAATTATTCTTGCAGTTGATTTATAGTCAAGTAACTTATTTTTCAAAGGAGCTTTTTGGCAGTTCATTCAAAGCATTAATATCCCCACTGATCACCCTGGGCTGTGGTAGATCAGTAGGAACACAAATATTATCTCTATGATCAAGTCAATTAATCTCTCAAAATACAGCACATAATTAAAAATGGATGTGAATTATATGTGGGCTGTATGTTTTCAACTGGTTCACAGGGTGCAAACCTTTTAGGTTGGAACAAAAGCTCTAACCAAACTCATTTACATTTCTATTTTTGCTCTTTATTTGTCTGACAAAATAATGCTTTGCAGCCAAGAAACCTCTTAATAAAATGGATCCAATGTAATACTGTATTGATAATATGTGCATACAGGTGGCTGCTACTGCACATACTCCATGAAAAATATTTATTTGTGGTGAGATTTTTGTCAGCGTTAAGGTTAACAGATATCTTGTATATTTCTGGGCATGTGCTCATGTTTGTTTTCCACTTGGGGAGGTCTGGAAATTGTAAATCACCCATTCAGCAATGCATAAAACTGCAGGTGCAACCTGAACCCAAGGCTGCATTTGCATTGTACATTTTAGATTTTAGACTTTAAAGATACGGCATAGAAACAGGCCCTTCGGCCCCCCGAGTCTGCGCTGACCAGCGATCAGCATGTACACTAACACTATCCGTCACACGAGGGACAATTTAAAATTTGCAAGTTAATTAACCTACAAGCCTGTACATCTTTAGAGTGTGGGAGGAAACTGGAGCATCCGGAGAAAACCCACATGATCACAGGGAGAATGTATAAACTCCTTACAGAAAGCACCCATAGTCAGGATCGAATCCTGGTCTCTGGTGCTGGAAGGCAGCAGCTCTGCTGCTGTGCCACTGTACATCTTAACAGGTCCTTTTTCCCAAAGGCTGGGAGGGAAGGGGGGTAGAAGCATAAGAAGCCCAGCGATCAAAGGAGCAGAGATTGGGAGCAGGATCTGGGAAATTGTTGTAAGGGAAGGGATCAGAGGCCAAATGCCATTAAGACCACGCTGTCCTCTGAAACCCATTAATATGTTCCCTTAAAATACTCCAAGGGTCGCACATGTCCAACAGGGAAATCACGGCAGGGATGCAAGTGTGAATAAAGGCAGAAATAGCAAAATGACACAAAAATGGTCATTAATGTTTTCACTCTGAAAAAAAATCAATTTTCAATTGCATAGCACTGAAAAAAAGCACCTTTATGCAATGGAATTTCCAGGTAACAGTTTCTAACAATGAATAAAATGTGACATCTTAAATTAAACATTGATCAATCTAAGCTGCCACATCATTGCTGATGTGATGGCAGAGGAGACTTTCCATTATTTTTCCAATAGACAAGTTGTGGAAGTAATCCTCTTTCTCATGTTATTTCTTGAATAGGCCACATAATTGGTTATTATGTGTTCTCTAATTGTGTATTTGAGCAAATTATTTTTATTACCTAACTGTGCTCTTGTATCTTTCTTCCAGTTTCCAAGGAGCAACATAATTGTTTATCCCACTTTGTAACTCTGACCTGGTTTATGTGGTTTAATATGGTGTTTATAAAATCAGTTGAGCCCATCACAACTAACTGTGTACCTCCAAGACAGAGTCATGATTGCAAAAGTTGCAGCAAGTTGACACAGAGTTCCATTATGTTGCTCAGAACTGCTCTGAAGCATTCTTTTACATTGCCTGTGTGAGAGTCAGTAAAGTCTATGGATTATTAAACTCGTATTTCATTTAGTTTAGAGATGCAGTGCAGAAACAGGCCCTTTGGCCCACCGAATCCATGCCGTCCAACGATCCCCGCACATTAACATTGTTCTACCCACACCAGGGACAATTTACAATTTTACCAAGCCGATTAACCTGCAAACCTGTACGTCTTTGAAACCAGGGCTTCCGGGAAAACCCCACGGGGAGAACGTTCAAACTCCATGATGACAGCACCCGTAGTTAGGTTTGAACCTGGGTCTCTGCCGCTGTAAAGCAGTAACTCTACCGCTGCACCCATTGATTCAGGGAACTTCCAATTGCATCCTGTTAAATCCACATGCAAAATATAAGAGATAGAAACAAGGACCTGCAGATGCTGGTCTACAAAAAAAGAGGCAAAGTGCTGGAGCCTATCCTATCCAGGTCCTCCAGAGATGCTGCCTGATGCGCTGAGTTACTCCAGCATTTTTGGGACTTATAAAGTATAAGAATTTTAACTAACACTGATAAAGCTTAGTTGGAACTAAGCTTATTCCTACTGCAATATTTATTTGTTCTAATTAGACTTATTGCATTCCATCATTTCCAAGTCGTATCCTGTTTCATTGTTGTGTGTGGACACTTTCAAGCAAATGCTATTGAATGAAACTGAAAGGCAAAGTTTAAAGGAGATGTGCGGGGCAAGGTTTATTTCACACAGGCAGTGCTGGGTGCCTGGAACATGCTGCCAGGGGTGATGGTGGAGGCAGATATGAGAGTGGCATACAGTAGTCTTTTGGATAAGCACAATGATGTGCAGAGAATGGAGGGGTATGGGTCATGTGCAGGCAGTTTAACTTGGCATCATGTTTGGCCCAGACATTGTGCCAGGAATATACAAACTTAGTACAGACAGCACCCGTAGTCAGGATTGAACCCAGAACTCTGGCACTGTAAGACAGCAACTCTACCACTGCACCACAGTGTCACCCTAGTCCACTGATTCTATTGCCCTCTGGAATGTTCTACCTCTGGGAGTATTGGAGGTGAGACCATTAGAAATATTTAAGGTGGAGTTCAATTAAATTTTTGAAAGATCAAGGAATTAAGGAACATTGGGAACTGGCACAGAAGTGGTGTTGAGGCCAGCACAGATCACTAATGATCAAATTGAATTGTGGGACTGACCCAGCTGACCAACTCCTGCTCCTATTTTCTTGTTTAGTTTAGAGATACAAGGTGGAATCAGGCCCTTCTGCCCACTGAGTCCATGCCGACCATCAGTCACCTATTCATACTAGTTCTATGTTATCCCACTTTCTCATCCACTCCCTGCACACTTGGGACAATTTGTAGAGACCTATTAACCTGCAAAACCACACATATTTGGGATGTGGTAGGAAACCGGAATACGCAAAGGAAACCCATGCAATTACAGGGAGAACGTGCAAACTCCACACTGACATTACCTGAGGTCAGGATCGAACCTGGGCCTTTTGCGCCCTGAGGCAGAAACTCTATCAGTTGTCTTGTGTTATTGGGTGTTTCTCCCATTTACCATTGATTACAAAAGGAGCAGCACAGATGTTTATCCAACTAAAGGCCTTCGACCTGCTTTGGCTTTAGACTTGTAGACAGAATCAGTGGAGCTCCTCACAGCCAAATATGTGCGTCTAGGGCACAGTCTTGATGCAGCAGTTAATTTACACAGAGTTCTACTGCAATTAGTTAGATGTTGTGGCTTGTGGCTTCACTTGAGGAATGAATGTTAGGCAGTGCATCATCTCCCTCACACGCCTTCAGAAAATGCAATAGAAAGCTTTATGTTCCTCTGCCAAGGAACCTGCGAAGGTAAATCACAAATAGTGTAACATTCTTTCAGCACTGCAGCTAAACCACCTGCAGTAGTCTCTAGAGTCATCACTCCATTAAATTCTACTTCAGGTAACATTATTAACACTCAACCAGAGGTATCACCAAAATCACATCGATAATTCTTTTACTTTTGGGAACTTAAGGTTTAATTATCGTTATTTCATGTGCCACCCACAGCGTAGGTAAGCTGGGTACATGCTGAAAATTTGGAATGAAAGCATTCCCAATCTAAATGTTTAGTCCACTCAAACCCAACAACACCTTTTTGTATTATTGGCTTAGAAGCTGTCAAGTGTTTTTTGCATCTGTAATATAATAAAAATCAGGTTTTAGTTGCTGGTTTTGCACTGCTGGAAGTTTGGCATTTGGAGAAACATAATCCCCGTCCATGTAGCTTATACCTCAGAACTTCAACATTCTCAGTTAAATAATTGTACAGTTCTAATTCCTATGTTAAAATAAACTCCACTGTTATGAAAGTTTTGCTACATTGAAAAGTTTGGAAACAGTCCTTGGAAAAAATGCGGTCTGAATCTAGTGCAGTTCCTCATGCAATTAAACTGTGGGTGTTTGAGTTATTGTGCTACGGACATACACTGACATATTAATTGGGACAAGAAAAAGAACTAGCACAGGATTAGAGTGAAATCATGGGCTGATTATGTTGAGAGGAATACTCTGTGGACACTGCTCCAAGGAAGGATGTAACTTTGGTAGGGTGGTGGGTTATACAATAAATCTGTTTAGAGACAGGAAGGTATGTAAGCTCCTGTTATCAATCTCTTGAGTGAAGAAGTTAGACTGATTTAGCTATTCCTTTTTCTTTAGGGTTGGTGACAAGTGCTTTGAATACATCAGAGATATCTGTCTCTAGAGATACACTACAGAGAACTATTGATTGTCCCGCCACGCTATCAATCACCTGTCCTAGAATAGAATGGAAATTATGTCCAACATACTTGCATTAAAGGGGCTTCCAGACAAGAATTTCTGGTTCAGAGTATATAATACGGTCAGAAACAAATCAGTCAGATGGGTCCTTTTGGTGTTACCATTAGTGATAGATGCAGCTAAATTAGAGCATTCATTTTTTACCCACAAACAATGGCAAATTGTGCACCATTGCCTTTTAATTTATGCACTTTGAAACATGTGTAAATGCTTTAATTAAATAAAACTTTTTAATAATTCTACTTATCTAGCTATCAAAGTGTGGCTTAATTCCTTGCTGAGAATACAGCACAGGAAGGAAAATAACATTGCAACATGAGGCAGTCTGGTCTGGTCAGGATTTATCTCCCAATAGTTATTTTCTAGAAAATGGCTTCAAGCAATTTTCTGTAAGTAGTTTGGATCCAAGAGAAGAGGGGTTAATTGTCTGACGTACCGACAACAGGCAATGAAATTCTTACCTGCAGAAACATAACAGGCATGTAAACATAATATACATAGATAATACACAATAGATAAAAATAATTAATAAATACAATACTGGTGCAAAAAAAGCAATCAACCTTAGTCCAACCAAAGACAGTCCATAACATTTCATTGTGTTCATAATTCATTGAGTTGGCGTAGTGTAGCGTTCAAGAGCCTGATGGTTGTTGGGAAGAAGCTGTTCTTGAATCAGGTAGTCACAGTTTTCAGACTCCTATACCTTCTTCCTGATGGTAGGAATTAAATGGGTACATGGCCAGGGTAATGTTGGTCTTTGATATTGGCTGCCTTTTTGAGGCAGCACCTCCGAGAGATCCCTCCAATGGAGGGAGATAGATTCCCTCTAAATGCTCCCACTTATTCCAGTTTTTCGAGGTAGTTCCTTTGCCGCTGACAATGTAGGTGCATCTTTTCTCCCACATCAATGCTTACGCCATTTAAAAATCACAGGTGAGGCATTCCATTATTGAAGGATTGACGGTAGCCACTATCAGAATACGAGGATGTGGCTGATAATGAACTGAGTGTTGAGAGACCTTTTCAGATTTGCACCCACATGCTGTCTCTCAATGCGGCAAAGAATTCTCAGACTCTGATAGTGTATCTTCCTATTCAAAGCCTCAGGAAGCGGTGACTCCAGTAAGAGGAAGTTTCCTTGGATGTTGGCATCCTGGTTTCTCACCCAATTTGTCACTTTTCATTTCAGCAGAAAATATCCTCCAGTTATTTAAACATGTGCCCATCCCAGTGAAGTCTCCGACTGTTCTCCCAAGATGTAATAAGAAGGAACTGCAGATGCTGGTTTATACCATAGACACAAAGTGCTGGAATAACTCAGCGGGTCAGGCAATATCTCTGGAGAAAATGGATAGGTGACATTTCAGGTCGGGACCAACCTTTCACTACTGAGGTCTGAGGTTCCCACCTGCTTTAAGAGGGCATCAATAATACCGGTGCCCAAGAAGAGTAAGGTGACGTGCCTCAATGACTATCGACCAATGGCACTAACATCTGTGGTGATGAAGTGCTTTGAGAGGTTGGTTATGATGGATATCAACTCTTACCTCAACAAGAACCTTGACCCACTACCATCACAACAGGTCAATGGAGTATTCGATCTCACTGGCTCTCCACTCCGCACTGGACCACTTGGACAATAAAACACTTACGTCAGGCTGTTGTTTATAGACTCAATACCATCATCCCCCTCCAAGCTGGTTACCATCTCCCCCTCTACATCGGGGACCTGGGGTGGAGAGTACTGCACCAAGGAGTCCCTTGCAACCTGTTTCTCTCATGGTTCGCAGACTTACCAGCTGCCTGACCCGCTGAGTTATTTCAGCATTTTGTCTCTATCCATGTTCTCCCGTGATGGTCTCTGTAAAGAATGATGCAAATATTCCTTGCTATGTTCACATGAAGACTCCACGTCTAATTCATAACATCTGTGTTTTTTAGAGCAAGACTGAAAACAAGCCACTCATGATCAACTTGGAAAGCTCCTGCTGCAATGAGATGCTACTGGAAGCGATCAGTAACTACTCTTGGTTTTTCCCTGTTCCTTTGCTTGCTTGTGTATATTTGCACAAAGGATGATGAAGAAGAGAGTGCACTGGTGAGTATTTTAAATGGCAGAGTTTAGTGCCTAATCTGCATTGATTTTTGAAACTCTGCACAATCATGTGTCAGGGGTAGGTTGAGTTAATCCTGCTTTTCAACAAATAACTATGGGATTTGGAGTTTTGATGAAAAGTCATTAACCTGGATTGTTAACTCTGTTTTTCACTCCCCTGTTGCTGGGTATTTTCAGCATCTTCTGTTTTTATCTCGGTAGTGGTGACAGTTAATCAAATGTGACAAAGCATAACTCTCAGCATTGTTCCCCTATGTGCCACGTGCCAGATTAGCTGTATATTTCTATTGACATAAAACCTAAGAATCCCTCCTGTTAGTTAGTGCATTCTAGCCGAGGTCTTTATTTGTGATAATAGTGAGATTGCCTTCCCAATGGTAAAAGAAGAATAGTTAATTCATCCAAATCCAAACTGATGTCTGGTCTAAATTTCTTCTATTATATTAACGTACATGAACTCTAACATTCCAGATTCAAGGACAGTTTCTACCAGTTGTTATCAGGCAACTGCACCATCCTATCACCAACTAGAGAGCAGTTCTGACCTACCATCTACCTCATTGTAGACCCTTGGACTATCTTTAATCGGATTTTTATCTTTTTTCCCTTCATCCTGTATCTGTACACGGTGGACAACGATTGTAATCATGTATAGTCTTTCTGCTGACTGGATAGCACACAGCAAAAAAGCTTTTCACTATACCTCGGTACACATGACAATAATCTAAACAAAACAAAAATCCATTCTCAAATGAATATGTCAGTTGTCCTGGCATATAGACACACAGAACAATCAATGTTCTTCATAAAACATTATCCTGAAGAGATCTCAGAAGGTTTGACCTTCTGGTCAATAGGCGATTGTCAAGATAGTTTCCATTGCAACTACAGACTTATCCAAAGCCACTTTGCTTTCAGTTGCACATGGACAGCAGCTGAGAAGAAGATTAACTCCTGGTTGCTGGTGCTGTGAGGCAGCAGCTCTACTGGCTGTACCACTGTGTAACCTGAAATGATATCACATTGCAAAGCTGGCAACAGAATAAAAAAAATATGCTTGCGCACAGAAATTTCCTGTAGGTCTCACTATTATTACTGAAGCACTGGGTAAAATATAACAAGTAAAATTCAAGACTGATGTATGATTTGCTCAAGGTAGAAATAAGGAGCTGCAGAATCTGGTCTACAAAATTGCCACAAGGTGCTTGATTAACTCAGTGGATCAGGCAGCATCTCTGGAGAACATGGATAGGTAACGTTTCAAATTGGGACCCTTCCTCAATCAATCAATCAATCAATCAGTTTTATTCGTCACTTGCACATAAAGTGCAAGTGAAATGAATTTGCCAGCAGCAGTACAATGAAAAAGAACACACAAAAACACAATAAAAATTTAACACAAACATCCACCACAGCATTCATCACTGTGGTGGATGGCACAAAATTTGGCCAGTCCTCCTCCATTTCCCCCCGTGGTCGGGGCCACAACCCTCCGCAGCCGCTGCTGCGGGCGTCCAGATGTGCAGACAAGGTAAGTCCAGGTAAGTCCTGAATCGGTGCCTCCCCACCGGAGACCGCGGCTTCAGGTTGGTGTAGCCCGCAGGCCGGCGGTCGAAGATTTAAAGTCCCCGCCGCGCTGCAGCCAGAAGGACCGCAGACCGCAGGGCCGGCGGTCAGAGCTCCTCTCCAGGGATCCCTGGCGAGGGACCCCGCTCCGGATGGTAAGTCCCCGCCGCGCCCGCGGTAGAAGTTGGCCACAGGCCGGCGGTCGGAGCTCTTCTCCTCCCGGGTCCCCAGCGAGGGATCCCAGGCCCAGGACACAGCCAGATGGAGCTCTGCAGACCCCGTCTTCAGGCTGCCACTGGCCAGCGAACGGAGTGCTCACCTCCGGCGACCCCTGGCGAGGGCTCACCTGCTCTGTGCCGAAAGCGTCCTCGCTGCGCCCGCGGCTGAAGCCCCGGGCACGTCTCCGGGAAAGGCCAGACCGATCCTCGATGTTAGGCCACGGGGGAGGCGACATGGAGAAAGTCGCCTCTCCGTGGAGGAGGAGACCGAAGCTTTCCGCCTTACCCCCCCACACCACCCCCCACACAAGACACACAAAGAAACATTAAAAACATACATTTAAACACACTAAAAAAAAAAAAAAGTAGAAAAAAACTGACACGCTGCTGACAGGGCTGCCGGCTTGCAGCGCCCCCACTGACCAAGTTATCCTCAGACTAATAGGGGGAGGGGGGTGGGGGGAACCTGGAGGAGAGGAGGGGCAGGACAAAGCCTGGCAGGTAATGGCTGGATATAGGTGAGGGGTGGGGGGGGGGGGGGGTTGATCCGCAAATAATTGGACAAAGGCCAGAGATGAAAAGACAGAAAGAGTTAGAGAAAGGAATTGAGGAGTTGCAAATTGTGAAGCTAGAGTAAGGAATGTAGATGGATGGGGGGGGGATTGGTGGGGTACAGGAGAGGGAAGCGAGGGATGGGGGGTGAGGGAAGAAGGGGGGGAGTAGTTAGCTAAAATTGAATAATTCAATTTCCATGCTGTTGAGTTGTAAGCTACCAGGCAGAATATGAGGTGCTGTTCCTCCAGTTTGCGTGTGGCCTCACTCTGGCAACTGAGGCTGCCCAGGGCAGAAAGGTCAGTGTCGGAATGAGAAGAGGAATTAAAATGGTTAGCAACCAGGAGATCCAGAAGGCCTTGGCACAAATGTTTGGCAAAACAATCGCTGAGTCAATGGTTGGTCTCTCTGAGGTACTGAGGACCTCATCGGGCACACAGGATGCAGTTGATGAGGTTGGGGGAGGTGCACGTGAACTTCTGTCTCACCTGGAAGGATTGTTGGGGTGCCTGGTTGGATGTGAGGAAGGAGGTTTAGAGACAGGTGTTGCATCTCCTGCCGCTGCAGGGGAAAATACCTGAGAAGGGTGTGGTTTGGATGAGAAGGGACGAGTGAAGCAAGGAGTTGCGGAGGGAGTGGTCTCTGAGGAAGCCGGAAAGGGGTGAGGCTGGGTAGATGTGACTGGTGGTTGAATCAAGTTGGAGGTGACGGAAATGTCGGAAGATGATGCGTTGGACACAGATGCTGGAGGCATGAAAGGTGTCGACCAGGGAGACTCCTGTTACGTCTTGTGGGAGGGGAAATGAGAGCAGAACTAGGACACAGAGGAGATGCAGATGAAGAATCCATCTATTACAGCAGGGGGGGGGGAAACCATGTTTATGAAAGAATGAAGACATCTGGGAGGTTCTAGAGTGGAAAGCCTTATCTTGGGAGTAAATGTGGCAGAGACAAATAAATTGAGAGTAAGGGATAGCTTCTTTGCAAGAGGCAGGGTGGGAGGAAGTGTAGTCCAGATACATGTGGGAGTGGGAAGGTTTACAATAGATGTCAGCCAATAGTTTATCCCCTGTGGTGGAGACAGAGAGATTAAGAATGGGGAGGGAGATGGAGAGAGAATGTCCATGCGAATTTGAGGGCAGAGTGGAAGTCAGCAGTAAAGTTAATGAAATCAATGATTCTTTCCAAAGCTGCTCATTTGCATTCATCTGTATAGGCAAATGTGTTAGTATTTCAACTTCTCATCTTAATGCTGGCATCTTGGCACAATATAGGATCCTTTCAGAATTGTACTGGACAGTTACCCTGCTCATCTTGGTCCACCGGCTATGAGTAAACATAGAAACATAGAAAATAGGTGCAGGAGGATGCCATTCGGCCCTTCGAACCAGCACCGCCATTCATTGTGGTCATGGCTGATCGTCCCCAATCAATAACCCGTGCCTGCCTTCTCCCCATATCCTTTGATTCCACTAGCCCCTTGAGCTCTATCTAACTCTCTCTTAAATCCATCCAGTGATTTGGCCTCCACTGCCCTCTGTAGCAGGGAATTCCACAAAATCACAACTCTCTGGGTGAAATTTTTTTTTCTCACCTCAGTCTTAAATGGCCTCCCCTTTATTCTAAGACTGTTGCCCCTGGTTCTGAACTCGCCCAACATTGGGAACATTTTTCCTGCATCTAGCTTGTCCAATCCTTTTATAATTTTATATGTTTCTATAAGATGCCCCCTCATCCTTCTAAACTCCAGTGAATACAAGCCTAGTCTTTTCAATATTTCCTCATATGACAGTCCCACCATCCCAGGGATCAATCTCGTGAACCTACGCTGCACTGCCTCAATCACAAGGATGTCCTTCCTCAAATTAGGAGACCAAAACTGTACACAATACTTCAGATGTGGTGTTACCAGAGCACTGTACAACTGCAGAAGAACCTCTTTACTCCTCTACTGAAATCCTCTTGTTATGAAGGCCAACATTCCATTAGCTTTCTTCACTGCCTGCTGTACCTGCACGTCAACTTTCAGTGACCGGTGTACAAGGACACCCAGGTCTCGCTGTACCTCCCCCTTACCTAACCTAACCCCCTTCAGATAATAATCTGCCCCCTTGTTTTTGCCGCCAAAGTGGATAACCTCACATTTATGTATATTATACTGCATCTGCCACGCATCTGCCCACTCATTCAACCTGTCCAGGTCACCCTGCAACCTCCTAACATCCTCTTCACAGATCACACTGCCACCCAGCTTTGAGTCATCCGCAAACTTGCTAGTGTTGCTCCTAATTTCCTCTTCCAAATAATTAATATATATGGTAAACAGTTGCGGCCCCAACACCGAGCCTTGCGGCACTCCACTCGCCACTGTCTGCCATTCTGAAAAGGACCCGTTCACTCCTACTCTTTGTTTCTTGTCTGCCAACCAATTTTCTATCCATGTCAACACCCTACCCCCAATACCATGTGCTCTAATTTTAGTCACCAGTCTCCCCTGCGGAACCTTATCAAAGGCTTTCTGAAAGTCTAGATACACTACATCCACTGGCTCCCCTTCATCCATTTTACTTCTCGCATCCTCAAAAAATTCCAGAAGATTAGTCAAGCATGATTTCCCTTTCATAAATCCATGTTGACTTGGACTAATCCTTTTACTGCTATCCAAATGCCCCATTATTATCTCTTTAATAATTGACTCCAGCATCTTTCCCACCAACTGGTTAACAGGCTAACTGGTCTGTAATTCCCCGTTTTCTCTCTCGCTCCTTTCTTGAAAAGTGGGATAACATTAGCCATCCTCCAATCCACAGGAACTGATCCTGAATCTATTGGACATTGGAAAATGATCACCAATGTGTCCACTATTTCTAGAGCCACCTCCCTGAGGACCCTGGGATGCAGACCATCCGGCCCAGTGGATTTATCATCCTTCAGTCCCATTAGCCTATCCAATACTATATCTCGCCTAATGAAAATTTCTTTCAGTTCCTCTACCCCCTTAGATCCTCTGTCCTCCAGTACATCTGGGAGATTGTTTGTGTCTTCCTTAGTGAAGACAGATCCGAAGTACCTGTTCAACTCTTCTGCCATTTCCTTGGTCCCCATAATAATTGCACCCGTGTCTGCCTTCAAGGGACCCACATTTGACTTTGCATCTCTTTTTCCCTTAACATATCTAAAGAAGCTTTTACTGTCCTTCTTTATATTCCTGGCCAGCTTCCCCTCGTACTTTATCTTTTCAGCCCGTATTGCCCGTTTTGTTTCCTTCTGTTGTCCTCTGAAAGTTTCCCAATCCTCTGGCTTCCGGCTACTCTTTGCTGTGTTATACATCTTTTTTTTTAGTTTTATTCTATCCCTAACTTCTCTTGTCAGCCACGGTTGCCTCCTACTCCCCTGGGAATCTTTCTTCCTTTTTGGAATGAAATTATCCTGCGTCTTCTGGATTATGCATCATTTAGTAACATCTGTGCATTGCGTCCTCCTTGCTCAATATCTACCTGTGTGATAAGTAAACCTGGGGGAATAAAGGAGTGGAATACCATGCAAGAAATGCAAGTCCTGTAGGAAGGATCTGCAGATGCTGGTTGATACTGAAGATAGACACAAAATGCTGGAGTAACACAGCGGGTCGGGCAGCATCTCTGGAGAAAAGGACTAGGTGATGCTTCGGGTTGGAACCCTATTTCAGACTTCATCCTGAGTTGGGTGGACTTGATACATGATATAATAATGTCTATCTTGTACGCTGCTTCCAAAGTTAAGTTCTATTGACAATCATTTAGTGTCCCTCATGAGAAAGTGTAGCAACTCTAAACTTGTTATTTACATTTTCAGTGCTAAGCATGACTGCACAAAATGATTTAAAAAAACATACCAGGCTATTTAGATTGCAACCAAAATATTCACTTTTCATATAATTTTCATCTGTTGTATTTTAATAATCCCCTGTCCAGACCAATTACTTGTTTTGTCTTGGCCTTTGTTTGGACTGATACTCTCTTAGTTTTGAGGTGGAATTTCAGCAGAATACTGAGAGCACAGCCTCTGCTGAGTATAAATCAATCAAGCTAACCAGTAGATAGGTTAAAAATAAGATGAATGCAAATGACAACAGATAATGACAATAATAGGTCATTGGCATGAATTGTTTAACTTTGTTTCTCTCTTCACATATACTGCCTGACTTGCTGAGTGTTTTCAGTATTTTCCTTTATTTCAACCAGACTAGATGTGAATGACCATTTAAAAAAAATCCTAACTAATTTCCAATGACCCAGCTTCAGAAAATCGCTTAAATCCTGCTTTAATCATTTTGCTTTAAATGTAATTCATTTTCAGCTGAGTTTAACTGAAATATACTGGACATTATCTAGATGAACAGGAAATTAACAATGGGAAATTGTAAGGAAGTCCTCCCAGTATACGTAATAGAATAGAGTAGACTCGATGGGCTGAATGGCCTAATTCTGCTCCTATGTCCTGTGACGTCTCCTTTTATGCTAAGGTTGTTAGTATGACCATAAAATAAGCAGTATTGAAGCATGCATCTTTGATATTGTCCATTTTCCTACTCCAATATGCCATTGTCTTTCAGAAAATGGAAGAAAAGCGATTGGCCAAAGAAATAGCCGTGCAGCAGCTGTATTCCGAGAGGAACGTGCAGAACTTCAGGGAGCTGGTCAATTTCTCTTCCCCCATTAACGTCACCTATCAATATTTGGCAGGGTACCCTTTGTTAAAAAAAAGTAAGAGAACGTTTATAAAGTTTGGCATGAATTAATTGTAAAATGGATGAATGCAATGAAGTGGTAAATGTGGTGCCATTTTATCTCAAATCTAAAACAGGAACCTTTTGGTGTGCAGATGAGCTAAAATCGGTTATTTTTTATTGCATTCCTATTGTATGAGGGAAAATAACCTTATTTTCATCCACAGTATTCCAGTGTTCCCACAAAGTATGCGGAGATGTGCCATCAGTTTTATTTCCATTTGAGATGCAATTATTAACTGAAGAAATTATTCTTGAGTCAAACAATCGTTAAGCACCTTGGGATAAAAATTCTATTGCGTAACAGCAGTTTTTTTGCACGATCCAATTTCAAAGAGAAAACTATTTGTAATAGAAACCAAAAATTCACTACATCGATTTCAAAGCCCAGAACGTTCTGTATATTTGAGGTATTCCACGCATGTGATGTAATAATGTAGGGTAACATGTAGACGCATAGTGGCTTCCCACGGCATGCAACATGTGTCTGACTGATGCCCCGCTAATGTGGCCTGTGGACAGTAGGTTAATTCATATAGAAACAGGTCATCATCACAATATGGATAAGGTTTATAGTGGACCTGAATGAGTAGATAGATCCCAGTGGACCTGGGGCTGGTTTCTGGGAGGTTCACTTCAAAAGGAAAACTTCAAATCTCGCAATAGTTCAGCCTGAATCACTCATACCCCCATTTCACCCAGCATGCACCAGACAGCTTCCTCCCCCAACACTTCATCACTAAGTGAGACTGATGAGATCTCTTAGTTTAAAGATACAGCAAGGAAACAGCCCTTCCGTCCACTGAGTCCATGCCAACCACTGATCACACCTTCACAATAGTTCCACGTTATTCCATTTTTGCATTGACTCCTTACACATTAAAGGCAATTTTACAGAGACCAAGTGTCCTGCAAAGTCGCACGTCTCTGTGATATGGAGGAAACCGGAACACCCAGAGGAAACTGACACGGCCACAGGAAGAACATGCAAACTCTTGTTCTACTTTTAATGAGTAAACATAGGACTTTTTACTGTTTGACAGTAGAATTATGTACGAGTGCTCACATCCCCAGTGCACACAATAAGTGGTGCACATTTGCCCTTTTTCCTGTTAACTGACTTTCCCCAAGACATTTTCCATGCTTTTTATTTAATCCACAACCAAACTAATTACCTTTATAGATTTTACCCTTGCAGACTTTGCATGCAGAGAAATCTTTTAGTCTTTTTAATTTTAGAACTTAAAATTCATAATCAAAATTCATGTCAAAATGTTAAATATTGTTCAGTTGCTTGGGGAAGATATTATTTTCACTAAAAAGCCCATTCATCAAACTTTATCAATCATTCTCATGTCAACAATGGCAATGGTGCAGCGTTGTATCAAGTCCCTTATATTATGTACCAAACAACTCCTTCCTTTCACCCACATACAAGTGTGACACTTGTATTTGTTGTGCAAGCCAGTAGATTGCTAAAACAGTTTCATGTGAAATTATGAACTGGGTCATCTGGACACCTTTTTACCTGGGACCCTTGCACCTGGAACAGGGGTTGTTGTTTCTATAATGGATGCTTTTTCGCAAATAATTAGGGAAAATAAACTTCAATTGCTCCATAGTGCAGGCAGTACTGGGGGCTTACGTAAATGTTCCGTTCCTGGGAATTGTTAGTAAACTAATTTCTCGAAGTCAGAAACGCCCACTTTCTTTACCAACCCATGTTTCATCACTGTACATAGACTTGCTATTTCATTTCATTCAATAACCACTTGGGCATGGCCCATATTTCAAATAGTGGAATATATATACTGTATTGACTTTTTAATGAATACCGTGACACATTTTTATTATTATTATCATTAGTAGCTTGAAACATGCTTTAAAATGCATGGGAGAATATGCACAAAGTCATTAGTTATCCAGGGATAACCTGTTTATATTTCAATATAGATTTAACGTAGATTGTAAGCGTGGATTAAACGTGGGTATTTAGTCCATGTTATCCTAAAACTGAATGGCCTGTTCCTGCTGAAGATGGAAACCAATTGTTTGGCAAGTATTGGGAGAAAAAAAAGCCAATGAACAAAGCAAGTAAATGGTTTTAATTGAAGTTGTGTGCCATACCCAAGCACAACAAAACATCTGAACATCAGTCCAAGCTCAGCTTTAGATACTGTACAGTGTCATTTACTACATAAAACTAATATGGTTGGTAAATAGAATGAAAACAGTTGGTCTTCTTCATATTTCTTCACAATTGTTCAAACTTGTTTCTGTCTCTACACCACTTACAGAATACATCACAGTAGGATTGTCTTCGGTGAAACGAAAGCGAGGAAATTACCTTCTTGAGACACTTAAGTCCATCTTCAAGCAGTCTACTAATGAAGAGCTCACCGAGATGGTGGTGGTGGTCCACATGGCTGACTTTGACATGCCGTGGAATATGCAAGTGGTGCAGGACATCTCTACAAAATTTGCCCACCACATAATCTCCGGCCACTTGATCATCATTCATGCCCCTGAACAACACTACCCACCCCTAACAGGCCTGAAAAGAAATTATAATGACCCTGCTGATCGTGTGACATTCAGGTCAAAACAAAATGTTGACTATGCTTTCCTGCTCAACTTTTGTGCAAATTTATCAGATTATTACATAATGCTGGAAGATGATGTTCAATGTTCCCACTCTTTCCTAACTGCAATTAAGAAAGTCCTTGCTTCAAAAGAGGGCTCCTACTGGGTGACTTTGGAATTTTCCAAGTTGGGCTACATTGGAAAACTTTACCATTCAACTGACCTTCCTAGACTGGCCCACTTTCTTCTGATGTTTTACCAAGAGATGCCATGTGACTGGTTACTAAGTCATTTCCGAGGCCTTCTCACACAAAAAAATGTCATTCGTTTTAAGCCTTCCTTGTTCCAACACATCGGGTACTATTCATCTTTCAGGGGGACGGAAAATAGGTTAAAGGACGATGACTTTGAAGAAGACTTCTTTGATATTCCTGACAACCCGCCAGCAACAATCTCCACTAGCCTCAAAGTTTTTGAAAACTATGACCCCAGCAAAGCCTACAGTAATAGTGATGAGTACTTCTGGGGAAAATCACCCAGCACTGGGGATTTCTTCACCATTGTGTTCATGAAGCCAATGAACATCACCAGAATCCACATAGTCACTGGCTCAGAAGAAAGACATGGTGATGTTCTTCATTCTGGGATCGTTGAAGTTGGAAAGAATCCAAAATTGACACAAAAGGGGAAAGATTGCTTCGAATATGTTAAACTAAAGGAGTTTCAAAATGGACTGTTTGACCAAAAAGATGTAGGTAACATTATAATCTTCACCGTAGAATGTGTACGAATATTTGTGACAGAAAGCCAAAGCGACTGGCTTATTATTCGTAGTATTAGTATTTGGGCAAAGCAAGCCACCTCACTATGACAAAGTAGATGAATTATACCCCTCTATTGTCTTCAGCCGTCCTCGCCTCAGTGATCTGCCTTAGGTTGTTGTTCTGTATGTACACCTCGTAAAGCGGTCACTTGTTTGTGACCGGGTCTGCTTAGCGAGAGGTTGTTGCACTGTGCAGCCTCATCAATTTCCGAATGCACCTCCAGCCCTCAGAGTTGTTCAGTAGATGGTGATTTGGAGAAAACCTTTATGCAGATTCAGATCCCTTCCCCTCGTCCCTGTCCAGGAGAATTACATTAGACTGCATCAGTTCAGGAATAACGAAAAGAGCTAAATAATTGGTGTTCAGTAGGCAACTATCTCGTTTCCTCCACCTTTTAGGCCTTCACATATGTGATGGGTAGTGAGAGAGTGTGACTGGGCAAGTAGACAGGGCCAGGAAGCAAGATAATTGAACTTCAAAACTCACATGAACATTTTACAAAACTATCATCAGAAAGCTCTGGATATTTGATCTTTTTTTTCCTGCATCAAAAATGAATAAGCACAATGAATCTGGCAGACAAACTGAAACGCTAAAAAATTAAAAGTTTTTGAGCAAGAATGATAACAATCATGTTCAGATCAAATGAACATCAGATCACATCTAATCTTTTCCGATAAGGTGATCAAGAGTCTCTGTGGTCATCCCCAAAATGGAAGATTTGCACATTGTGGTACAGGTTCGCAATGTGATGGAAGGAGTACAGTGTCAGGTTGTGTGTCCTGTCTTTGTTTTACCTGAAAAGGAATAACCCACAACTAGGGATGTCCCCAACTCAGTATCTGAGTCTAAGAATGTAGAGGATTGGTAGGGGACTTGTAGGAGGGAGAATTTAAGTTAATTTGTTCTTTATAAATGATTTTACAATTCCTCTTCATATTGACACAGGTGAGCTTTGCCTCACCTTAGGGAAGGGGATCGATGGCCTTTATTAAGTGTAAATATCTGGACAAATTATGTATATTTTGTACAAGTATTTGTACCTTGATTCAAAGAATGCCTTGACATGTAATATATTCCACAAATAATGTGATCATTGATGTTTTCGAGGTAACTTTGCAAATGAAGATGTTTATTCATGATATCTTTTGAATAAGGAATTGTTTACTTATTTTTTAATGAGACGAGCAGCTGTTAAAATATTTGGATATTAAATGCAGTTGTGGTTCATTAATGTTAGATATGCTGCACTTTTCCTTTTCAATTGCACAGTTAACCTTTTCAAGATTTTCAAGAACCTTTGCCTCATTTTCTACTATTCTGTACAATATAAGTTATAGATTGAGAGTGTGGACTGAATGCATTCAAACCCAACACACGCGATTTTCTTCAAATTTTATCATTAGCCATAAATACAACTGTTGTATCACACACATGAAGTATCTAGTAGGTGAAAGTAATGAGGAACCATTGAGTGTGGTTTACCCTTACAAGAAAGCACCAAGATTTTTTACACCAACCAAAATCAATGTTATTTAATTCCATAAAACATGGTTATACCTGCTCACGCACACATCAGTAGGGAGGTGTTTAACACCAGAGGTTCAATTGTCCAACATTGGACCATAACCATGCAAATGATTATTTAAAAAATGGACTGCCACTTAAATAAAATTAATTAATTTTAGCGCAGTTTTTCGAACTGTTCCACCGGAGTACTCATCACATACGGATCTGTTATGGACTAACTGACAGCCACTAATTGCTATGATTCATTGGCACCCTGTGATCATCAATATTCAACTGCTGCAGTAGTTGAAGACGCATTAGGGAAATATTGGAGTTTATTTGTTTCGTTTTTCTTGTGTTATGATATAAAATTGTAAGGAGCCTGTTATTTTTGAAATGCAAAACCACAGAGTCGTGCAGCACAGAAATGGGCCCTTTCATCTCCCCACATCCGGGACGATCATGATACCTCTACCAATCACATGTGGCTACATTAGGCACATATCCGTGTATGTGTTTCCTATTTTCTTTAGTTTAAAGATACAGCGCAGAAACAGGCCCTTTGACCCACCGGGTCGGCACCGACCAGCGATCCCCACACTAGCACTATCCTACACACAATGTTAACAAGCCAATTAGCTTACAAACCAGTACGTCTAAGGAGTATGTAAGCATCTGTCCAAAGTAAAAATAAGGAACTGCAGATACTGGTTTACAAAAAAAGGTACAAAGTGCTGGAGTAACTCAGTAGGTCATTGCAGTATTTAACAGGTGCTTTGTAATCTGACATCATAACACAATTTGGATCAGAACCCTTCTTCAAACTCAAAACGTTGCCTATTCATGTTCTCCAGAGATGCTGCTTGACCTACTCCGTTACTCCAGCACTAAGTATCTGTCTACATGCCTTTTAACATAGTTGTATTTGCCTCTACCATTCTTACTCCAGATGATCACCACTTTGGCATGGGATCAACTACAAGGTAGTCTGTGTTGGAAGCTGGTGTAGTCCTCAAATGATTTGCAGAGAGATTAAAGTGTGCTTAGATTGGAAGCATTTACACTCCAGAATGCAAACCGATTTAGTGTAGTTGGAATACATGTTGTTTAGGTGGATCTCTGCAGGATAAACCTTGCTGGAATTTGTCATAGAAGCCAAGTTAATGACATCTTAACTGACCATAGACAATAGAACAAACTAGTGTTTCTAAAGGTTGTACACTTGTCCATTGATTTACATCACTAAATTATACACATTTATGTTGTAATCTGTCGGGTTTTTACATTCACTTTGAGAAACTTATTTTGTGCTTGATTCTGACAAGTTTTTCCATGTAAATCCTTGGCCTTGGTTACTGTCTATTTCTTATCCCCTGACGTCTGTGGAATTCTCTGCCTCAGAGGGCAGTGAAGGTCGGTTCTCTGGATACTTTCAAGAGAGAGCTAAATAGGGCTCTTAAAGATAGCGGAGTCAGGGGATATGGGGAGAAGGCAGGAACGGGGTATTGATTGGGGATGATCAGCCATGATCACATTGAAAGGCGGTGCTGGCTCGAAGGGCCGAATGGCCTACTCCTGCACCTAATGTGTATTGTATATTGTCTATTGAAGTTTTCACTGTATTTGCATTACAAATCTACTTGTTGACACTTAGATACTATGCCCATTGGTAACGGTCTGTGGTTAATAGGTATTTACATAAACACAAATCTGTTTTGGGCGTTTCAAGATGAATGAACTATTGTGAGAAGAAAAACTGCTCTGTAGAATGTATAAATTGGAATAGGCAGAGAGAAACAAAATGCTGGAGTAACTCAGCGGGACAGGCAGCATCTCTGGAGAGAAGGAATGAGTGACGTTCCCCTAACGCTAGTCTGAAGAAGGGTCTCAACCCAAAACCTCACCCATTCCTTCTCTCCGGAGATGCTTCTTGTCCTGCTGAGTTACTCCAGCATTTTGTGTCTTATCTTCGGTTTAAACCAGCATCTGTAGTTCCTTCCTACACAAATAGATTGGAATGTCTGACCTAAATATACACACACGGTCAGTAGCGTGGACAGCAATAAATGCAGCAACAGCTATTACAGTCTGTCTCTGAAGTTAGAACATACAACCGTACAGCACAAGAACAGGCCGTTCAGCCCACCATGACTGCCGAACATGCTGCCAAGACCATCACTGACCTACCTGCACATAACCCATATCCCTCCATTTCCTGCATAGCTATAAATCAATCCAAAAATCCTTTAAATTCCACTAATGTGTCTGCTTCCACTGCCCCCAGCAGCGTTTTGCAGGCACTCAGCACTCTCTGTGGAAAAATATTTGTCCCACACATCTCCTTCACATTTCGTTCCTCTCACCTTAAAACTATGCTCTCTAGTATTTGTTATATTCCATCCTAGGGAAACGATTGGAGCAGTCTACAATATCTGTGCCTCTCAGAAGTTTATATACCTCCATCAGGTCTCCCAGAAACCTCGGGCACTTGAGAGAAGACAATCCAGGTCTGTCCAAGCTTTCCCTGTCGCTAATACCCCCATAAATCAGCCATCATTCTGTTAATCCTCTGCTGTTTGAAGTTCTTTCAAACAACTTCATTAAGCTTTCCCTACAAATAATTTCAATGAAGTGTACTTTAGAGGCAGAGGGCAAAGACCTGCCATTACTATACAGCATGTGCAGGACCTTGCACTATGGATGAGTTTCTGTGTAGGAAGGAACTGCAGATGCTGGTTTATGCCAAAGATAGACATAAAATGCTGGAGTAACTCAGCAGGTCAGGCAGCGTCTCTGGAGAAAAGAAATAGGTAATATTTTAAGTTGGAGCTCTTCTTCAGACTGAAAGATAGAGGGGGAGGGGGGGAGTGGAAAAACTGGTGACAAGAAAAGACCAGAACAAATCAGGGCCGGTGACAGGGTGACCTCCACCCTTCCTGAGGGCATCTGTAGCCAGCCCGGATTTGTTCTGGTCTTTTCTCGCCTCCAGTCTTCCTGCCCACCCCCCCTTTTCCAGTCTGGAGAAGGGTTCTGACCTAAAACGTCATCTATTTCTCCAGAGGTGCTGCCTGACCCGCTGAGTTACTGCAACATTCTGTGTCTATGGGTGAATTTCTGGTCTATGTGTGCCTGTGGTAGTTCAAACTACTGTCTTGATATCACGTGCATTCCATCTTTCAGCCACAGCTCATCTTCTGCTCCGTCCCCCATTCTTCTTTACTCTTTTTTAATCATAATTTCAAACCTTTACAAGAAGATGTATAAAAAGATAAATATTGATTGAAAATCAGGGAAGTTAAATGTTAAATAATTCCCTGAGCCTTCATGTTTGGAGATAATTGCTTCTCAAGTACCTTCAGGCCAGCAATTTCCTACCAGGGCTTCCATTTGATTACTAGATTTTGTCTTTTATCAATATGTGTAACCATGGGGTGTAAAATTCATCACAAAGGTGTCTCATGTAGTCTAGCCTTAATCGAAAGACTAAAGGGGCCTTATTGTTCACTGCCATGACCCAGGAGCAGTATCCTCAACATCACCATCAACAATTATTTCATAATTCATGGAAAACGATGATGTATTGCATCATGAAACTCTGAGGTCAACTGCATACCAGGAAGTATACGCTGTTTGGTTGATAGTAGCATACAGAATGACAGATTACCTATAGCCATCCGAGATTTCCACTTCACCAGCCAGGAGATACTTAAAGCAGGATTGCTGGACTAAATCCAATACTGAATTATACGTGGTTAGGATAGAGTTATTTTTATTAAAAAAATGAAATTGAACAACTGCAGTAACACATTACCAGGTTTCTGGGCTTCGATGCTCTGTAATTTATCATATTCAGCAGGAAAATTGACTGTGATTTTTTTTTTGTTTACTCTGCATGTCCTCAAAAACAAATGTAAACTCCTGTGGTATATTGATTTTTTTGGTCGCACATCCCTGAAGTTGAATAGTAAGCCGTACACTGAATTTAAAATTATTTCACATTGTTAAAACTGATCTTGATAGACTCCGCAGCGAAATTGTGACAATGTTTGTTTAATATGTTTATGCTTTTGTTTAGAGTCTGGGAGGCTAGCTGCTCTGATCTTACTATTCTAATATTCTATTCTAATACAATCGCAGATTATTTTTTATATCAAGAACATAAACTCTTGATTTATCAGAGATTTTCTTCCTGAATGCAGACAAGGGGCAACCACTTCATCACAACTTAATTAATAATCCTTACTCTCTTTCAACGAACCTGCATTGAATATATCTAACGCTGGACTCATTTGTTTTACGTATCAATTGACACTTCCAGAAAATTACACAAAGTATAGAAGAAGTTTTATAAATGTTTTGAATCCTTTTTAAAATGCAATGGTGATTGAATGGTGAATATCATGATTGATACAATTTATTAGAATTTTACATTATTACAAACAGGACATTGTTGTTTGATAGGACAATGATGTTCCATAGTTTTAAGACAACATACATGGTTTTGAATTGGAAAATATGGGGCCAAGTGAAGCAGCTTCACTGGGGAATAGATTATATTTTCAGAGTTTGTTTTTCCAAAATCTTTTTTCATGGTTATGCGTCACCAGCCTAACTATTAACTATCACCATCATGGTAGATTCACCGTGTGTTTCCATGAGCTGTGATGTTCTTTAACCGGCTTCTACAAGTGCTATTGTAACACAGCTCCAACCCATCACTTCATTAACCATCAAAAAGCCGTCAGCATTTATACTGTTGGGAAAAAAAAAGAAACAGCACAAATTAGGGTTTTGGGTACATAACTGAGATACAGTGTACTGTTTCACTGGATTCATTCCAAAGTAAAGCCCTTTATTTTCAACATAGCGAATCTGTGAAATACTATTGAGATTATTATGCAATGACACGATGTTCTTTGGGAGACAGGTATTCTGCCATCATTGCACTATTACTTTGTTCTTCCATGGATGAGCAAAACTAGTATGTGTAATTGTTTAAAATTATCTCAAATTGTTCTCAATTTTCATTCATTAGTAATTCTGGTTTTGTAGTCCTCTTTGTGATTCTGCATAAATTTTTACAAATATACATTGAGTAGTGATTTTATTTCTATTATCCATTAAAGTTGTTGTGTGTGTGTGTGTGTGTGTGTAGAAGAGTGTGGATTTACAGTAATATGTTTGAATAAATCAATTTGATTAGTATTGTGTATGTAATCCTTTCCATGGCTAAGTTGGGAGGCAACTTAAAGTCATTCTTGTAGGAACAAGGAATTCCAGATGCTGGTTTACAAAAAAACAAACACAAAGTGCTGGAGTAACTCAATGGGTCAGGCAGCATCTGTGGTGAACGGTGATGTTTTGGGCTGGGACCCTTCTCCAGACTGATGGGGGGGGGGAGATAGGGAAAGAAAGCTGCAAGAGAGGAAAGGACAGGAGGAAGCTTTGCAGATGATATGTGGATGCACGTTGGTGAGAGGGGGAGGGGGGTGATATGTGGATGCAGGTTGGGGGAGGGGGAGGGAGGTGATATGTGGATGCAGGTTGGGGGAGGGGGAGGGGTGATATGTGGATGCAGGTTGGGGAGGGGGGGGGTGGCAGATTGTTGAACAAAGCCCAGAGCTGAAAAGACAGAAGGTTTGCGACAACAAGATTGAAGAGCTGCAAATTGTGAAGCTAAAGGAAGGAATGGAGGTGGATGGAGAAGAGAAGGGGAGAAATAGGTACGAGTCCAGGTTGGGCATAGGGGAGTTAGGAGGGGGAGGGGAAGAAAGGGGTGGGGAAAGAAGGTGGGGGGGGGGAGTTGTAGTTACCTATAATTTCAGAATTCAATGTTCATGGCGTTGGGTTGTAAGCTGCTCGAGTGGGATATGAGGTGCTGTTCATCCAGTTTAAATATGGCCTCATCCGGACAATGGAGGAGGCCCAGGATGGAAAGGTTAGTATGGGAAAGGGAGTTAAAATGGTGAATGACCGGGAGATCCGGTAGGCCTTGGTAGAACTCGGGCCAAGTGTTCGGTGAAATGGTCGCTAACCCTTTCTGGTGCAGAACTAAGGGCCGGATGTGAAATATCCTAAACTTGCTCCTCAGCCTACCTATAACGAGTCCAGTAGTGCACTGACATTATTTTCTCCCTTTCTCTCATCCTTTTATGTTGCGGCTTGGGAACAAATGCTGGAGATTTGAAATTAAGGCAGAAAATCTGGAAATACTCAGCTGGTCAAAGCACTGAAGAGTTGGTGGATTTTTGCTATGCATAGTCCAACAATAGATTCAACATCCAGCACTGGACTTTGCATTTACTTGAGATCTTCGTGTAATTTAATGGCTTCCAGTAGTTAATGCTACCACCATATTATCCTAGTTCCAAAAGGGTAGTTGAGAGATTTATATGTTTGTTAAAAGAAGCCATGCAGAAGCAAATGTTTGAAGGTTTGTCTGACATCAGGATGATTGGCTAGCTACTGGTTTAAGTTCCATAAGCTGCGATATTCCACTACAGGTTATACTCCATCAGAGCTGCCAACATGGGATTGAAGTTGGTGCACTAAAAGAATTTCGACTGAATCAAAAGACAATATTTCAAGGTGAAGAAAAGCAATTCTGTGCATGATAGAGTTACAGGTACCCATCCAGTAAGCAGGTATAAGACAAAGCAAAGAGACTTCAGTGAAGTTGTCTAAATCTGTGGTCGAAAAAGAAATTGAATACTGCTACTAGTAAAATGTTTAGTTTAGAGATACAGTGTGGAAAGAGACCCTTTGGCCCACTAGCACTATCCTACACACACTGGGGACAATTTACAATGGTACAGGATCGAACACAGGTCTCTGGCGCTGTAAGGCAACAACTCTACTGTTGCGCCACTGTGCTGCAACCATGTGGCATGTGCCAAAGTGTCCATGGTTGACCAAATAATCAAAGCATGAGATATGCTTGAAGATACTGAAGTGATGTGAAAACTTGATTGTGATGTCCACAAAGAAATGAATGATTGAAATTAACAAAAGCAGTCAGTTGCCACAGCTGGCAGGGCCACTGCCTCACAGTACCATAGATCCAGGTTGAATTCTGACCTTGGGTACCATTTGTGTGGAGTTTACACCTTCTCAATGTGACCGCATGGGTTTCCTCCCAGTGCTCCCGTTTCCTCACACAGCCCAAAGCTGTGCAGGTTTGTAGGTCAATTGGCCTCTGTAAAATTGTCCCTAGTGTGGAATGGAATACTTTATTGTCACGTGACTAGGCACAGTGAAATTCTTTGCTGCATACCCAATGTATACAAATAGCAGCCACCTATAGCGCTGAGGAGTGGATGAGAAAGTGGGATAACAGGACTAGCGTGATCGATGGTCGGCATGGATTTGGTGGGCTATATTTCTAAACTGAATTAAATCAAGAGATGAAAGTTCTTCAGTTCAAGAACCTAATACAAGTACTGAAGAGATCGAACCAATTGAGAAACAGGCTAAACTTGTAATGATTGAGTTAACATATGAAAAGTATTCATACGCTTGTTTTCAAAGAGGGAAATCCTTGTGTATTTTTTCATGACATGTAAATAAGTCGTATGAAATACAAATATCAAGATATATACAATGTCAGCACCAAATATCTTTTTGATAGATCAGAATAAAGTCCACACTGATGAGGTTCCTGGTGCTCTGTAGATGTTACCATGCTTAGGGTTTTCCAGCACTTACATTTCGGAGTACACCTTGGAATTTTACTGTATTAAACCCTGTGTAGCTAATACTCTGCTTTATTCCCCATGTGAATGGGAAAACTAATTTCAACATATTTTTAAACCCACCCTGCTAATCTGCTGCTGTAATAGATCCATTAAAGGAAGATCATTAATCTTGCACTCACAATTAATGTATTTTACATCCAACATTACTTACCATTTATCTGAATTAATCACTATTTGCCAATCATCACCCTGTGCTAAAGGCTTCCAAACTTTTATTACCACTAATGATTCCAGATTTTTGTAATTAATTAAAATCCCATCACACTGGAAGCACTTAGAAAGAAGCCCCTTTGCAATTTGCAACAAGATTGAAACGCTTTGCAGTTCTCATATTTAATCTTAGATTTATGAAGCGATTTAAAGAAGGCCATTCAGCCCATCATGCCCGCACCAACATTATTGAAGAATGAGCCTCACCTCTCTGCAATTCTTTCCTCTTCCAGATTTAGCTGAATCTTCGTGACCTCTCTGTTCCTCATCTTGTTCTGCTCCCTGTCCATGAGCAGTCAACATAACTGCTTACAGTCATCATTACATTGCACTTTCTCAGAATAACACCATAATCCACAACATATTGAACTACAACACAGCCAGGCAATTCTTTTTCTGCTCCCTGTTTCGTATCCTACACGATACCAGTCACATACAAACACCTGAACACTGTGCTGTTGCAGGTAAGCAGGTGATCAAAGGTGTTTTTGCCTCTCTCATGACCTGCTCCAGCCTCCTAACAATTTCATGCACCCTGAGCATCAGTTGTAACAACAGGAAGCGCTTTCTACACACAAAACATCTTCAACTTCCCACATATACAAGAACAGCACATGGAAACAAGTCTCTAGAGAGCTGTGCAGCTAAACAGAGGGGAGAGACAGCAGCTTCCACCACATCCGCTGGAGGTGATGTGATGACAGAGACTATCTCATATCCTTTCTATGTGATGAAGATGTGGGCAGGCTGGCTGACACACGGAGCAGGTGCTGTCTGTCCTCAGCAGTAGCCACTTCCTCACTGCACTGCAAAACCCCACATTTCAATGTTGTGGCTGCACAACTCACCCCAGCCTGCCCAACACTTACTCTGCATCAGCAAAGTACTGTATTCCTTCCCCATTATCTTACCATCATGTAGTTGCAGCAACTGCCTTTGCAAAGGAGAATATGGTAATTTGGGGACTAAATAAACACTTTGCATTACCGTGATGTTTAGGCAGAAATATGGTTTGACACCATTATTGATTTCAAAACTATAATATCCACTGAAGTTTTATGAAGTAGTTTCATTGATACAAATGCAGTTTTACAAATCTGTATGCATCATGTATATTTTTCCTGAAACTTACATGGAGAAGCTCGTCACACAGATATTTCTATACAATATATAGGTAATCTCAGCCTATTTATAAGAAAACATCATTGACATAATGGGTACTTAAATCTGTAAAGAAAGTCTTATTAAGCTGTAACTTGTGATGAAAATTATCCACAATTTGTTGCGTGATAGAGTAGATTTGTTATCAAGACGTGAATTTCAGTTACTTTATCTTTCTAATTTAATAAATTAGATGTATGTTAACAAAAAAGCCTGCCCAACACCAGTCTTCACTGCCAGTCTGAAGAAGGGTCTCAAACCGAAACATCACCCATTCCTTCTCTCCAGAGATGCTGCCTGTCATAGAAACATAGAAACATAGAAAATAGGTGCAGGAGTTAGATGTGGCCCTTCGAGCCTGCACCGCCATTCAATATGATCATGGCTGATCATCCAACTCAGTATCCTGTACCTGCCTTCTCTCCATACCCCCTGATCCCTTTAGCCACAAGGGCCACATCTAACTCCCTCTTAAATATAGCCAATGAACTGGCCTCAACTACCTTCTGTGGCAGAGAATTCCACAGATTCACCACTCTCTGTGTGAAAAAAAAAATTCTCATCTCGGTCCTAAAAGACTTCCCCCTTATCCTTAAACTGTGACCCCTTGTTCTAGACTTCCCCAACATCGGAACCAATCTTCCTGCATCTAGCCTGTCCAACCCCTTAAGAATTTTGTAAGTTTCTATAAGATCCCCCCTCTTCTAAATTCTAGCGAGTACAAGCCGAGTCTATCCAGTCTTTCTTCATATGAAAGTCCTACCATCCCAGGAATCAGTCTGGTGAACCTTCTCTGTACTCCCTCTATGGCAAGAATGTCTTTCCTCAGATTAGGAGATCAAAACTGTACACAATACTCCAGGTGTGGTCTCACCAAGGCCCTGTACAACTGCAGTAGAACCTCATTGCTCCTATACTCAAATCCTTTTGCTATGAATGCTAACATACCATACGCTTTCTTCACTGCCTGCTGCACCTGCATGCCTACTTTCAATGACTGGTGTACCATGACACCCAGGTCTTGTTGCATCTCCCCTTTTCCTAATCGGCCACCATTCAGATAATAGTCTACTTTCCTGTTCTTGCCACCAAAGTGGATAACCTCACATTTATCCACATTATACTGCATCTGCCATGCATTTGCCCACTCACCCAACCTATCCAAGTCACCTTGCAGCCTCCTAGCATCCTCCTCACAGCTAACATTGCCCCCCAGCTTCGTGTCATCCGCAAACATGGAGATGTTGCATTCAATTCCCTTGTCCAAATCATTAATATATATTGTAAATAGCTGGGGTCCCGCACTGAGCCTTGCGGTACCCCACTAGTCACTGCCTGCCATTCTGAAAAGGACCCGTTTACTCCTACTCTTTGCTGCCAGTTCTCTATCCACATCAATACTGAACCCCCAATACCGTGTGCTTTAAGTTTCCATACTAATCTCTTTTGTGGGACCTTGTCGAAAGCCTTCTGAAAGTCCAGATATAACACATCCACTGGTTCCCCCTTATCCACTCTACTAGTTACATCCTCGAAAAATTCTATAAGATTCGTCAGACATGATTTACCTTTCATAAATCCATGCTGACTTTGTCCAATGATTTCACCACTTTCCAAATGTGCTGCTATCCCATCTTTAATAACTGACTAGCATTTTCCCCACTACTGATGTTAGACTATGCTGTTACTCTAGCATTTTCTCTCTATATTCACTGTTAGCCACTCTGTTCTGGGCCTTGGGTAATTCTTTGTTGCAGGTGTCCCAGCAAAGGACAGGGATTTACACCAAGTTCCCGCACAACAGCAGGGTGGAGGGGGGGGGGGGGGGGAGTTATATCAGATTCCTGCCCCCAGATTGAGTAGATATCTCTTTGTAAAAGTTCAAGGGCTTCCTTCATGCAGTTCCTTCCTCTAGCAGATTTCACTGAATCAAGAATCAAGAGTGTTTAATTGTCATATATACCAACAATCGACAATTAAATTCTTACTTGCTGCAGAGGAACAGGCCCTTAAACAAAATAAACAATGATAATTATCACAAAAATTCAATAAATTAATAGCCGTAATACTAGGTAAGCATAATAGTGCCAAACCAGAAATTTGTAGACAGAGTAATACACAGTCTGCAGAGCTTCATAGTTGCTAAGGTTAGTGTTGCTGAGAAGTTATAGTGGTCACAGTTCACAGGTTCCTATATCTTCCTCCCAATGGTAGAGTAAACTGAGAGCTTGGGCAGAGTGTTGTGGGTTTTTAATAATATTAGCTGCCATTTTCAGACAGTGCCTCCTATAGACCTCTTCGATGCTGCGGAAGTCATTACCAGTGAAGGACTGGACAGTGAGTCACTCTCTGTAATTTCCGCATTACTCGGTCTTCAAGTTGCTGAACCAGGCTGTGTTGCAACCAGTCAGTGTAAAAGTTCAAGAGAGTATTGGTGGACATACTGAATCTCCTCAATCTTCTAAGAAAGTAGAGGCATTGATGAGCTTTCCATGTGATTGCATCAATGTGCTTGAATCACTGTATCTACTTGGGGCGGCACGGTGACACAGCGGTAGAGTTGCTGCCTTAAAATCCCGGCTTTGATCCTGACTGTACGGAGTTTGTACGTTTGTACCACATAGGTTTTCTCCAAGTGCTCCGGTTTCCTCCCACACTCCAAAGATGTACAGGTTTGTAGGTTATTTGGCTTTGGTAAAAATTATAAATTGTCCCTTGTGTGTAGGATAGTGTTAATGTACTGGGATCGGTGCGGATCCGTTGGGCCAAAGGGTCTGTTTCCACGCTGTGTCTCTAAACTAAACTAAACTTAAAAAGGGTATCTCTCCACTGTGTCCCTCGCCTTGTTGGGCTCCCTATCCTCCAGTGAAGCTTCCTATGATGGACAATAGCAGTGTAACTCTAATAATACTCGGCAAGGTGGAACTAACTGGGTATCAGATAGATACAAAAATCAATAGACCAAGCAGAATTGTTTTCTCATCTTAAAAGCTCTAAACTGGGAAGGGCATGTGGATTTTCTGACTATAACAGTTCCTAATTCAAGGAAGTTCAAACCAAAAAAGGTGGAGGGAAATGTTTCCAATTTTCAAAGCATAGTTAAGGGCCTGTCCCACTTTCCCGAGTCCTCTGCCGAGTTGAAAGGTCCTTAAAAAAAAATCAAGATTTTTGTGATCTACGAACTCCTCCTCCCGACTATCTTTTTACTTGTGGACTTTTTTGTCATGCTGGAAAAAACGTCCCGACTTACCTGATGCCCCGAGTACCTACGGTTGGCATAACGAGCCACTACGGTATATCTACGGACTCCTACGGCCACCTACAAACTCGCTACGGACATTCTTCGAGTTTGAATCAAGTGGAAAACTCGGGAGAATTCGTGAGTAACTCGGGAAAGTGGGACAGGCCCTTTATTCAGAAATTCCCCAAACATCTTCCACAGTTCTCAACCCACAAGGTGATATAAGGTCAAATCTTCTGAAGTTCAAATGGATTGTTCCAGGAACTCATTGTTAATTCATGTATGTGAGTGGAAAGATTGTTTTATGTAATTACAGATTCAGCAAGTACATAAATCCTCAGCTTTTTAGTCTGTATGCAAATCTGATAATTAGAAGACTATTAGAATTCAGTTAAGGAAGATCATGAATTTTAAACATGACTTTCCCTACCCCATCATTTATTTTACACTCATCCCAAGTATGAACAGTGTGAGCAGAAATCCATTGTGGGAAATGGACATATGGACATTGTGCCAATGCCAACCTGTCCTTGCCTGGTCAGATATATCCGAGGACAACATGGGAAGCCAGAGGAGAAATGACAGGGGCCCTAGCTGGGATTCATGAATCATTGTTCCACACAGGTGCGGTGTGATAATCAGTTTAGTTAATTGTCACGTGTACCGAGGTACAGTGAAAACCTTTTGTTGCATGCTGTCCAGTCAGCGGAAAGACAATACATAGTTACAATCGACCCATTTGCAGTGTACAGATACATGATACGGGAATACCATTTAGTTCAAGGGAAAGCCAGCAAAGTCCGATCAAGGATAGGCCGAGGGTCACCAAAGAGGTACATAGTTCAGCACTGCTCTCTGGTTGTGGAAGGATGATTCAGTTGCCTGTTAACAGCTGGGAAGAAACGGTCACTGAATCTGGAGGTGCGTTCACACTTCTATACCTTTTGCCTGAAGGGAGAGGGAAGAAGAGAGAGTGGCCAGGGTGTGACTCTTCCTGGATTATGCTTCTGGCCTTGCCGAGGAAGGGTGAGGTATAAAAGGAGAATAGAAGGGAGGGTGATTAATGTTGTGCCTCTATTTAAGAAGAGTTGCAAGGATAAGCTGGGAACTATAGACCAGTGAGCCTAACATCTGTGGTAGGCAAGTTTCCAAAGAGGATTCCAAGGTTATGTACATGGCAGATGGTGTCTTACAAATTTTAGTGAGATTTTTAAAGAAATAACCAAAAGGTTGATGAGGGCAAGGGCACATTATCTATATGGACCTCAGCGAGGACTTTGATAAGATTCCTCATGGTAGGCTGCTGTGGAATGTCAGATCTCATGGGAGCCAGGAAAGCAATTGACTGGATACAGAATTGGCTTCATCGAACAAAGCTGAGGATGGTGGTGGAAGATTGTTTTTTGGATTGGAGGCCTGTGCCAAGTGGCTTGCCTCAGTATGCTGGGCACATTGCTGTTTGTAGCTTATACCAATGATTTGGATGAGAATGTATGTCATGGTTACTAAGTTTACAGATGACTTTAAATTAGGTGGCACAGTAGAGAGTGAAGATGGTTATCAAGAATTATAGCAGGATCATAATCAGCTGCGCAGGTGGATAACTCATGGAGTCTAATACGGACAAGTGTGACGTGTTGCATTTTGGGAAGTAAAACCGGGTCAGACCTACACAATAAAAGATGGGTTCCCGGGGAGCAGAGGAATCTAGGAATACAGGTACACAGTTCCCTGAAAATGTTGTCACAGGTAGATAGGGTAGTAAATCTGCCTGTCCTGGAAGAGATCTATAGCTCTCGTTGCCTGCGGAAGGCATCACGCATCCTAAAGGACTCATCTCGTCCCACACATCACTTGTTTGCCCTTCTGCCCTCAGGAAAGCGTTACAGGTCCATCAAATCACACACCACAAGATTAACAAACAGTTTCTACCCCAAGGCCATCACCACTCTGAACTCTGCACTGAATACACATCCCTCATAGCCAATATTCTGTACTGCTATAACACTATACTGTGGAATATTGCACATCCTGACTTGATGACGTTTTCTTGCCGTTTTTGCTGTTTTCATTGTCGTTATTTATTTATCTGATACGTTAGAGCTCTGCTCGGGCAATGCGCCTGAAATTTTGTTGTATGTATTTACAATGACAATAAAGTGTATTATTAGTATTATTATTATTATTATTATAAAGAAGACTTTTAGTACATTGGCCTTCATCAGTCTGAGTTTTGAGGATAGAAGTTGGGACGTTATATTACAGATGTACAAGAAGTAGTACATCTGTTTCAGTTCAGTTTTATTTGTCATATGTAGGTTAACAGGGTCAACAATACAATGAAATGTGTTTGAAAAGACAACGGGTCACCTCAGCAATGATATTACAAGGATAAAATTAAGGTAAAAAAAGATAAGATAAAAGTGACATTGGTAGGTAAAAGACAATAATAATAAAATAATCAACATATATGATGTGTTTATGAGTTCAGAAGCCTGATGGCATGATGATAAAAACTGTTCTTAAGTCTGGTGGTACCAGGCACGTGCCGTGAGTAATTACTCAAGGTAGACAGTCAGTAGGCTTTAAAAAAAAATCTTAATCCGCGCATGCGCAGATTGGTCTCTCAGTAAAAATTAAAATAAGTAACAATTCAATTTTCCCAAGGCTTCTAAATCTCCTTCATTTTTAAATTACTGAATGGGTGGAGGACGGAGGATGACGGGAGGTGGAAAGATGGTGGGAAAAACGGGAGCACACCGCGGGACAAGTTGAATCAGTTGTCATCTTATTGAATGACAATACTAATTCAAGGGACCATTTGGGGGGAGAGTTCCTTTCACAGCGTGTGGAGAGGTTGTGCCAGGGGTTAAAGATGCGGGGAGGGCAGGAATGTTGAGAAGGAGGGGGTCGGAGATCATGTCAGACTCACTCACCGCTGCCGCAGCGCTCCGGGCACGGACAGCAGAACTGGCCGCCACTTCCGGGGAGGGAAGCAGCTCGGGTGACTGCGAGCGGCCGCCGGGACCCGACAGCAGAACTGGCTGCCACTTCAGCGCCTTCTGCCGGCCCGCTCACCTCTGGCAGTGCTCTCCGTCTGAACACCTCTCACCTGCCGCTCGCCGGCCTCACTCATGTCAGCCGCTTCCCGCAAATCCTTAAATTCCCACAGCCGAGTAGCCTCAATTGGTCCCTTGAGCACGCTGTCGGAATTTAAGGATTTGCGGGAAGCGGCTGACATGAGTGAGGCTGGCGAGCGGCAGGAGAGAGGTTTTCAGACGGAGAGCACTGCCAGAGGTGAGCGGGGACCAGCAGAAGGGGCTGTCCGGTCCCGCCAGCTACTCGCAGCCACCCGAGCTAATTCACTCCCCGGCCACAATGCGGTGGCTCCGTGCCCGGAGCGTCGCAAGTGGGTTACTGGCCCCGATCCCCTCCTTCACAACGCTCCTGCCCTCCCCGCAACTTTACCCCGGGCCAGACTCCCCAAACACTGTGAAAGGAGCTCTCCCCCCACCCCGGGAAATACGGTATTTAAAAACATAAAGCACCAAGAAATGTACTTACCATGTTATTGGTACATTAACTCCGTTCTTCTCTCCTTGTTTCCTAAGATACTCTTAAAATAATGACAATCCATATTTGAAAAACCTGCCAAGAAACTAGCGCTGCGCATGCGCTGTACTGCAAAGGAAGAATTTCAGCTGCCTTCAGCCCCGCTTGTCATTGACGGCTTGAAGCAGCGCGGACGGCACGTGGGCTGCACAGACCTTTGCATGTTACAAGTGTTGCGGTTGAAAGGCACAGAGAAATATGCCTACCTAAGAGATCGATCTCTTAGATAGGCATAATTCTCCCATGCCTTTACTATTTATATTTAATAATTGCCATTTCATAATTTTAATCAGGGTAGGCAGTGCCTACCTTGCCTACCCTGACGGCACGTAACTGGGTGGTAGGTGCAGCCATGCTCCTGTATCGTCTGCCTGACGGTAACAAGGAGAACAGTCTGGGTGCTGGGTGGCTGTGGTCCTTGATGATGCTGTGTGCCTTCCGCAGGCACTGGCTGTGGAAAATGTCCAGAATGGCCAGGAGACCGTTGCCAGTGATGTGCTGTGCCACCTTCACCACTATGTGTAGTGATTTGCGGCTGTGGGCAGAACAGTTCCCGTACCAGACTATGATGCAGCCCGTCAGCTGACTCTCGATGGTGCAACTGTAGAAGTTTGTGAGGATGCTGGCGTTCATGCCAAACTTCCTCAGTCTTCTCAGAAAAAGAGCCGCTGGCGGGCTTTCTTAGTTATTGTGTCCGTGTGCAGTGTTCAAGAGAGGTCCTCAGTGATGTACACACAGAGGAACTTGAAGCTGCTGACCCTTTCAACCTCAGCATCACCGGTGTGGATGGGGAGGTGTCCACTCCCCTGCTGTCTCCTGTAGTCCACGATCATCTCTTTAGTTTTGCTGACATTGAGAGAGAGGTTATTTTCCTGGCACCAGCTGTTTAGTGCCTTTATCTCCTCTCTATAGGCCATCTCATTATTGTCTGTGATGAGGCCCACGATGGTTGTGTCGTCAGCAAACGTTAAGATGATGTTGGAGCTGTGCTTAGCAGTACAGTCGTGCGTGAACAGGGAGCACAGGAGAGGACTGAGCACACAGCCCTGTGGTGCCTGTGTTGAGGATCAGCGAGGAAGAGGTGTGGCTGCCGATTCTCACCACCTGGGGCCTGCCCGTCAAGGTCGAATATCCAGCCACAGATGGAGGTCTCCAGTCCAAGATCAAGAAGCTTGGGGACGAGTTTTGCGGGAATGATAGTGTTAAATGTCGAGCTGTAGTCAATGAAGAGCATTCTCACATATGTATTCCCTTTGTCCAGGTGGGTGAGCGCAGTGTGAGTTGTCATGGTGATGGCATCGTCCGTGGCCCTGTTTGGTCTATACGCAAACTGAAGAGGGTCCAAGGTGTCAGGGAGAGAGGAGCAGATGTGAGTTCTGACTAGCCGCTCGAAGCACTTCATGATGACTGATGTCAGTGCGACAGGACGGTCGTCATTTAAACAGGAGATTCATGTATAAAACCATGAGAGGAATAGATAGGATTCATCTGTTTTTAGAAATATGATAGGATTGTTTTGAATATTGAGAGTATTTTAAAAGGCAATGTTCCCTTTTATTTTTTAATCCAAAAAATGCTGATGCAGGAATTCTGCTCTAAGTTATTCAGCTGTAACATTGGCTCAATTTTTTCTCCATGTGCATTTCCTAAAACTCTGCATTTAGCTGGTTTAACGTTCATATTTTTCGCTCTCTAACTTCCCTCAGTAACGCAGATGGTGAAGAAGGTCGCCCCTCAGAACCTCACCAAACCTTTCTCATCCTTACATCCTCTAGCCTCCCTTTATTGTTGGAAGATAAGTACATGGCCTTAGGTTTAGGAGATATAAGGAGTAGTAGTTGCTGGTTTACAAAAACACAACATGCTAGAGTAACTCAGTGGGTCAGGCAGCATCTCTTGAGAACATGAATAGGTGACGTTTCAGGTTGGGACCCTTCTTCACACTGATTGTCGTGGGCTTAGGTTTAGCCTATCTGGGCTTGATCCTGCAGGGCCTCCATGGTGATGTTAAGCTCTCTGCAGAGCTCAGTGTCCTGGTAAGTCCCCACTACTTGCATCAGCAGCTGACCTGCACTACCAATGATCCAGGCACCAACAGCCCCAGAGTCACTGGACCTGGAAAGCTGCATGGGGTGGAAGATTGCAACCTTCACGTGGTTTCGACTAATGCAATCAACTCGATGTGCACAAACGGAAGATCAAATAGAACAAGTTGTCCAACAACTTTACGCTGTGCACGCCACACGAAACTGCATGTTGTGAGGTTACCCGTGTTGCCTGATTATCAGACCAGAATGATCCAGGCCAAGATGTGAGCATCCAGGATCCAGACCAAGGATGTCCTGAGCATAGACAACCGGAGTAGTGCAGCTTAGAGAATCCCTGTAACATGAATACTGAAAAGGTTCCATGACTCAAGGATTATGCCACCGCTTTATAGAGATTGCAGTGTCCCTGCTCGTAGAGCTGGTGCCTCACAACTCCAGCCATCAGGTTCAAACCTTACCTCGAATGCTGGGATTTATATGTTCTCCTTATGACCACATGGGTTTCCTCTCCAATGTCCTCCCACGTCCCCATGTCTACTCTACATTGCCCCTAATATGTTGATGACTAGTAGAATCTAGGGGGTGTTGATGGGAATGGGGAAGAATAGAGAGGGATTCAGGTAGTTTTAGTGAAATGGCTGCTTCATGGACAGAGCGATAGGCCAAAGAGCCCGTTTCTGTGCTGAATGAATCCCTGCCTCTCTCTCTATCTGTGTCAAGCCTCCACACAGACACTAATTCAAAGGCTACTTAATATCCTCTATTTTGGATGAGACTGCCAGGAATAGGAGGAACACCATCCTCACGGGTGGAATGCAGCAACTCACTCAAGAAGAAGACACCATCTTGCAAAGTATAGCAAAGGGACCACCAAGCAGCAAACTGGCTCCACTGGATATTTATTACAACCTTTCAGGAAAACTCACCAGCAATGTTTCACTGTGATTACAATATTCCTATTGACTTGGTCAACTGTAGATATCCTTGTTACCACATGGGCTGCTCCGTTACTGTAAGGGTGTTAAGATTTGTCCTGGCAGGGTATTGGGATAGGCCACGTGTTTTCACTTCCCTCTATATTAGGGAGAAGAATGGAACACCAGAGCGAGAGGAGCAGCAGCAGGGATGATGGGAGAGAGAGGGGGGATTGGCAATTCTCCTCACAAAGCAGTATGTTTTGCTAAGTGAAAAAAATTATGTTACATGGAGACTGTAGCAATCGTGAGAATTAATTGTTCAGGATACAAGTATGTTGGGGATCAGCAATCCAAATGGCCGTATTGAACCCAATGCAAAGGTCAGTAAAAATTGAAATGTCCCGACCCAAAACTCCACCCATCTATGTTCTGCAGAGATGCTGCCTGACCCATTGACTTACCCCTGCACTTTGTGTCCTTCTGCGTAAACCATCATCTGCAGTTCATTGTTTCTGCTCAGCAACAATTGTGATGATTTTATGTATGTTATTCACTGCTTTTATAGCTGCACTTAGGTGTTAGTGTAATGTTCGTTGTAGTGAAATAATGGAAGTAAGAACTTTATAGTCTTGAGTTATGGAATACAAGCCTGCACCATGTTTAAGACAGGAATACCACCACCTCATTTTCCACAATCTTTTCATGTTTTCTGGAGATAACCATAAGTAACCGTTTGTACTCACAAATCAAAACGTCAGGTACACCTGTCAATGTGATGACTGAACAAACCTCCAGCAATTTTCACTGCTGCCCTACATTAACACAACAAGGAAGTGTCACCTACAGTCACATTACATCTTTGCCAGTTCTAGGAGCATTTTCATCTCACGTAATATTCAAATCCAAATGTTTGCACAATGTTGTATGTAATCTCAGGTGAGGGTAATACTCTTCGCAAATTTTGATTAGCTCTTCATCTTGTAGAGACCACATATGCAGTGCCTAAAGCAATGACACTAAATGCATGTGAAATTACATCAAAGCAAGTTGATGGTCTATCCGGGGGTTTAATAGCAATTGCCACTTAAATGAAAACTGCTCATAAAAGATGCAGCCTCCAGCAATGTTGCATATACATTGCAAGTTTGGCATAATGTTTGTGATGAATTTAGGATTGCACCAACTTCAGATCTTGTACTAAAAGCTAATCACATTGTCATCCCGCTGTCTCTAATGGGACACATTTTGGACATTGCTGATGATGGCCATACAAGGAATTATTAAAGCAAAACAGTTGTGAAGGGAAAAAGAACGGATTGTTTGATTGACCACAAAATCAATTAATATCTGTTGTGTCCAGCATGTCAAACCTCTATGAACCAATACAACTATCAAAGTTATCCAAGGGGGCATGGTTAACATTAGTGTTGATTTTGAAGATCTTTATTCTGGTGATGATTTTTGTGTGTAGCGGATTCACCTTTGTAGAAATTGTCAGTTTTACCACCATTGCAAAGTTTGATTCAATCTTTGTGCCATTTGCTTTAGTGAGCACAGGCAATGGACAGTCATTCAACAATGATAGTTTCAAGACCTTTTGTGTTCAAGCAAATGGTTAAGCAAACCATTTACGTTGCTCACAAGATAACACCTCACTGCCCTTGAGACCAACAGTGTAGTAAAGAGACTTTTGTGAATGCTGAAGAAAAATGTGTACTGTTCATGCTGAAGTGAAAGGATGAAAGCAAGAACTTTATAGTCTTTTGTTGTAGAATACAGAGCAACTCCACATTTTGTGTCATAGAATCATACAGTGTGGAAACAGGCCCTTCTGCCCAACTTGCCCACGTCGACCAACATGCCACATCTACACTAGCCCCACCTGCCTGCCTTTGACCCATATCCCAAACCTATCCCATCCATATACCTGTCTAAATGTTTCTTAATCATTGCGATAACACCAGCCTCAATTACATCCTTCGGCAGCTTGTTCCATACACCCACCACACTTTGTGTACAAGTGTTACCCCTTGGGATCCCATCAAATCTTCCCCCCCCTCACCTTAAACTTATGTCCTTTGATTCTGATTCCCCTATTCTGAGCAAAAGGCAGTGCATTTACCTGATCTATTTCGCTTGCGATTTTGTGCACCTCTATAAGATCAACCGTCATCCTCCTGCGCTCCAAGGAATAAAGTCCTAGCCTACTCGAGTCTCTCCCTATAGCTCAGTCCCTCATGTCCTGGCAACATCGTCGTAAATCTTCTTTGAACCCTACCAGCTTGACATCTTTCCTATAACACGGTGACCAAAACTGAACACAATACTCTAAATGTGACCTCACCACATTAAGACAAGAATACCACCAGTTGGTTTTACACAGCCTTTAGATACATGTCTCCAGAGGCACCTCATGAGATAGGCAATCAATTGCCAGACGAGCGTGTCAAAGCCAAAAAGAACACTGAAAGCTGGTGTAGAGAAACTCAAATCTATGCCATATAGCAGCCAATGCAAAATAATAACCATATTAGCAGGGAGGCAACTCCACATGACACACAGCTATAAAACATTCCTTAATTGAAGCATCACTGTGGTTCTCAACTCATCATGCAAACTACACCATTCTTCAAAGCAGTGAAAATATCATCCACTTTCGATTATACTGGAATGGATAATGTTAAGCATAAAGATAGAAGTAAGCAAGAGGAGACTTGTGAAACAGTGGAGCCTGGAATCTAGAGTAAAAGAAAACAAACTGTTGAAGGAACTCAGGGGGTCAGGCAGCACCCGTGGTGGCAAAGGGATGATTGATGTTTCGGGTCAAGAGCCTGCATCAGGAAGCAACCTTCGTTTTATGCAACTTCATTCTTAATTCAAGAAATTACAGGGATTAGCCATCATAAAGTAGTAACCATTGAGAGTCTTTGTGAGGGGGGATTAGAATCATTTGTGCAGCTAAAATGGGCAGCGACAAGGTGTTATTTGATGCTATGTTGTTAGGAATCCCTTGTTAGGAATGGCAGAGCAACCTGAGAAGCCTGCTCCTATTATCATGTTTTCTTTCATGACTGTGTAGTTCGGAGCATGTCTGGTATCTTGAGGTGGTAATAAAGAAAGTAGGTATTTATTCTACATAGTGATATAGCATATGTCTAATTACTCATTCATATTAAGGAGATACAAGGAACAGCAGATGCTGGTGCACAACAAAAGACACAAAGTGCCAGAGTAATTAAACGAGTCAGGCAGCCTCTCTGGAGAACATGCATATGCGATGTTTCGGGTTAAGATCCTTCTTCACACTGATTGTGGTGTGGTGTGGGGTGTGGGGGGACTGGAAGAGAGGACTTGGACAGCCTAAAGGTCTGAACATTGAATTCTCCAATTTTAGGTAACTGACACACAAAGAACCTATTTTTACCTTCACTTTGCCCCCACACTTCCCTGTGCCCCACCTGGACCTGCACCCATTTCTCCCCTTACCCCTTCCTTTTCCACATATTTTCATTACTCTGGCTTCACAATCCGCAAATCTCTTCACACCTCCTCTATCCTTATCTCACACCTTTTATCTTTTCATCTCTGGCCTTTGTCCAACAATCTGCCAATCACCGCCTCCCTCCCCCTTCACCTCTATCCACCTATCACTTTGCAACCGCAAGAGATGCAACACTTGTCCCTTCACTTCCCCCCTCCACTCCATTCCAGGACCCAAGCAGTCGTTCCAGGTGCGACAGAGGTTCACCTGCATCTCCTCCAACCTCATCTATTGCATTCGCTGCTCTAGATGCCAGCTGATCTACATCGGTGAGACCCAGCGGAGGCTTGGCGATCGTTTCGCCGAACACCTCCGGTCGGTCCGCAATAACCAACCTGAACTCCCGGTGGCTCAGCACTTCAACTCCCCCTCCCATTCCGTATCTGACCTCTCTGTCCTGGGTCTCCTCCATGGCCACAGCGAGCAACACCGTAAATTGGAGGAAATGCACCTCATATTCCACTTGGGCAGTCTACATCCTGGTGGCCTGAACGTTGAATTCTCCCAATTCTGCTAGCCCTGGCTGTCCCCTCCCCTTCATCAGCCATCTGGTTGTCTCCTCCCCTCCCCCAGCCCTCGGGCTCCTCCTCCTCCTTTTCCTTTTTTCCTTTCTTCTCCCCACCCCCTATCAGTCTGAAGAAGGGTTTCGGCCCGAAACGTTACCTATTTCCTTCGCTCCATAGATGCTGCTGCACCCGCTGAGTTTCTCCAGCATTTTTGTGTACCTTCGATTTTCCAGCATCTGCAGTTCCTTCTTTAACACTTTGTCTACTCCACTGCGAAATCTCGTCAAGGTATGCCTACTTTGAAGAAGTTCTCCTCCTCTCTCCGGAGACTGTTCCACACCCAACTCGCTAACTGCCCCATCTCTGTGATCCCCCCTGCCCTCCAACTCTACGACCACATCCTTACCCAAACTCGATACCACAGCCACATCTGCTTCCTCGGGGCATGCCTGCGCCTCCATCTCATACCTCATGGCTTCCAGCTCCAGTTCCCTACTTCCCAGTTCGGACCTCAGCCGGACTATCGGTACCGACTGGCTATCTACCGGCATACCCAACAATTCTCCACCCGGGCACTGAGATCCACACTGACTGCGATGCGCCGGCATCAGCAGGACCTCGCATTGACTCTCCCGGAACTTCGGGCCTCACTCACCCAGACCTGCAACGGACCACAACTGTACTTTATCCGCCGGAAGATCCACCTCTTCAATAAAAGATTCCTGGCCCACCTCAACTCCACCAAGGACCTTAAATTAGCCCGCCTCCAGGCCGCTCCCGCCGCCGACTCTCCGCGACTCGACCGCCCGCTGGCTCCAGGCCCCAACTCCGGCCCGCATCGCCTGCCCCGGTCCCGCGACGCCATCTTGTCCACGGGGAGCGACTCCAGTACTCACCAGGACGCCATCTTGTCCACGGAGAGCGCCTCCAGTACTCACCAGGAGGTCGCCTTCACCGACCTCCACGTCGATGCTGCCGCCGACCTTCACCTGCCTACCGATGACGCCCAGGCTCGCCGCTTCTACGGTAACTCGGACTTCCTTCCCCTCGCCGATTCCTCCGAACCTCGCCGCCCCCCGGGACCTCCCAGCATCGCCGCCGGACCGGGCCCATCCAGCATCGCCGCCGGACCGGGCCCACTCTACACGGCCGCCGGACCGGGGATCCACGAACTTGGCCGCCGCACCGCACCCTATTCACCCCGTCGCCTCACCGGACTGGTCGAACCGCGCCGCCCCACCGACCATCCGCCTACCGGGACCTCCCACGCATCGCCCGTGGACCCCGACTCTACTGCCCACCTACCCCGACCATCGGGTCCGCCGACCCTCGCCACTGCAACGCCCTCCAGCCCCACCGACCCCGACTACACTGCCCACGGACCCCGACCGTCGGGTCCGCTGACCCTCGCCACCGCACCTCCCTCCAGCAGCCCGCAGCCGTCGCCTTACCTGCAAACTGGACTCTGTACTGGGCCTGACGCCTCCACGCTGTTCACTCCCACTCTCCTGGGTTTGACTCCACTGGGTCCTAGCGCTAGTCTGCCTAGCCCTGGTTATCGCAGTGGCAGTTCCACTGATTCTTCCCCATCCCTCTCCAACTATGGGACCACTTCTCTTCCACACCCACACCACTGCCCTCTCACCCCCCCACCCCCTGACCACCCACCACCCCCCCACCACACATCGCCTCGTCCCCATTACACCCACCTGCCTTCCTCCGGCCCCAACCCCCATCCCTGCCGGGTGTTCACCATCCCCCCCGACCTCCCCCTCTCCGACATCGAACGGTCTGTCCTCAGCAGAGGTCTTACCTTTGTCCCCCTCCGTCCCCATCTCAATGAGTTCCGTGCCCTCCATGACTTGGAACGCTTCTACCGTCGCCTCCGCCTCACAGCTCACTTCCATGGGAAGCAGTCCTCGCTCCCCACTGATGACCCCTTTTCCCGTCTCCAACGCACCCCATCCTCATGGAACCCCCCTCGCAGCCTTCCGGCTTTAGAACTCTTTATTAAAAACTGCCGCCGTGACATCCACCGCCTCAACTTCTCCACTCCCCTGTCTCACTCCAATCTCTCCCCCCTTGAACGCACTGCCATCGACTCACTCCGCAACAACCTAGATTGGGTTATCAAACCCGCCGACAAGGGAGGTGCCGTGGTAGTCTGGCGCGTCGACCTCTACAAAGCTGAGGCCACGCGCCAACTCTCGGACACCTCTTCCTACTTACCCCTGGACCATGACCCCACTGACGAGCACCAGGCCACCATCTCCAGCACCATCACCAACTTCATCCACTCCCACGCCCTGCCCGAACGAGCCTCCAACCTCATCGTTCCCCAGCCCCGCACAGCCCGCTTTTACCTTCTCCCCAAAATCCACAAACCTGACTGTCCCGGTAGACCCATTGTCTCTGCCTGTTCTTGCCCCACCGAACTCATCTCCACCTACCTCGACTCCATACTATCCCCCTTGGTTAAATCCCTCCCCACCTATGTTCAAGACACCTCAGACACTCTCCGTCATCTCCGCGCATTCCACTCTCTAGGCCCTCACCCCCTCATCTTCACCATGGACGTCCAGTCACTGTACACCTCCATCCCCCACCAGGATGGTCTCAAAGCCCTCCGTTTTTTCCTCGACCGTAGAAGCAATCTATACCCGGCCACTGACACCCTCCTCCGCCTAGCGGAGCTGGTACTTACACTGAATAACTTTTCATTTGACTCCTCCCATTTCCTCCAAATACAAGGCGTAGCTATGGGCACACGCATGAGCCCCAGCTACGCCTGCCTCTTTGTCGGGTACGTAGAACAATCCCTGTTCAATGCGTACCAGGGCCCCATCCCCGACCTCTACCTCCGCTACATCGATGATTGTTTTGGTGCCACATCCTGCACCCACACACAACTGACTGACTTCATCCGCTTCACCACCAACTTCCATCCGGCACTCAAATACACCTGGACCATTTCCGACACTTCCCTACCATTCCTTGACCTCACTATCTCCATCGCAGGTGATAGACTCCTTACCGACATCCACTACAAACCTACCGACTCCCATGGCTATCTGGACTACACTTCTTCCCACCCTGCTTCCTGTAAGGACTCCATCCCCCACTCCCAATTCCTCCGTCTACGCCGCATCTGCTCCCAGGATGAGGCGTTCCACACCAGGGCATCTGAAATGTCCTCATTCTTCAGGGAACGGGGGTTCCCCTCCTCCACCATAGATGAGGCTCGCACCAGGGTCTCTGCCATACCCCGCAACACTGCTCTCTCTCCCCATCCCCCCACTCACAACAAAGGCAGAGTCCCCCTAGTCCTCACCTTTCACCCCACCAGCCGTCACATACAACAAGTGATCCTCCGTCAGTTTCGCCACCTCCAACGTGACCCCACCTCTCGCCACATCTTCCCATCTCCCCCTATGTCTGCCTTCCGCAAAGACCGCTCCCTCCGTAACTCCCTTGTCAATTCTTCCCTTCCCTCCCATACCACCCCCTCCCCTGGTACTTTCCCTTGCAACCGCAAGAGATGCAACACTTGTCCCTTCACTTCCCCCCTCCACTCCATTCCAGGACCCAAGCAGTCGTTCCAGGTGCGACAGAGGTTCACCTGCATCTCCTCCAACCTCATCTATTGCATTCGCTGCTCTAGATGCCAGCTGATCTACATCGGTGAGACCCAGCGGAGGCTTGGCGATCGTTTCGCCGAACACCTCCGGTCGGTCCGCAATAACCAACCTGAACTCCCGGTGGCTCAGCACTTCAACTCCCCCTCCCATTCCGTATCTGACCTCTCTGTCCTGGGTCTCCTCCATGGCCACAGCGAGCAACACCGTAAATTGGAGGAAATGCACCTCATATTCCGCTTGGGCAGTCTACATCCTGGTGGCCTGAACGTTGAATTCTCCCAATTCTGCTAGCCCTGGCTGTCCCCTCCCCTTCATCAGCCATCTGGTTGTCTCCTCCCCTCCCCCAGCCCTCGGGCTCCTCCTCCTCCTTTTCCTTTTTTCCTTTCTTCTCCCCACCCCCTATCAGTCTGAAGAAGGGTTTCGGCCCGAAACGTTACCTATTTCCTTCGCTCCATAGATGCTGTTGCACCCGCTGAGTTTCTCCAGCATTTTTGTGTACCTTCCACCTATCACTTGCCAGGCTTTGTCCTATTCCTCCTCGCTTCCAGCTTTCTTCCCCCCTCCCCCACAATCAGTCTGAGGAAGGGTCCCGGCATGACCGACAACTATCCACGTTCTCCAGAAATTTTGCCTGACCCGTTGGGTTATTCCGTCACTCTGTGTCTTTACTCATCAAGGATTTCTGAGCCACAGCTTAAAGAGGAAAAGAACAAACATGTTTTAGTCCATTGAAGTGTGTTATGAATTCCTTTAATGTTCCATTTCATTTGCTTTTGTTGCAAGAAATGAAAATTGCAAAGTTTATATGTTGTACACGAAAGCTCCAATTTATGCAAAAAAGAGAGCAAATAGGCAATCAAAGACTACCAATGTGCTTAGATCTTCATCTGATGCTGGAGAAACATTTGGTTTGCAAATCTAAATTATGCACAGAATTGTTCTGGGCCATTTCCCTCTGGATGCATCTTCATCCTAAAAAAATGTTTGTGTTGGACATTGGATCTGATTACTAGTATCAAACGTTTATCGCAGTAAGGAATGCTTTATACAGTATATACATTTTATTTTCTTGGATCATTAGTTGGCGACTTTTGTTGCATTTGTTTTCTTCTAGCATTTTGTGGCAAATTATCTGGGAGCTTTCTCCGCTAGGAACTTGTGTGAATGTTTAAATGCTCCGCAACACTGCTTGTATAGCCATTTCTCACCATTAAGTTCAAAAGCCGAGAGAAGGTCTGTCAGACTAGATTACATTTGAACAATTTATAGAGTATTTCTCTTGTGCATTTAGATGGCATTCTTTGGGTAATTACAGGGCCCAGCAAGACATTTTTAGATGTGATAAGGACAGTTCTTCCATTGCTTTCTTTCATGTTATCCATTGCTATTAGTGTCCAAGCACACTATGTGCTGCACTCTGTTTATTTTCTAGTTTGCACTTACTGTTGTTCTCATGTAGTACATGATCTGCGTGGATAGTTTGCAAAACAATGTTTTTCACTGTACAGTGAATCCTTGTTATAACTGACCGTGGGGGAGGGGGGGTGCTAAATTTCCATTATTGTCGGTTTTTCCGCTATAACCGAGTAAGGATTTTTTCATTTTCCTATTCTACATTTTCCTTGATCTCCATTCCCTTTACCCTGTTTTCACGCCTTCACACTTCCTTGTCTATCTATCTCCATCCCCCCCACCCCCCGATATGTCTGAAGAAGGGTCTTGACTCGAAACGTCACCAATTCCTTCTCCCCAGAGATGCTGTATTTCCCACTGAGTTACTCCAGAATTTTGTGTGTATCTAAGGATATTTTTCCCCCCATTGGCCTCAGTGCCCGGGCGCCGAATCAGTGGGATCTTCCTCACCCAAGATGGCCGCCCGGCATCACTTTGACCAGTGCAGCTGGAGGACGGCAATAACATCAGCCCCTGCAGCTGATTCCCCCATTCAGAGATTGAGAACAAAATGGGAGGCTGGGGTTTTTCGGGCAGTGGGGCGAGGAAACCCTGTCCCTCTTTAAGTGAGATTCCTGCAACCAACTGCCTGCCTGTAGTTCAGGGTGAGAGGACATCGACCTTAAACTTATCTTTGTTTCCCCTTCCAAAGACATTAACCTGCTGAGTGCACAAAGTTCTTTTCAACAACTAAAAATGTATTTTTGTTACTGCAAGCTAAAAATACTAAGGCTGTTTGTTACATTGCTTGATAGAGTTAAGTGTCAATCGAAGCAATTGCTTGTCAATTTTAATGCCACGTTGTGGCGGTTCCTGGGGAGTAGGGCACTCCCTGGTTCATCCCCTTCCGCACTTGATGGACAGGTCCGGGGGCAGCCTCCAGCTACGAAGATAAGAGCTGGGATTTTTGGCGCGAGACCAGTCTTCAGTCTCTCACTGAAGCGGAGAGTAGTGTGCTGTGCTCATTATAGCCTCTACAGAATTTGCCTGGCTCCTCGCCTTCATTCCGGGCTCTCTCACGCGCCCGCTACAACGTCAATTTTACTGCCTCCAAAGTGTAACCTGTAGCCTGTGTTCTTAAAGAGACAGTGGTGTCTGATTACTGTGGGGATGCTCCGTCCATTATAAACGAAATCTGTTATAAAGAGGTTTGCAGTAATGAGGATTTACTGTATCTTGGTAGAGGTGACAATAATAAACTAATACAGGTCCACCATCGATTTTCTGCCACCCTTGTTTCCAGAGCCTTACTGGATTATCCGTTTCGCTAGGCCAACAGAGGTCACGGCCACCAAGAGGAGGTGAACGGTACTGGAGTGGGCCGCCTAGGACACTGAGGGGCCCAGGAAGTCAGCCTCTGAAGTCAGCTATGGGAACGGCTCTGCCGTCTCCAGCCAGGCCAGAGTTCCAGAGCCCTGGCCGCAGGGGGAAAATTTGACCCACCAATCGGCCACAGAGGAACATGGCCTAGGCACCACATTTTTCGGGGGAGACTTCCAGGGGGGATTTCATGTGCACTCTCTTAATCTTGTTCAGATTAAAAGAGGTGCCGGATTATCAGTTGCCAGAAAATCAATGGTGGACCAGTACCAATACTAATTCCAACACTACACTCTTCCCAGCAGAATGTATTTTTCTGTATGACTTGCTACATATTATTGATGGTGCTGTGCTGCAATATATGACTGGATACCAGGGTGCTTCTTGGAAAGACTCTGAGTAACGATGTAGTGTCTTCAACGTCACAGCATAGTTTCAAATGAAGCTGAAAGGAATCCTGAAACTATTGCAGGACTGCCAACTCTCACGCATTGAGCGTGAGAATCACGCATTTGGCCAAATTCTCACGCTCTCACGCTGATCACAAATTTCTCACGCTCTGTCGTGAGAAATTCTGTGATCAACGAAAACTTCAAAACTCATATCAAGTGTATGGGACGCGGGCGTTGGAGAGCTGGGGCTGAGGGAGGGATGGAAGCAGAAGCAGCAGCGGGGACAGATGCGGACGGGGAGCCGGGGCTGGCGAGTGTTTGCCGGGCTGACGAGTGTTTACCGGGCTGGCGAGTGTTTGCCGGGCTGGTGAGTGGCTCGCTGCAGCTCCGGCCATGGAGCAGCCTCAGTGCAAGCCTCAGGGCCGTCGGAGGCGTCAGAAGCGTTGGGCCGCTGCTGTGAGAGTCTCTGTGCCGAATTCGCCCAGGTGACCGGCATGGATCAGGCTGCGGTTCGGTGCATCCTGGAGGACAACCAGTGGTGCTGGAAGTAAGTACCAAGCACTGGGTAGAAACGGTGGAAGATAGTGGCCTTCAAATGGGGATGGTTGGAGAAAGCATCCTGCTTGATTTTCACATACTGTAACTGCAGGAAAAAGGTTCCCGATGTTGTGGGAGTTCAGAACCAGGGGTCACAGTTTAAGAATAAAGGGTAGGCCAGTTAGGACTGAGATGAGGACAAACTTTCTTCACGCAGAGAGTTGTGAATCTGTGGAATTCTCTGCCACAGAAGGCAGTGGAGGACAATTCACTGGATGTTTTCAAGAGAGAGTTACATTTAGTTCTTGGGGCTAGCGAAATCAAGGGATATGGGGAAAAAACAGGAAAGAGGTACTGATTTTAGATGAACAGCCATGATCATATTGAATGGCATTGCTGGCTCGAAGGGCCGAATGGCCTATTCCTGCACCTATTTTCTATGTTTCTATGTTTGAGTATATGGCAATAAAACTCGACCACTTGATTTTGAAGCATTCATGCATGGTGGAGGTATAATGTAGTCATAGAGTGATACAGTGTGAAAACAGGCCCTTTGGCGCAACTTGCCCACACCCGCCAACATGTCCCAGCTACACTACCTGCTTTTGGTCCATATCCCTCCAAACCTGTCCTATCCTAGTATCAGTCTAACTGTTTCTTAAATGTTGGGATAGTCCCTGCCTCAACTACCTCCTCTGGCAGCTTGTTCCATACACCCACCACCCTTTGTGTGGAAAAAGTTAACCCTTAAAAATACTTCAAACAAAAAACATTGAAATCATATCTACACATGATTTTAATACATGTTTAATACATTTCAAAAAGTCCCTACCCTAGGAGGGGGGATACCACCCTTCCCCCACTCGGTTGCTCCACTCCCTCGCCGGGTACCCCCAAGGCCAGTGATCAATGATCGCTCAGCCTCTCCACTTTCAAAAACGCTCCGTGGCCTCTGGTTCAGACAGAGAGCACTGCCAGATGTGAGCGAGGAACTGAGGCCAGTTGTCCGTGATGTCTGGATCCCAACGCTCAGCGTTTCGTGTTTCGGAGTTGGCTAATGTTATTGATTTGTAATTATCCTGATTTGTAATTAGTTGACAAAACCTTAATTTATTAATCTGGAATATCCAGGGGGATGGGATAAGTGTAATATTAAAATGACATGCAAGGTGTCAGGCTGTCTGTCACAACATACAGCCCCAATAACCCATTATTTCCTTCAGTTAAATATTGGGAAGGTAGCACTATTGTCATTTGCCACTCAATTATTATGTTTGTTTACCTCGCTGACTATTTCTAAGCCCCCCCCCCAAATTCCTTTGACAGGTTGAATAGAAATGTCCCCAATCTCGTTGTTTTATTAATTGCACACGTAGATGAACATCATCAAGGAGTGTAATCAGATGGAAACTGATTCAGATGTGATGTTTAAGAGCTTGTTCAAAGAAGGGGCATATTATAAAAGAGCAACAGAGATACTTGCAGGGGAATGCTTGAGGAGGTTATTATATGTCTAGTTTTAGCTTGAACCAGGACATCTGAAGATTCAAAGTTTAATATAGTAATTGTGCTGATACTGACTCCAACCAACTACGTAATGAATATCATCCATTCCGGAGGTTTTATTTTTCTGATGTCATTTAAACTTCACTTGGATTTCAATCACTTCAATGTAAAAGTAATTGGGAATGGGAAGCAATGGAACAAAAAATTTCCCTTGGTACATATTTACTGTAATATAATAATGTATATAATCCGGAAGTGGCGGCGTTGTTAACAGCTGCGGCTCGCCTGCAGTCCGTCTGTTTTTACTTTTTTCTGTTGTTTTTTTTGTCTTGTTTTGGTTAAGTTTGAGTTTGTTGGGTTGTGTTAGGGGGGGTGAAACATGTTCTCTGTCTCTTCCTTCGGGGGAATGTGACTTTTTCGTGTCGTATCCCCCTTCTCTGCCTCCGTCTGCGCTGAGGCCTAACGGCAGAGCTGGCGGCCTCCATCCTGCGACCGACCCCGAGGCTACGGAGGCAGAGCCAGCCAGGAGTTACCAACGAGAGGCTGGCCGTCTTCGGGGCTGAGGCAGCGGTGGCCCGACTTGCTGGTGTGGCGTTCTGGCTTTCGGCGGCGGCCCGGAGCTGATGCAGCGGGGTCCGGAGCGGAGACTGCGGGACCCGGAGCTGGGGCAGCGGCCTGGAGCGGAGACTGCGGGACCCGGAGCTGGGGCAGCGGCCTGGAGCGGAGACTGTGGGACCCGGAGCTGGGGCAGCGGCCTGGAGCGGAGACTGCGGGACACGGAGCTGGGGCAGCGGCCTGGAGCTGGGGCAGCGGCCCGGAGCTGATGCTGTGGCGGGCTGTCTCGGAGCGGAGACGGCGTTCCGGCTTTCGGCGGTGGCGACATCACCACGGAGGTCCGCTGGACTGGAGGGCGGCATCTTCAGCCTGGATCGATCGCCTCAGCGCAGAGGGGGAACAAGGATGGAAGAGACGGAGACTAAGACTTTGCCTCCATCACAGTGAGGATGTGCTTGGTGAACTCACTGTGGTGGATGTTTAATTTATGTTTATTGTATGTTTTGTTATTATTGGTTCTGTGTATGACTGCAGGCAACATAATTTCGTTCAGACCGAAAGGTCTGAATGACAATAAAGGAATCTATCTATCTATCTATGTATGCATGTTGGTAGGTGCAATCAAAACAAAGATGTTTTAATCATTGTTGTGTTATGAATACCACAGAAAATATTATGTACTCTCAAGATCACATTTAATAGAATAATATTGCTTAAATATATAGTTATTGGACTTTGCATTTCGGAAAAGTCCCAGCTGAGAGGAAGACAGCAAAATACTGAAAATATTGGGGGTGAAAATTACTTCAGGACAGTTTGTTAGGAAAATGAAGGAAATGGTAACAGAATACTTATACAGCTGAGTGAGTATAATTTTATGGATGACAAATTGTGTTCAACCAATTGATGACTTCTTTGACAAAGTTACTAGCATGTTAGATAACAAGGAAGTCAATAGGTGTAGCAAATTTTGTTATACAAGTTATGTTATACAAAATTTGGTCTGTGAAGTGCCCCATAAAAGATTACCGCATTAGATAAGCACTTGTGAAATTGAACGTAAAAGGTTAAGTCCAGGGGGTCAGATATGGGGCTTTATGTGTGGGCTCGATATATTGTCAGTGCAGAGGGGCTAGGAGCAAGACCAAGTGTGCATCCAGAGTCAAGGTCTGGAATAGTATTAGGTGTGCAGTCAAAGCTGGGACAATGGGAGTGTTCAGCACTGGGAACCTAAGCAGGTAAGCAGCTATGATCAGGGTAGAATAGGGGGCCGGGTGTAAGGCTGGACTCAGGGTCAGGAATGAGAGAAGGTATGCAACTGGATTCAGGGTCAGGAGGGATACCAGGTGTGCAGTGAGACCCAGGTTGGACAACATGGACCAAGTGCTTGATTATAATCTGATTTCCATACATGAATGCACTCTGATCATTCATGTGTTGCACCTGTTGATCAGAGCCTGGTTCTACTGTGGAGTGTAGTTAGGAATGTAATTTAGATAACCTTATTCATAGGTAATCCAATTTAAAGCATAAATATTGCCATCACGTATAAGTTAAAAGACTCGCTACCGTATGCACCAGATTGCACAATTTCAAGCTGAAAAGTGCAACAGCTCCGTACCAATGGGAGGGGGGACACCCTCCTCACACACCCTCCGCCCCCCCCCCCCCCCCCCTCGGTCGCTGCGCTCCCTCAGGCTTGGTCTTTCGCAATTTCTCACTCCCAACTGTCACCCAATGTTGGCAGCCCTGCTATTGTTCCAGTACTAAACAAGTCCTGCTAGATTACCTCTGGACAAGGCAAGGCAATTCTAAAGTCTAAAACTGATTGATGTTAAGTGGAAGGATCCAGCTAAACAAGTATTTAACAAAAGTTCCATCAAAGCTTCAGAAGGATGCGTAAGGCCTCCCTCAACACCCACAAACCTTTCCTTCTCCCCTCTACACATTCACTGTTCACCAACCTGCCGTCTGTTTCTAAGATCAACATGTTTACCGCACAGCCACCATCACATGCCATTACCATTGGCTTCAGGCTATCCTAGGTACAAGGACCAATAAACAATGCAGATTGCAGAAGGTTTGTAGCTTGCATAGATGCTCACAATAGACACACTGGTTCACACAAACACTGTTAAAATTATCCCTCACTCTGATTTCAACTTGCCCCCCTGCTGGTATCCTTCTAATATAAACTATGCAGGAGGAATAATGCTCCATTGTTCAATAATTAGTTAAAGATAAGTCGTCTGATAATTTTGATCTGTCTGATGGTATGAATAGAAATAAATAATTTAACTTACAGGAGGAATTCAGTGTCTCATCACCAAAGATCATAGAGCGGAGCAAGATAATCCACTCATCGAAAAAGCCGTAGGTCATGGGTAATCCTCAGTGCCATTTCTGTAACCAGCTTCCGTCTCCGCTCCAATCTATGATCTTTGGTCTTGGCGTCTCTTCTGGACCCTTTTCACCCAGGTGTTAGATAAAGTTAATTATTTTTCTTTTGATTACCTATAATTGTGCCGTGCTCTAATACTGCAGACGCTAGCTTCAGCTCCGAGCTTAATAAGTATGAAATTGTTGCAATGCAGAACACAGTTCTGACTTGCTGAAGACCGATGCATTTTATTTGCACAAGTGCTTGCCGCACACAGAACTGTCGCGGTTCCTAATGGATCGTATTGGGAGTCTAAAATCAAATTATAATCAATGTTTCTTGATGCAGTTTCTTGATTGTGAATTAGAATTTTTTTTTTCATTTTAAATAAATCAACACAAAAAAGAAAAAGGACATGTTAATAATACACAAAAGAAAAATACAAAAATATACAGAAACATTAAAAAAAAATTAAAAATTAAAAAATTTAAAAATTATATATATAATGCAACCATACCATCAGTCACACACCCCACCCACCCCACCCTGGCTAATTAAAAGTGAAGAGTGCACATACGCATAACAAAATTTAACAAACCAGCCCTTAGTCTGGCAGAACCTGCAAGTCTGTAAATTATGATAAAAAAGGTTGCCATTTGTGAAAACATTTATCAGTACATCCTTCAATGTATATTTAAGTTTAAGAAAAAGCACTACATCTTTGAGCCACTGTGACACAGAGGGTGGGTTAGGAGATTTCCACTGTAGGAGTAGGCGACGTCTGGCTATTAAAAATGTAAAATTAACAATTAGGAATTTATGCACTCAGGACATTTTTCCTCGATTTTTGTGTTGGGAAAATATAATTGGTTTCTATTTCAAATGGTTTACACAACTAATCACAACTGAAGAAAACTCTTTTAAAAACACGCTGTTCCTGCAATTTATCATTTACGCGGTTTAAAATATATATATATATAAACCAATTAGCAGAATATAGGGTAACCAGCTATGACCATGTGTAACTATTTATTTTACAGCAAAGAAATATTTAGATTTTAAAACGCAGGCATTTTAAGTGTTGGATTACAGTAACGGTGCCTCAACATTAAGTGTCCTGCCTCTAGCGTGTCCAAACCCTTAACAATCTTATATGTTTCAATAAGAACCCTCTCATCCTTCTAAACTCCAGTGTCTACAAGCCCAGCTGCTGCATTCTCTCAGCATATGACAGTCCCACCATCCCGGGAATTAACCTTGTAAACCTTGTGTCGGGGTGATCAACCTTCCGCATCGGAGGGATCTCAGCTCCCTGCGATCGGACCCCGGGTCGGGGCTGGTTGAAGCTTGGAGCTTCCCAACATCGGCCTCTACCCAAGACTGCGAGCTCCTTGGTTGAAATCCGCGGGCCGCAGTTGGAGCGTCGATCCCAGGAATCTCCGATGGTATGTCCACGGCCCCACGGTGGGGTGCAAAGTCAATCTCACGCAAGGCCACCAGGTCCATGATGTTAGGCCGCAGAGCGACCGGAGATATGATCTGGAAAACAATCGCATCTCCGGCAAGGTAAGAGATTGAGAAAAAAGTTTCCCCCGACCCCTACCCCCACATTAGACAAACCAGAGAACATTATTAACACATTTTTTAAAACACACTAAAAATAACAAAAAAGACGAAAAGAGACCGTTGGCGAGGCTGCCATCGCTGATGGCACCACCCAGAGATAGTAACGGAGATAGAGTTCGTGGATAGGGCCAGTGTACCCTGGAACAGGGAATGTTCAACTTACCCTACAAAGAGGCAAGCAGAGCTGGGCCCATGCGGTTGCCCACAGCTACACCTTGGACTTGGAGGAAGTGGGAGGAGTCAAAGTAGAAGTTGTTGAGGGTGAGGACCAGCTCCACTAGGCGGATTAGAGTGTTAGTAGAGGGAAATTGGATGGTTCTGCGGTCAAGGAAGAAACTGAGGGAGTTAAGGCCTTCCTGGTGTGGGATGGAGGTGTAGAGTAACTGAAGGTCCATGGTAAAGATGAGATGGGGGAGGGGGAGTGCAGATAGCAGAAGTCATTGGAAGTCAAGCGGAAACAAATGGGTAAGTAAGAATTTCGTTGTTCCATTTCGCTACATTAGGTTGAGTAGGCTGGGTCTCTATTCCATGGAGCGCAGATGAGTGGTGATCTTATAGAAGAGGATAAAATCATAGAAACATAGAAATTAGGTGCAGGAGTAGGCCATTCGGCCCTTCGAGCCTGCACCGCCATTCAATATGATCATGGCTGATCATCCAACTCAGTATCCCGTACCTGCCTTCTCTCCATACCCTCTGATCCCTTTAGCCACAAGGGCCACATCTAACTCCCTCTTAAATATAGCCAATGAACTGGCCTCGACTACCCTCTGTGGCAGAGAGTTCCAGAGATTCACCACTCTCTGTGTGAAAAAAGTTCTTCTCATCTTGGTTTTAAAGGATTTGCCCCTTATCCTTAAGCTGTGACCCCTTGTCCTGGACTTCCCCAACATCGGGAGCAATCTTCCTGCATCTAGCCTGTCCAACCCCTTAAGAATTTGGTAAGTTTCTATAAGATCCCCTCTCAATCTCCTAAATTCTAGAGAGTATAAACCAAGTCTATCCAGTCTTTCTTCATAAGACAGTCCTGACATCCCAGGAATCAGTCTGGTGAACCTTCTCTGCACTCCCTCTATGGCAATAATGTCCTAGAGAGGAAATCATGAGAGGAATAAATTGGGTAGATGCACAGAATCTCTTGCCCTGAGTAGGGGAATTGAGGACCAGAGGACATAGGTTCAAGGTGAAGGGGAAAAAATGTAATAGGAATCTGAGGGGTAACTTTTTCACACAAAGGGTGGCCTGTGTATGGAACAAACTGTCAGAGGAAGTAGTTGAGGCTGGGACTATCCCAACGTTTAAGAAACAGTTAGACAGGTACACGGATAGGACAGGTTTGGAGGGATATGGACCAAGCGTAGGCAGGTGGGACTGGTGTAGCTGGGACATGTTGGTCGGTGTGGGCAAGTTGGGCCGATGGCCTGTTTCCACACTGTATCACTCTACGACTATGACATATCACGATTAAACACTCTTGATTCAAGACTCCCTGAAGAAGGGTCTCGACCCGAAATGTCACCCATTCCTTCTCTCCAGAGATTATGCCTGTCCCGCTGAATTACTCCAGCTTTTTGTGTCTATCTTTGGTTTAAACCAGCATCTGCAGTTCCTTCCTACACACTCCCTTGATAACAAATGGGTTAAACCATTGATGGGAGTTCAGATTTACATTGCCGGCTGGTTGCTGCCTGCCCTCTGCTGGACTCCTGCAGCATAAACTCTGCAGGAGAAATCTTGTTGACATCTGACATTTTTGGTTTTATTTACTTTACTTGCATTGGAGATAGTTCGGAGAAGGTTCACTAGATCTCTAATGAGGAATGGTTGAGTATGTTGGGCCTATATTCATTGGGGTGAATGAAAGATGATCTTATCAACACATATGGATTCTCCATTTCTTATGCTGTAAATTTACGTTTACAGATTACAGTTGCTCCTAATTTGTCCTATGCTAGCAACACTTTCTTGAAAGATTCTAGAAAAATACACCATATGTTGATTTATGGTCTTATTAATGGATTTATTGAACAATAATATAACAAGTAAATTTGTACCAGTGATATAATATATATAAATATATATTTTTACAACTGTCAAACATACTTAGCACCTGGTTGTAAATTTAAATCATTTATAATTATTGTATGAAACTATGATGAGTAATTTACTTACAAAGTAGTTCCTTCATCTTCTTATCATCCATAGCAACTGCCTGGCCTAATATACTTTCTTTGAAAGTTCCAGACAAAAATACTGATTGAGAAAGACTGGTAGACATCTGAAAATTGCAATAGTGAATTAAATTTCAAAGGAACATTTAAAAAAACTATTAATCGGAAATGTATTTAAACAAATGATTTAAAATATATATATTTGAATTGAATAGCTTGGCTTCTGCCTGAACCAAATGTTAGATAATATAAGTTTTGTAAGTATTATGTAAACTTTAATTGGTACCCCACAAAGAAACCACATGAAATGCTAAATGTCGACAGTCCTGGAGACGCAGGCTCAGTAGAAGATATTAATGTTGGTTGAGGGTGGCACAGAGGTAGAATTGCTGCCTTAAGGCCCTGTCCCACTCAAGGCGCACGGGCCGGTCTCACTGAGAGGCGCGGAGGGGTATGTAGTTGTGTAGATATCGCGCGGCGCTCCGAAATTTTGTAGCGAACGAAATCTTCGCGTGCTACCGGCCTGTCGCGTAACCGACGGCCAAAGTGGGACAGGCCCAAGACCCTGGCGTGACGCAACGTCTCACCTCCAACAGCAGCAGAAGCAGGCAAACGATCGCCGAACTCAGCCTGGGGCTCACGGCCGTCGCGGTCCAGATCCGCCCCCAGTTCTACTCCCAGAGCGGGGCCAAGAAAATTGAAGATGGACACAAAATGCTGGAGTAACTCAGCGGGACTGGCAGCATCTCTGGAGAGAAGGAATGGATGACGTTTCGGGTCAAGACCCTTCTTTCAGACTGAAGAAGGGTCTCGACCCGAAACATCATCCATTCCTTCTCTCCAGAGATGCTGCTGGTCCCGCTGAGTTACTCCTGCATTTTGTTTCCATCTTCAAATGATGTCACGTGCTCCAGACGGCTGTGCAGATGCATGAAGTCACGCGTGACCTTCATGGGACCGTCGCGCCTCAACGCGACCACGAGGTCGCGTAATTAGCGTGCCAAGGACACTTAAGTGGGACAGGGGCTTTACAGCGCCAGAGACCTGGGTTCGATCCTGACTACAGGTACTGTCTGTACAGACTTTGTACGTTCTCCCTGTGACCGCTTGGGTTTTCTCCGGGTGCTCCGTTTTCCTCCCACACTCCAAAGACATTGGCTTCGGTATTAAATTGTAAAAATTGTGCAGTGTGTAGGATGGTGCTAGTGCACGGGTGATCGCTGTTCAGCACGGACCCGGTGGGCCGAAGGGCCTGTATCTCTAAAGTCTAAAGTTCACATCCTTTCAACGAATTTGGAGAATTTCATACATACAATATTGGTAGTACGTCTCTAGTTCTTGAGATGCCTCCTGCACGTAGACCAGATCTCAGAAGCAAACAGGAGGGCAGGGATCAATGCTGCCCAGAAACTATGTTTTGTGCCTGCTCTGAGCTCTGATCTTCAAACACTGCATCGGTGCATTGAAGGTGATGGTGAATTTCACTGATGATGTCTACCTTTGCAGTAAGGTGGCTTCCTTGAGATGGAAAGCACCCCACAATTTCCAGGAACTCATTAGGAAACATCAAGGAGATGTGTTGTGGAGCTGGGATGGAGTGCTAGAAGATCTTTTCTCTTGTAGGAGTCACATTAAGGCATTTATTAGCAGTAGGCGCCATTCCGCAGGCAACAACACTCACATGCTCACGCTATGTTATTCTGTGCATCAGGAGTTCATAGTCGCTCTGCATTAATGGCTGAAGAAGCACACTTCCACATTACCTACTGCCCACTCATCCCATCCGGCACGTCCTACCCCATCTGTGGACGAGTCAATGGTTCCTATCTTGGCCTCATCAGGCTCCTCAGACCCCCCCAAAAAAACAACGCAAAATATCCTCGATCCTGATCCTGAGACTGCCTCAGATGGAAGAAATATCAGCTAGAAATGATTAATTTGTATTGCTCTCCACTCCATAGAACTTAATTACACTTTATATGAAATACACTCATTAGTTCCAACTTATATCCTCATTACCTATTGTCACAATTTTGTTAGAAGTAATATTTTAATGTTGATCTTTAGTAACATTGAATAGAGAACTCTGTATAAGTGGTTATTGTGCAGATCAAATATAAAGGAAAGGCAAAATGGTTAAATGTTGATTTCCAAAACTAAATAATATTTTATGATGCAAGGAAAACAACTTTCAAATAAACTAGCGTGGAGTCATAATTCAGTTAAATCCAAATAAAACTCTGCTATCAACTAAGTTAGAACATCGTAGAGAATGGATTGCAGATACGTTTGGTGTTGATACCAAGGCTTCTGTGTATTTATGTTCGGGACGGTACAAATTCATCTTTCGTCTCTGAAACTGCACTCACTTGGTGTACTCAAGGCCTCGGCCCTAAAGTGAATGGGGCCAATTTCTAGGAGGGAGGTATGCTTTGGCTGAATGCTTATTTCATTATACCAAAGAAGGGTGAGATTTTAACTCTGTGTTCAAATAACTTTCTTGAACTGGGCAGGGCAGCTTAAACCTGAGTACATCACTAAGATATGAACACAGTGCTGGAGGAACTCAGTGGGTCCGGCGACATCTGTGGAGGAACTGGATAGGCGACGTTTCAGGTCCCGACCCTTTTTCAGACCTTTCTCCAGTCTAAAGAAACGCCATATAGTCCATTCCCTGCCTCTCTGAGATGCCTGACTGTCTGAGTTCCTCCAGCACCATTTGTGTTTGCTCAAGATTGCACACGGCAGTTCCTTGTGGCTCCATCAAGATATGGCAGTGTTCCTCTCTTTAGGTCTCATAAGTGAAAGGAATGCTAAATCAAATCTGATACCCTCTAATGGATGTGGAGATCGGAATTCAAATTCATGAAGCAAACCAAGCTACTGGTGTCAACATACCCCACGTTAATAAGGGGGGTTTATTCTACATCATTGGCTCATACGTTTAACAACTTAGTGAAGCCTGGAATAGTTCTACAGAACTAGAGATAGACTTTTTGTGATATCTTTCATGAGTAAGAGCAATAAGCCAGATCTGGGCCCTGTAGTTTAGCCTCAGTCGAAGGCAATGTACCATGAGAAGCAGCACAATGTAATCATCCGGTCTATTCTGAGAGTTTATAAGTTCAGTTTATGGTTCTGGTATCAGATCCCAGCCCGTATCATACATCATAAGGAATTATCAATGTGGGAATTTAAAAGTAAATTTATGTTTGCATTAGAAATAATAATTTTAAGGGAGCTGATGCAGTCTCATTTCTGAAGGCATTGCCCAGTGGAAAGAATGCTTCATTAAGTCTCGATCTGAATCATTTTAAAGGTTTTCGATACACGGAGGACTGACAAGCATTGTGAACAAAGATCTAATGGCATGGCATAATAAATAAATGTTAGCATGAAAAATATGTGATGTCTTCTGTTGCTGTTTTTCCATACTCTGCATTGAAGTTAATTTCTGTGTGTGTGTGTACCACCAGAACAGGTGGTACAACCAGTGCATGACTACAAAAAAGACACTTCTCTCCTTTCATTCTCAGAGAAAAACCCATTGGAAAACACTGGTCCTACAGTGGCAGCTTGAAACATAAACTAACTTGTTTCTGACATGTTAATGCACTGTCCAGCAGAATGACAGAGAGCACGTTGTGTGATGGGATTTTGGGACGGGTAGATTTCCATTCTCTACAGGCTAGCTTGCTTGGCGAGGCGACCAAGTTGAATTCCCAACTGGATGCGGAGAAGGGATTGTAGTGTGGGACAGAAGGTTTTAATTGAGAAGGGTGCCACGTATTACTCTAGTCTTCTCACAAATGACCTCAAAAACACAAAACTTGCGCACTGCTTTTTGTTGGGGATTGAAAGAGCGGTGAGGTGTAAACTACAAAGTGCAATGGGGATAATAAATTAAAAGGGTCATTTACACTGCATGCATTCAGATTTAGAGTCAAAAGCACAATCACTATTACAAATATTCTTACAGAAAAAATATGAAAATTAAGTTTACAATATTATCTATTACATTGTAAAATAATTAATTTCATTTTACTTTGACACCTGACCATAAACCCATTGAATAAAGGGCAGTAATTCTGAATGTAAAGTTACGTAGAGTATTGTCAAAAGAAGTAACAAAATTATATAGACTTGGACAAAAGTATTAAGATAGTTGTCTTTTATCTTTCTGGTGGTTCTTTGTTGCTCCTCAAAGCCAATTTCAGCCATGTTTTGATTGTAGCTTTAGTAGATCATTGCCAGCTATGCTCATCCATTCAGTTGTTGATCAGATAGTGTAGGATTTCTCATGCTGCCTGTATTCTGTTTAAAGTGACTGGAACTATAACTTCATTCCTTTGGCCTGATGATAACCAATATTAGTTATAGGTCCGGTATATGAAGATTGCAAAACCCATTGCACAAAGCTGCAAAGAAGATGGAACCAGATTTTACTCAATGCAGTGACACAAAGTTTGCTCTTAGATCATAAATAAAATGGATTCAGCCAAGAAGGGAGATGATTTGACCCATTATATTAGTGCATGGTCTTTAAAAGTCCAGCTGCTTACCTCAATTAAGAGTACTATTATACTGAAGGCGCCAATTAAATGAACGTAGTTCCGAAAATTCTCTGCAATCATTGAGAAACATCCCTGAAAAAAGTAAAGATAAATGTAGGTTTCACATACTGTACAGGGGTTCAACACAGTGCAATAAATCATTGACATCTTGAGTGGGGGACCTGTCCTACACCTACAAGCTCTGAGTGCTGTCAATGATGACCCAGCTCTGCTGGTCATTCCCTCTGCGGCAGCTGAGACAAAGGCATGATGGCCACGGCCACAAGACAACTGGAGAACATTGGAGATGAAAGTACACTCGTGTCTCATCATTCTTCTCACACCCCACTTCTCCCTCATTTCACATTCGCTTCTATCCTGACAAGATTCAGAGGTAGTCTGAAGTGGGGTCTCGACCCGAAACGTATTCCTTTTCTCCAGAGATGCTGTCTGACCCGTTGAGTTACTGCAGCATTTTGTGTCTATCTTCAGTTTAAACCAGCATCTACAGTTCCTTCCTACACAAGATTCAGATGGCTTCCACTTGCTCCATTTGACTGGTTTCTCTCCTCAGCCTCGCCATAACTTGCTTGGCTTTTCATTTCAGATAGCCAGGAAGTACTAACACTACCTGGCCTGGGTTACCAGAAAAGAAGAGGACTCTGACACACAGATCGAAAAGCTCAGACCCTGGCACCTCAAAAGTTCAACAGTTCATACGTTCATAGGTTATAGAGGCAGAATTAGGCCATTCGGCCCATCAATTCCACTGCCATTCAATCATGGCTGATCTATCTCTCCCACCCAACCCCATTCTCCTACCAACTCCCCATAACCATTGACACATGTACTAATCAAGAATCATGGAGAGTGATGACAGGTTACAGGGGTGAGATCTACATGTGGTTAATCATCTGGTTATTATTGGGTTCAGGAAGATTGAGCAAAAACAGCCCTTGCGGGGCAGAGCTGCATGCCACATCTGTTCGGGGGACTCAAATATTTATGATGAAACATCTCAGGTAAGGGGGGGGAACAATTTAAGGTGAGGGGGGAATGATTAAAAATAAGTGAGGGAAAGCTTTTTTACACATAGGGAGGTGGGTATATGGAACGAGCCTATCAGAGGATGTAGTTGAGGCAGATACTATTATTACGTTTAAGAGACATTTGGACAGGTACATGGATAGGATAGGTTTAGAGGGTTACAGTCTGTGTCAAGCATGGGCATGTGTGACTAGTGTAGTTGGGGCATGTTGGCCGGCGTGGGCTAGAAGGGCCTGTGTCCATGCAGTTTGACTCTATGACTCTCTAACCTCTCAACAAAGGCTGTTCGAGGTGCATTTTGTCTGCTCCACTTATAACCATGACTGTGTAGGATTGTGGTCCTGACATCCAGGGGACTACATCCAGTGCCACAATGTTTTAGCCTGTGTCAGCGTGTCCACGGGATCCTCGTGCTTGTCTTCGCATTGCAGATTCAAGTACTGACCCCGTTCAATCAGAATGAGGCTTGGTTCTTAAACAAAATCCCTGGAGGACATTAAGGCAGAGAAAAGGAGATAGAGATAAGTAAAGGCGCGATGGATACAGCAAGAAGTGAGGTCGCTCCAAGGTACGAGAAGAAACTGTGGGGCGAGGGAACAGCAATGTCATTAAGGGAGCACTGAATGAATAGCAGAGACCATGAGAAGCAAGATAACTTGGTTTGATCCTGACTTCAGATGCTGTTTGTGTTGAGTTTGCATGTTCTCCCTGTGACCCCGTGTGTTTCCTCCGGGTGCTCTGGATTCCCCCCACGTCCCAAAATCGTGCTGGCTTGTAGAGTAATTAGCCTTTGCAAATTGCCCTTAACGTTTAGGAAGTGGATAAGAAAGTGGGACAACATAGAACTAGTATGAATGGGTGATCAATGGTCGGTGTGGCCATGGATACTGCTGTATGTTTAAAACTAAAAATTAACTATAACAGATTAGATACATTGCCTGCCTGCCAACAGATGCTACCTGACATGCTGAGCTTCTCCAGTGATTCCTCTATTTTTGTTGCATGTTTCAGAGAAAAGATTTCTACCATTAAATGGAGAAAGAATCAGAAACCTCAAAAGGGGAAACTAGGAAGTAGCTTAATTAAAATCCAAGACTTGTCAGATATTCACAGATGGAGATTTTGTGAAAGACTGCTTGTTATTAGCATGTGGGATCTTGTTGTTGTGTCCCAAAGTTTCAGACTTTTAAAGAAAAAACAATTTGAACTACATGTCTGATCAATGCTAGGTTTAGGTGGTGGCATTTTTAGTGGCACAGTGACACAGCAGTGTAGTTCAGCCTTACGGCGCCAGAGACCTGAGTTCGAACGTGACCAGGGGTGCTGCCTGTGTGGAGTTTGTACATTCTCCCTTTGACCATGTGGGTTTTCTCCACGTGCTCTGGGTTCCTCCCACACTCCAAAGACGAGCAGATTTGTAGGTTAATTGGCTTCTGTAAATTGTCCCTGATGTGTAGGATAGAACTAGTGTATGGGTGATCATTGATCGGTGCGGACTCAGTGGGCCAAAGGGCCTGCTTCCGCGTTGTATCTCTAGACTAAACTAACTTTTCTCTATGGTGGAAGCCTGTGGCAGCAAACTTTATGTCCTTCTCCTTGGCATCAGATGCAACTACTCAAGGTCATGTGGAGGTGAGTAGTGATGAGAATGCAAAGAGGGTTTAAACTGATGTCGATAAGCTGAGTGATTGGGCTCCTACTTAACAAATGAAGTAACATGTTGAAAAATGTCAGGTTAACCTAACTGGTAGAAACAAAGCAGAAATACTGAGTAGTTGTAAAATGGTGAGAGATTGGAGTTATTAATTTTCAAAGGGACCTGAGATTCCTTGTGCACAATTCACTGGGTGGCACAGTGGCGCAGCTGGTGGTGCTGCTGAGTCACAACGCCAGAAACCCAGGTTCGATTCTGACCCCGGGTGCAGTCTGTGCGGAGTTTGCACCTTCTCCCTGTGGCTGCATGTGTTTCCTCTGGGTGCTCCGGTTTCCTCCCACATCCCAAAGACATGTGGGTTTGTAGGTTAATGGGACTGTAAATCCCCCCTAGTGCGTAGGGAGTGGAAGCAATAGTGGAATAACATAGAACTGGTGTGAATGGATGACCAATGGTCAGCTTGGACTCGGTACACCGAAGAGCCTGTTTCCGTGCTGTATCTCTAAACTAAACCAAATTAATATGCAAGAATAGAAGGCAAATAGAAAAGTAAATTATTTTCATTGTAAAATGGTTTGAGTAGAAGAATGAAGATGTCTCATTACATTTATAAATGTTCTTGGTGAGACCACAGAAGATAGACATAAAGTGCTGGAATAACTCAGTGGGTCAGGCAGCATATCTGGAGAGAAGAGAAAAAGAATAGGTGACGTTTTGGGCAAGACCCTTCACTCAGAGTGTTGTGTACAATCTTAATGTTGTTTCCTGAGGAAGCATAGACGTGTTATAGAAGGAGTACAGCAACCAGACCGGTTCCAGGGATGGTAGATCTGGTACATGAGGAGCTATTGAATACCATAGTCTCATTTACCTTGTTGTTTATGTAGCCAGCGTCTCCTTGTACACATTTGCTCTTATCCAGGACGTGCTCCAGTGGAGATGCCCTATTCCTCTTGCAGCACGATTCGGGGAGCAGTCTGTTTGGGAAAAGCCAGTGGAAAGTGGAATTCTGTCCAAAGTCTCGAGGTCCATTTACACCACAACAGGAGAACTGCAATGACAAGTCATAACTGTTATGCCTTTGATACAAATTCACCTTAACAAAGAAGAATATTAAAGGGTATGAGGGCCAGAGAAGCAAGTGGGATTAGACCAATAGTGTCATGATCACATTCGATGGGCAGAATGGCCTGTTTCTCAGTGAGGTCAGGCAGTGCAACACAACGAGTTCTTAAACATCTTGTCACACAGCATTTAGAAATGTATACTTCAGCAGGGTGGGGTGGGGAGGGGGGGTGGGTAGAGTTGCTGATATGGGAGCACGTGGAGAATGTGGTTAGAGCAGAAGAAATGTCCCAGGCTAGAGCAGTAGAAATGTCCTTTGTCAGGAGAACTGTCCTTTGAACCTTCACCCAATAGATGGAACGTTGCCAGTTGAAATGCATTACAAGGCCAAGCTGGCTGTTGAGACACACATGGTTGAGGCACAAGTTGGCAGCTGATACCTATTGAAATCTATTGAGCATTGAACAGTGTCTTTGGGGGATGGGAAGCAGGGATTTCCTTCATTAAAATAAACTTACATCCATCATAATTACGTTCCAGGTCTTCGAAAAAGCATCGGTAGAATTGTCACCTTTATATTTCATCTGCAATTCTTTTAAAAAGTAATCCTTTTGTATCTAAATATAAATGAGAGTGTTGGTATTTGGTACTCCATAACCTTGAGCAAATGGCTGTAATAAGCGTTTTTGTTGCTGGTGATTGCACCTACCTGCTTTCTGAAGACTAATGCAAGGACAGCAGCAACCAATTCCAGGATGAAAATGATCAAAATAAGCAGCAAAAACTGCAAATGACAGGAGACAGCTAATTAATTTTTTTAATTACCATTAGAACCATGGTGTGAGGAAGAGCAAAGTCACGACAGTGCACATGAAAGTGCAATTCCCATTTAAGAAATGTAACATCAAGCATTTCAAACCAGAGATATTGAACGATGAACAGCTTCCTATTTCAGGGTGTTCTTTTTCCTGCCTTCCTGGGGCTTTCAATACTTCCAGCCACTGTAGTTGGACTTTAAGCTTTACAGATACAGTAGGGAAACAGGCCCATCAGCCCACTGAGTCCACGCCGACCACTAACACTATCCTACACACACTCGGGACAATTTTTAGAATTTTACCAAAGCGAATAAATCTCCAAACCTGTAGGTCTTTGGAGTGTGTGAGGAAACTGGAGCACCCGGAGAAAACCCATGCGGTCACAGGGAGAACATGCAAACTCCGTACAGACAGCAGACAATCAGGATCAAAGCCCTGTAAGGCAGCAACTCTACTGCTGAGCAACTGTGATTTCTGAAGCTAGTCACCTTGTCTCATATACAATCAGTTACAAAGTTATCAATCTCTACCACTTTATATGGGAGAGGGTTTAAAACACATGTGGACATTATTAATGCAACATATAAAATTTTGACTTGAGTTTAGGAAAATGAAGCAATTCTCATTAAAAATAATTTGGCACGGTACATGATGTAATGCTGTATAAACAATGCAAGATGTAATACAGATGAACTGGAATCACCAGTAGGGGCTGCTCATAACCTGGAGAATAGATTCCCCAAATAGACTCTGGGAATGTGCTTTTCAGAGAGACACATCTGCATTAAATCCTTGTTTTCAAAGAACTCAGATTTGGTCTTTCTTAGTTACGTTTATAATAATGGTGGACTTTCGATGAAGGGGTGAGAGGTAATGTGAAGAACACTGGCAATAAAAAAAGGAAGACAAAGAGTTTATATTGATATTCATTTTTATTAGCTATGGGAATCACTGGCTAAGCCAGCTTTTATTGCTGATTCGCCTTCCTGAACCTCTCCAGTCCAAATGGTGCTGGGAAAGGAGTTCCAAAATTTAGACCCACAGATAATGAGGTAATCAGTGTATTTACATTTTTAGCTGACCAGCGATCCCCGCGCACTAACACTATCCTACACACACTAGGGATTAGTCTACAAACCTGCATGTCTTTGGAGTGTGGGAGGAAACTGGAGCTCACAGGGAGAACGTACAAACTCCGTACAGACAGCACCCATAGTCAGGATCAAACCTAGGTCTCTGCCGATGTAAAGCACCAACACTACCACTGCGCTATCTTGCAGGAGAACCTGCACATGTTGGTCTTCCCACGAAGCTGCTAACCTTCCCATTCAATATAGGGCTAAGGGTTTGGGACGGGTGCCGATGGCATCACACTGCGACAGGCCGATCTCTACTTCATGGATCCAGTGCCACCAGGACACTGGGCTTTAACGTGAGAAAATAAGAAATTGCAAATCTCCTTGGGCCAAGATCGGACTTTTCAGAGACTTGGAAGTTGCAAGATGGCATTGGAACATGTTACCTGTCAGCATGCTGTTCCAGAAGAGGATCTATTGTACTCATGCATAATATGCTCTGACCGGATAGCCTGCAAAACAAGCATTCCACTGTATCTTTGTACACATGGCAATAATAATTTTTTTTTTTTAAATAACGTGGGAATGGTGGTTGGGGTATTGAAACTTTATTCCAAAGCTTCTTGTATGTTGGAGCCAAGGAAGGTAGAAGGGAAAGATAAAAGAGGATTTTTTTTGTGAGGTAGTGAAACAAAAATGTAAAAAACGGAAAGGTTGCAGCAGTTTTTCATTTCAACTGTGATGATGTTGAAAATAATAATAGTATAGCCACAACCTTTTTTAGATACAACTGCTTGTTGAAGATCATCATAGTTTTTTTTCCCACTAGAAAGAGCAAAAGTGTGCAGTTTAACATCTAATCTGAAGGATTATATGTCTGACAAAGTAGTACCATGAATTCCACCCTGATATTTCAGCTTGTTTTGATATTTCTTGACTGGGATTGGAACCTACAATTTTATGGCCTCCAGGCAACAGTGTAAACAAATGCATCAAATCAGTTCTTCTGGGAATGTGTCTCCACTCAGCAGGAATACACAAGGAAGAGCCTATATTTTGAAGTCCTTGGGTGAGTGGCAATATTTTACAGGACCCCCTAAAGGTAAGTTAATACCAACAAGGAGACCATCAGAGCCTATAAATAGCGTTAGAGGTTGTCACATTGGGATTGATGGCACTTTAGTTATGTTATTGGACTACTAATCCAAAGTCCAAAACTAATGAGCCAGGGAGTTAAACTTATAAGTCATAAAGTTATACAGCATGAAAACAAGCCCTTTGGCCGCCAAGACCTTGTCAACCTTGAACCACCCATTTCTACATTTACCCATTTTATTCTCCCAACATTCCCTTCAACAACCCCCAAGAGATTACCCCTCACATATACACAAGGGACACTTTACACCGGCCAATTAACCTATGAACCTAAGGTAGACACAAAATGCTGGAGTAACTCAGCGGGTCAGGCGACATCTCTGGAGAGAAGGAATGGGTGATGTTTCGGGTCGAGACCCTTCTTCAGACCCGAAACGTCTCGACCCGAAACGTCACTTAGTTGATACTTAAATTCCCTCAGAAATGGCAAAACAAACTATTCCGTAGCTCTCAATTTGCTGAACATTCTCAAGAGCTGTGAAGCAATGGACAATAAATCTTGGACTTTCCAGTCATACACCACTTGAATTAAAATAAAAAAAGATGGGGAAGTTTAGGAGAAACTCCTGTTTTTGCACTTGAGTGTGTTTGAGTTTAGTTTGTTGTCACGTGGACCAAGATACAGTGAAAAGCTTTTGTTGAGTGTGAGCCAGTCAGCAGAAAGACAATACATGATTACAATTGAGTCATCCGTAGTGTACAAACACATGATAAAGGGAATAACATGAATAATGTTTAATACAAGATAAAGTCCAGTAAAGTCTGATCAAAGGTAGTCTGAGGGTCTCCAATGAGGTAGATAGTAGGTCAGGACTCTTTCTAATTGTTGATACGATGGTTCAGTTGCCTGATAACAGCTGGGAAGAAACTGTCCCTGAATTTGGATGTGTGCGTTTTCACACTTCTATACCTCTTGCCTGATGGGAGAGGGGAGAAGAGGGAGTGACCGGGGTGCGACTCATCCTTGATTATGCTGGTGGCCTTGCCGAGGCAGCGTGAGGTATAAATGGAGTCAATGGAAGGGAGGATGGCTTGTTCGATGGTTTGTGCTGCGTCCACAATTTATTGCGGTCTTGGACGGAGCTGTTCCCAAACCATGCTGTGATGTACCCCAATAACATTTGTACACTTGCATTGATTATGAATCAGGGCATTGGACTTGAGTGAATCAGGGCTTGAGTGAAATACAAATTGAGTGGTTAGCAATCATTCAAATACCTCTGAACAATTAAAAAAAATAATATAAAGCATGTTGAGTTGCTGTACATACTGTCATAAGCAGTTGCTTGCTCTCTCGGATTGCTCCCCAGCAGCCTAGGAAGCCTAGGAAGAAGAGAATTACCCCGACAGACAGGATGATGTAGGCCCCTGTATATATTAATGGGTTTGCAGCCACAATGTTCTTGAAGCCATTGGGGTTGGTTGTCACCCAAATGCCAACTCCAAGCAAACAAATACCTCCTGCCTGTAACAAACCAGAGCAACGTTATTACACTGAGGTCCGACCTCCTGCATTACAATTCACTGAGAATTCTGCAAACTATCTCCACCACCCCTGGATAAAATTTCATATGATTTGCATTTGATTCAAATTATTGAATAACAATTGCCATTGCCATGGACACAGGATTTAACATGCTTTCTTATAATTACTGATCACATTAATATTCTGCGGGTTTTCTACCAAAATCCCATCTCTCGCAGCTGTTCAAAAAATGTCACATTCGGTTACTTACAAAAATTAAACTATTGGACAGAAACATGAGGTACTTGAGGCAGGTCCAAGATTTTTCCATTTGGACTCCAATACTTGTGTTCGTTTTAAAGAATGTTTGATCTGTGAAGGCAAGCAAAAGAACATCACAGTTTACCATTTGCTATCATTTCATTACCAATTTAGTTTGGGTTAATTCCTTTCCAAGAAGCCTCCTAATGTATGGTACAATAGTAAGCAGGCTAAACTGGTCATAATAGTTCAGTTTAAGAAAGAACTGCAGATGCTGGAAAAATCGAAGGTAGACAAAAATGCTGGAGAAACTCAGCGGGTGAGGCAGCATCTATGGAGAGAAGGAATAGGAATAGTTTCGGGTCGAGACTGAAAAAGGGTCTCGACCCGAAACGTCGCCTATTCCTTCTCTCCATAGATGCTGCCTCACCTGCTGAATTTCTCCAGCATTTTTGTCTATAATAGTTCAGTTGGTGCCTTTCATCCATGAAGTTTAACGCAGTCAGGAACACAATGTGAAATGTGTTGCTCCAGTTCTATCTGGTGGCACAGTTCCATAGAAAACATCTCAAAGGAATGGTGAACGAATTTAAAGCCTCTTATTAAACTTCTTATCCTACAATTTCCTTCAATTTTAAAGTACTTCCTGAAACAACCTGAAGCTAGAAAATGTCAGCCTTCTGTTTGCCTTAATCGTTCAGAGACATAATAATAGATTAAATGTTGTTGTGTTTATTTCTAAAGCTTTGAATTAACAATGTGTTTGTGATTAGATAAGATTGCTATAGTTGGAGCAGGGGACCCCACACGTTGACTGCCAGTTGAACAAACAACATAACTAAGAGTCACAGAGTCAGAGAGACATACAGCATGAAAACAGGCCACCTTTGGTCCAACTTGCCCAAGTCGACCAATAAGCACCATCTACGCTCGTCCCATCTGCCTGCATTTGGCTCATATCCTTCAAAACCTTTCAATGTACCTTTCCAAATGTCATTTAAATGTTGTTATTGTACCAGCCTCAACTTCCACCTTTAGCAACTCATTCCATGTACCCACCACGGTCTGAGTGAAACATTGCCCCTCAGGTTCCCATTAAATCTTTCCTCTCTCATCTGAAACCTTCGTCCTCTGGTTCTTAATTCCCCTACTTTGCTTTTTAGTTTTAGTTTTAGTTTTTTTTAGGTTTAGAGATACAGCGTGGAAACGGGCCCTTCGGCCTACCAAGTCCACGTCGACCATCAATCACCCCGTATACTCGTTCTATGGTATCCCTCTTTCACATACACTCCCTACACACTGATGACAATTTGCAGAAGCCAATTAACCTACAAACCTGCTCGTCTTTGGAGTGTGGGAGGAAACTGGAGCACCCAGCGGAAACCCACGCGGTCACAAAGAAAACATGCAAAACATTATTGTAACTTACATGCATGCAGGGCAGCATAGTGGTGTAGAGCTGATGCCTCACGGCACCAGAAACCCAGGTTCAATCCTGACCTTTGGTGCTGTCTGTGTGGAGTTTGCACATTCTCCCTGAAAAAGCGTGGGTGCTCTGGTTTCCTCCCACATCCCACAAATGTGTGGGTTTGCAGGATAACTGACCTCTGTAAATTGCTCCTGGTGTTTTGAGAGTGGATGCGAAAGTGGGAATACCATAAAACTATTGTGAAGGGGTGATCGACGGTCGGCATGGACTCAGTGGGCAGAAAGGCCTGTTTCCATGCTGTATCTTTCAATCAATTCAATCAATCAAAACAAAATCCTACCAGAGTAGTTAAAACCTATCACTCCCAAGCTGCAGTACTCTTTAGACATTAGACTTTAGAGATACAGTGTGGAAATAAGTCCTTTGGCTCACTGACTCCACACCGACCAGCGATCCCCAGTACAATCCTAGGGGCAACTTACGATTTTACCAAAGCCAATTAACTGACAAACCTGCACATCTTTGGAGTGTGGGATAAAACCAGAACTCCCGGAGAAAGACCACATGGTCACAGGGAGAACATCCAAACTGCATACAGACAGCACCCATAGTCAGGATCGAACCTGGGACTCTGGCGCTGTAAGGCAGCAACTCTACCGCAGCGCCGTAATGCCGCCCTACTCAGCCATGTTATTGATGGGGAGCTGTCTCTCCACAACTCATATTTTATGCCTGATTCCCCTGTACACACTGCAAATTAGAATGGCTCCAGTCTAAAGTTATGCAGCTGGCAGATCAACAGCACATCCAACAAACAATGGTTTCATTGACTGTTTTTCCTCAGCATAAAAGATTTTGCTTAATAAATAAAAATAACATAAAACCTATAATAGGAAACTGAATAAATAAACTGCGGGTCATTTGGCTTTTGTAAAAGCTTCTGTTTAGATTTATATTGAATTTATAAAATATGTACTCGCAAAACATTCAGATCATAAGGTCAGAAGGAATAGGAGTAGAATTAGGCCATTCGGCCCATCAAATCTACTCCTTCATTCAATCATAGCTGATCTATCTCTCCCACCTAACACCATTCTACTGCCTTCTCCCCATAACCTGTAACACCTGTACTACTCAAGAATCTATCTATCTCTGCCTCCACAGCCTTCTGTGGCAAAGAATTCCACAGATTCACCACCCTCTGACTAAAGATATTCCTCCTCATCTCCTTCCTGAAAGAATGTCCTTTAATTCTGAGGTTATGACCTCTAGTCCCAGACTCCCCCACTAGTGGAAACATCCTCTTCACATCCATTCTGTCCAAGCCTTTCACTATTCTGTATGTTTCAATGAGGTCCCCCCTCATTCTTCTAAATTCCAGCAAGTACAGGCCCAGTGGTGACAAACAATTATCATAGGTTAACCTACTCACTCCTGGGATCATTCTATTAAACCTCCTCTGGACCCTCTCCAGAGCTAGCACATCCTTCCTCAGATATGGTGCCAAAAATTGCCCATTCATCTTTCCTTCTGTGCAATAAGGATATTGAGGTGTAAACTGTAGAGCAAAACACAAAGTGCTGGAAAAGCTCAGCGGGTCAGGCAGGTCTTGGAGGAAACATTCCCACTGGATTTATATTTCCATGCAAACATCCTAACATTTAAATTTACGTCCCTTGAAATTTGAATCTTTTTGGCTTTGCTGAGTCTTTTCTTGGAACCATTTTATAAACAAACAAAGGTATTCATTTAGTCGGTGAAAATTATGCCTTCATATCTTTACTCGTTTCCTTTTGAAAATGTATGTACTGGGAGGATTCACGGATGCTGCTACCGTTGGGCAGGAGGTACAGAAACCTGAAGTCCCACACCACCAGGTTCAAGAACAGCTACTTTCCTACGACCGTAAGGTTCTTGAACCAACCTGCACTAAACTAATCCTACCTTGGCAACCGAACACTGGGGTCAAGGAAAGAGCATTCACATCACGGCCCTGCTTCCACCAATCTTTCCACCACCACACAAGAAGCGACAAGACAGACACCATTGTATGCAGATGCCAAGAAGTGTGTTCAGTTATGGCTGAACAACTTCTAATCTTGTGTGTGGACTCGATAAGAAGAAGAACCGAACACTACAGACTTCAGTCGGTAGAAGAGTCCCGACCCTAAACATAACACAAACCCATTTTCTCCAGAGATGCTGCCTGAGCCGCTGAGTTACGCCAGCACTTTGTGTCTATATTTACTACAAAATACCTCTTGCACTATCATATACTTTTTCTAATTGTATTTTGCACCAAAGTGTTGTGTTTTGCTGTTTTTTTTACACCATCTTCTAAAATGTGTTTAATTTTTGTATTTAGTTTAGTTTAGTTTGTCACGTGTGTGCAGTCTGGATCTATGTGCCTGTGATGCTGCTGCAAGAATGATTCTCATTATACATTCCCCTCAATGTACGTGTGCACATGACCATAAACCCGACTTCACTTGAAGCAGATTAATATTCCAACAAACCACAGGATGACTTCCTTCTGAGGCCCAGTGGTTGTTAGTCATGGATGGCAAGAGGTTTCCAAAGCTAACACAACCCATCCACTCCCATTGCACATGTATGTCACACAAATATAAGTTAGATATGAGTTACGATTCGAGGTTGGAGCTCTATTCTCCAAGCTTAGACCTCCATTTTCTACATCTAAATGGATGATAAAAGCCAACCACATCCTACTACTTGGCCACAGTGGTAACTTGTTGCGTTGACTCTGTGCAGCAGAGAACTACATTGCAGTGAGATACAGGCTCATCATTGAAATCTATCAACAAGCAAATACCATGTCCATCGAACAGAGATGGGAAACTAGAGTCTATATCAATCTTGGACTTGCACACACGATCAAAGCCGTTGGATTTTTGTTCCTGTATTCATTCACAAAATGTGAGCATCACTACCAGGCAAATATTAATTGACAACCCTTTAATGGTCTTGATAGGGTTGGAGTCAGCTGCCTTCTGCAGCAGCTGCAAGGCAGTGAGCTGTCAGATATCAATTTGCATGACCTAAAGCCAGCAATAAAGAAGCTTGCAGCAATACAGTTCCAAGTCAGAGCAGTGGGTGACTTGGAGAATACAGGTAGGTAGGTAGTGGCCTCCCCTATAGCTCCTGACCTTGCCCTTCTCTGTGATCTGGGTTTAAGAGATGCATTGAAGAATCCTTTGTTATTTGTTGCATTCACAAGTTGTAGATGGATCACACTGTCACTTCCTCAGTTTTGGTTGTAATGGGGAACCAGGTCTTCCCGGTGGAGTTAGGGCATGTTGTGGGCAAAAATTGCAAGGGGGGGTGGTGGGGGGGAGGGGGGGGAATAAACAGAGTGAGCATATTTAATGCAACCCTAATTTTCACTATTCAAAAATGGCTACCAACAGATAAAAGATCAGTTGTGAGAGGGATAACGTTACATCAGTACACAACGGTACTGATCCTTAATGATCTGGTATCCTTGATCGGATTTTGCTGGCTTTATCTTGCACTAATCGTTATTCCCATATCATGTATCTATACACTGTAAATGGCTCAATTGTAATCATGTATTGTCTTTCTGCTGACTGGTTAGCACGTAACCAAAACTTTTCATTGTACCTCAGTACACGTGACAATAAACTAAACTGAACTAAGTGCCTGGTGTAGGTTCAACTAGCATCATTGCCCAACCGGGCTTGGTTTGGGGCAGGCAGGAGGAGGTTAAAACAGTGACTGAAGTTTATTGCATTTTCTCATTGCTGACTGAGATGCGTTGAATGAGCTCAATAAATTTTGGAATTGAAATGCAAAGGTTTTTTGCCTGCATAGACCCTTAAGGGCCTGTCCCACTTAGGCGATTTTTCAGCGGACTGCCGGCGACTGTCAAGTTCGCGGCACTCGCCTGAAAAACCGGGAACTGGAACGGCGACTGTCAGAGTGAAACACACACACACACACACGCACACACACAAACACATCGCAAAGGCGGGGGCCAGGGAAAGCAGGGGAGCGCTGTCTGAAATTCACACGGTGCAAAGCCAAGGTGATACAGACACACACCGCAATGAACAGAAAGGTTAAGACGGCTAGCACAGTCCTTTAACAGAGGGGGGAGGGGGAGAAGGGGGGAGAAGGGGGCAGAAGAGGGGAGATGGAGTGGAGACACTTTTAAGAAGCCAGACAACTTTTAATAAGCCAGATATACACAGCTGTGAAGTTTGGCAGGCATTTAACAATACCGGTCGGTTATCCTTGGTTCTGAAAACTCGTGCTTACGTTTTTTTTCCCAATGAGCCAATGAAAATGCCCGGTCAGCAAAGGCGATTAACTAAAACTACCTACAACTACCTCAACTACCCATAACTACATGGTGACCCCACTACAACTGCACCTATGACTGCAGGATTATCGATTTTCTCCATGGTGACCAATTTTTGGTCGCAGAAAAAATTTCAACATGTTGAAAAATTTGCGGCGACCATACTGAGGCCGCGACTAGTTCCCAGAATGCGGGAACTCCTCGCGACCATGAAGGAGACTCACCAGAGACCACCAGCGAACATGTGGCGACCATGTGGCGATCATGAGGCGAGCGCAGAGTCTCCTGCACTCGCCTAAAAAGTCGCCTAAGTGCAACAGGCCCTGTATAGTGACATGGGACAGAGAGAATTGCTTGACTAATCTTCGCAGCCTTTACCCCCACACACCCACAATTTGGACTGTTTATACTGCTTAACTCTGGGAGGAGGTACTGCAGCATGAAGAGCGGGACAACCAGGTTCTGCAACAGCTTCATCCCCCAGGCCATAAGATTATTGAACAATCAATTAAACCGAGGCTAGAACTTTTTAAATATCGACACTTCTAAAAAAAAAAAATAACTGGAGAGTCAAATGCAACGAAATTTCGTTCTAGGTGCACTGTGTATAGGTGTATATCTGAATGACAATAAAGTTTTCATTCATTCATTCATTCATTCATTCATTCATTTTCAGCATGGTTTCCAAAAACATTGTTTCTTTTAAAGGTGGTGGGACACTTTGGACCCCTTGCTGTACCTCTCTCCTATACAGCTGCAAAGCTGGCTGCAAAGGTTCCAGAAATTCCACAAAATAAAAAAACATGAATTTTTAAACCATATAAACCTTACCCTACACTTATAAATCACTTATCCAAATAAAGTAATATTGTTTGGGAAATAATCAGGCTCACATCTAATCACTTCCTCCCACAACTTTACAAGGCTTCCAGCTCATTCACTCATACCCAGTGCCAGAGTATTATCAAGAGCCAATATTGCTTCACTATTCCACATCGGGTTTGCAACACAGCTTCCATTTATGTGGTGTTAATGGTTCATTGTTTGTTTTATTATCATGGGCAACATGATACTTTTTTTTGCATACAGATCAGCCAGACTATCACCATACATAATAGGTATGTTACAAAACTTACCTTCAGTCGCACTGTAATTCTGCCACTGGCCGTGTGCGCGATTTTGGCGCCTTTAAGGGGGGGGCGGGGTTAAAACGCGGTTTCTCCTCCCTTGTCCTGGAAATATTTTGTTGGAGTACAAAACTTCGCTGACAAAATCGTTCCTACCGGCGATTTGTGAATTTTTTTTAAAAATTAAATCGTCAATGTCAGCGCTACAGTAGTTTTAAAAGCAGCTCCTGAAGCGTCAACGCCAATAACGGGGACGGATTTCACACAATGGATAGGTAAACAAAAGTGCTTTCTTTAAATGTATAAAAGTGCTTCTTAAGAAGCCTTTAATTCACATTTTGTCATGCAACACGGTGATTTTATTCCCCGAATTAACGGCAGTATTTTTCATGCCAATACGGGGTTAAATTCACCGCAAATGAACGTTCCAAATGATCGCGTTCCAGAAATTCTCACTCGCAAAATGAATTAAATCCCCATTAATTTACAGGTATTAAACATTCAATTCCTTCCATTTGGCCTGTAAATTCATGAAAATTAGACTTAAAAATTATGTTATATTGTGAATTATTGTGTGAATGTTATTTGGACACTTAGGCTATTTAAAAATGTTAATCTATTCTTAAGAAAATGATAGATGTTTAGATCTAGTAATTGAATTTTGTAATTAGCTACAATTAGGTAACTAACTAATTATATGCTTTACTTTCATGTCTTCGAAGTAAGATTGTTTCATATTTCTTTCAGAATGCTTCAATCTATAATACCTGAAAATTTCTTTCAGTTACCATAATATTTAAGAAAGTTATGGGCTTTTAACTGTCCTCGATCACAGCTTTTGTGTTAAGTCAATGGAAAAGCAATAGGGAACAAGGTGCTAATTTCTGAGTATGATAATGGCCATAACTTTTTTAATACTGAAGATATGAAAGTGAATTAAGTGTCAAATTAAACTTCTTTTTATGCTTTATCTGATGGGATAAATTGCAGACTTTATTTTTTAAATCTCAAAATTTTGTAACATTGCTATACATAAGCACTCATACACAGCATCAAGATGTTCAAAGAGGCCAATGTGCAACCAGAGCTGAGGGTTTAACACCTGGCCCGGTGTTACAGCAGGAGCCAGAGTGGCAGCCAGAGACAGGGATTGGGAATGTGGAAGTGTAGGCCTGATATGTGGCCAAGGCAGGGGTTCAGGAACATGAGGCTGCCAGAGGTGAGCACTCAGACTTTATCTGGTAACTCTGACCCAGTGAGAAGTCAGAACTTGGGCAAAGATTCCTGTGCCTGAGGCCACATAAGTGTAAGTGTGTGTGCGTGAGTGCGTGTATGCATGTGTGTTTTTGTCTGTGTTTCTGTGCAGGTTTCTGTGTGTGTGTGATAGTGTCTGTGTCTGTCTGGGTGTGTTTGTGTGCCCTTGGCTATGTTTCTGTGTGCGTTTGTATGTGTGTGTTTGTGTGTGTGTCTGTGTGTATGTGCGCGTGTTCGTCTGTGTGTGTGTGTGCGTGTCTGCGTATGTTTATTGGGCCTGTCCCGCTTAGGCGATGTTTTAGTGGACTGCCGGCGACGTTTTTTCAGCAAAGTTGCAAGCAGTCGCCTGAAAAACCGGCAACTGGAACGGCGACTGTCAGAGTGGAACACACACACAAACACATCACTTCCTTCACCAGCCCGTTATGCAGGCGGGGGACAGGACAAGCGGGGGGAGCGCTATCTAAAAAATTCACACGGTGCAAAGCCAAGGTGATACAGACACACACCTTGATGAACAGGAAGGTTGGCGCTGTAATTAAGACGGCTAGCACAGTGTACGGTAAGTCCTTTAAAAGAGGGGGGGAGAAGGGGGGAGAAGGGGGAAGAAGGGGGGAGAAGGAGTGGAGACAACTTTTAATAAGCCAGAGATACACGGCTGTGAAGCTCGGCGGACTTTTAACATTACCGGTCGGTTATCCTTGGTTCTGAAAACTACTGCTTACCTTTTCTTTCCCCAGTGAGCCAATGAAATTCACCGGTCAGCACCGGGTACAACGTACGAAAACCTCCGAGAACCTTCGACCTCCTGGCAACCCACTAGGACCTCCTGGCGACCCATCTACAGCACGATAATTCTTGCTGCTCTTCATGGCGGCTTCATTCTAGACTCTGCTAATTTTTCAACATGTTGAAAAATTCGCGGCGACCATAATGAGGCCGCGTATAGTTCCCAGAATGCAGGAACTCCTCGTGACCATGAAGGCAACTCCACGGCAACTACCCGCGAACATGTGGCGACCATGTGGCGACTGCATAATCTCCTGCAGTCGCCTAAAAAGTCGCCTAAGTGGGACAGGCCCATATCTGTGTGTGTGAGCTTATTCAGCAAGTGAGTGCGCAGATGTCAAGTGTCAATGATATGTATGCCCACTTTTATGCGTGCGCATTAACACCTATTGCAACCCCTCACACTGGATCAAGACCTTCTGTGAAGCTCCTTGTGCAGCTGGTCTGCAATCTCTCGCTCATGTCAGGAAGGGGAAGATATTCCACAGGATATAATTATGACCATCTTCAGGAAAGGAGACTTCATAGACTTGCAGAGCAACACCACCAACTGTAGATGGCCTTTTCGACCTTAACACAACCTTTATCCCCATCAATTGGGAGGGAACATTCTCTTGAAATTTGGTTATCCACATTAGCGAGTGTAGGGGGTCATGCTGCAGTTAAATAAGATGTTTGGTGAGGCCACATTTAGGGTATTGTTTCAGTTTTTGGCACCATGTTATAGGAAAGATGTTGTCAAGCTGGAAATGGTTTAGAGAAGATTTACGAGGATGTTGCCAGGACTCAGGGGCCTGAACTATAGAGAGCGGATGAGAAGGCTGGGACACTTTTCCTTGGATAACTGGAGGATGAGGGATGATAGAAGTGTATAAAATCGTGAGAGGAATAGATTGGTTAAACGCACAGAGTCTCTTGCCAGAGTAGGGGAATGGAGAACCAGACGACACATTATTCAGGTGAGTGGGAAAGATTTAATAGGAACCCGAGGCGTAACGTTTTACACAAAGGGTGGTGGCTAGATGGAATGAGCTGCAGGTAGTTGAGGCAGGTACTATTGTAACGTTTAAGAAACATTTTGACAGGTACATGGATAGAATAGGTTTAAAGAGATATGGGCCAAACGCGGGTAGGTGGGACTAGTGTAGCTGGGACATGTTGGTCGGTGTGCGCAAGTTGGGCCGATGGGCCTGTTTCCACACTGTATCACTCTACGTCTCTATGACATAAATTTGGCTGCGTCTTACATTTGCCTCTTAATGTTATGCATGCAATGGCCCTAACCAATATGTCTGCAACAGAACCAATCTCAGTGAAGACTGATGCCAAACAAGCCTGTCATTGCCCAAATATTTTTCTCAATCATTCTAGCTGCAACACTGAACCTCATTATCAACCACATTCCTGCAGGAGCAGAGCTCATCTCCAGAACTTATGGGAAACTGTTCAACTTACAGCTGTGGCTACAGCATCCAAACCACAATGGTCGAGCTGCACTATGCTGATGATGCTTGCGTGTGCATGTGTTCAGAGACTGAGGAGAGAGACACCTCCAACTTGTTCTCCAAAGTCTAGTGAATGAGGCTTACACTCGACATCCACAAGACCAAGGTCCTCTACCAATTTTTCCCTGCTGCACCATACTGCTTTGAATTGAATTGAATTAAGTTGAGTTGAGTTGATAGATACAGCATGGAAGCAGGCCCTTCGGCCCACCAAGTCCATGATGACCATCGATCACCAATTCACACTAGTTTTATGTTTTCTCACTTGCTCATCCACTCCTTGCACACTCGATGCAATTTACAGAGGCCAATTAACCTACAAATGCAAATGTCTAGGGCATCAATCATGTGGCCAACAAGGTAACTTCCTTGAATAAGTGTGACACTCCCACTGATTCCTGAGAACCTCTGGCTCATGACCACTCAGAGTGGGGAAGAAGCATTCAGGATGGCATTAAGAAACTCCAGGCCATGAATCTGTGTGACCCCGAGGCAATGGGGAAAGGTACCACCTGACAAACTACCCGCTCACCCGCCCTGTCAACCCTCCACACCTGCCCCATCTGTGGAACAGCCTGCAGTTCCCATATCAGACTCAAGAGCCAATCAGGAACATAAGAAGAATGGAAGCAACTCATTCTCAACCAAAGAACTACCTAAGAAAAGGGAGAAGAAATGATAAAAATGAAGTTCTGATACCCATGGCACCAAACACGTCGGCCTGCACTGTATTTCAGTTTGTTTTAACAAATGAGGGCAGTATTGGTTCATGACAATCATGGAAAATTGGTGAACACTCTCATGTGGTGGTCAGTTGGGCAAAGGGGTTGTACTTGTTAAAAGTAGTACTGTCTTCAAGTACAGCAGAAGAGAGAGGATGTCAGACAAGCTCATCATCATCCCTCCCCTATTAATGCCACCAGTCAACTATTCCTTCCCCATTACCAGCGTCAGACAAAATCATTGACCATCCCTTTCCCCATTATCACTGTCCATTAAAACCATCAGTCTTCCTTTCCTTACTTCTTCCATCAGTCAAGCCCCTCAACCAACGACATTCACTATCGACATCTTTCAAACCTTTCAATCATCCTTCATCTTATATTATATTCTCCGTCAAACCTATCAACTATTCACCCCATGTTGTTGATGTTAGCCAAAGATCTTGAGCACCTTTCCATTTTCATCACCATTAGTCAAAATTGAGTCCCTAATTATTACCCTCAGTCAAGCCCATAGAGTCAATCCAGCATTTTGTGTCTATCCATAGAATAACTGTCTCTTATTATAACTTTCAGACACTTCTGGCCAATATTGATTTTCCCCTCTTGTTAAAAAATATATTTTCATGCATGAACACCTTGTACTGCGAACATTAATTCCACAAAGGTATTGTGTTAAAAGAAGACAGCTCTCAGAGAGACCTGGTCAACTGCCTCTAAGACATCTTTCTTCCCTATTATATTTTTATTGGTTACTAATATTGCTTCTTACATGCAAGTGCTAATTCAATGACTGGCAAGCAGACAAACCGTTGATAGCCATGCACATGTAAATCTTAAATGGACAAACCATCTTGCTAGACTAAACTCTCATAAATGTTTGGATTTGAAGATGGATCTGAAGAATGGGTCCTGGCCTGAAATGCCACCCACTTATCCATGCTCTCCAGTGATGCCACCTGACCTGCTGAGTTACTCCAACATTTTGTGTCTTTTTTATGTAAACCAATATCTGCAGTTCCTTGTTTGGATTTGTTGAGTTCTCCCTCCCATTGAGGTACTTAATTCTGTAGACTTTAGACTTCAGAGATACAGTGCAGAAGCAGGCCCTTCGGCCCATCGAGACTGCGCCGACCGATGATCACCCCGTAAAGTAACACTATCCCACACATTAGGGACTGTTTACAATTGTACCGAAGCCAATTAATCTACAAACCTGTACGTCTTTGGTGTGTGAGAGGAACCGGAGAAAACCCATGCGGTCACGGGAAGAATGCACAAACTCCATACAGATAGCACCTGCAGTCAGGATCAAACCTGGATCTCGGGCGCAGTAAGGCAGCAACTCTACCGCTGTGCTGCTGTGCCGGCCGCTCGATGTACAATAACTGGTTAGTAAACCACATGTGGAAGATGAAGACCCAGTACAACAGAAAAAAATGTCAGGGCAAAGTGTTATAAAAAGGGGCAAAAAATGTGTTAGACCTAATTAGAGAAGTATATAGAGATATTGTTATTGTAATATACAGAGAAAATGTTAGAGCTACTGTATATAGAGCAATGGAGAGATATGGAGAAAATGAGACAACAGGGAGAATGGGTGCCAGAGATAGAAAGTGACATCCAGACATAAATAATTATAAATTGGGAAAGGAAATACAGGATGTGATATCTAAATCCTATTTCATTTTCATTCACATGCAATGCCTCAGAAAAGTGACTGGTTTTCTGTATAACCCATAATGAAAAATAACCTGCCTTTGTGTTAAATATTTCCAGGCACTTACTATTCTCTAATATCTTCCTAGATGCACCCTGTTCTCTGATGTGTTTCTGATATCCACTTTCACATTACCTGTATGCACAATTCTCTCTTGTCCATTCTCAGGTATTCTCTACTAACTCTTGTAGTCACTATTCCAGCCATTTATCTAGAATCCATTTTACCTGGAATATTATTCTCTGCAATACCATCCCAGGTATATAATATTCTATAACAAAACCCAATGGTAGGAAGATTGAATTCTCCACTTTTAACCTCTACCTCTTTCCTGACCCCCCCCCCCCCCCCACCCATTTCTCCACCATCTTCTGCCCCCGCTCCCTGTACACTTCCATTCTGCGGCTTTCCATTTCATTCATCTTCTCTCCTATCTGACTCCTTTCCATCTCTAGACTTTGACACGTACTCCATCCATCTGGCAAACTAACCCCCCCTCACCTCTATCCACCTATCACTTACCAGGCTTGGTGCACCCCACCACTCTTTTCCTGGTTTCTTCCCATTACTATAACCAGTCTGAAGAAGGGTCCTGACCCAAAATGTTGTTTATCCAATTCCTTCACAGACACTGCCTGCCCTGTTGAGTTAATCAAACCTTTCTGTATTTTGCTGTTCTGTAATACATTACTTGTACCCATCTTCTCCAATACTTCACCTGTATGCATCTTGTACCAATACCCTTGCAGTACCCACCATTTTATTTAAGATATTTTCATTTGGAAAGAATGGATCGACAGGGCATATATTCACTGGAATTTAGAAGGAAGAGAGGAGATTTTATAGAAATATATAAAATTCTTAAGGGATTGGACAAGCAAGATGCAGGAAAAAATGTTCCCCATGTTGGAGCAGTCCGGATCAGGGGTCACAGTTTAATAATAAGGGGTAAGCCATTTAGGACTGAAGTAAGGAAAAACTTTTTCAGACAGAGAGAGTTGTGAATCTGTGGAATTCTCTGCCAGAGAAGGCAGTGGAGGCCAATTCACTGGATAATAATAATAATAATACTTTATTGTCATTGTAAATACATACAACAAAATTTCAGGCGCACTGGGATGTATTCAAGAGAGAGTTAGATAATAATAGCTCTTAGGGCTAATGGAATCAAGAGGAGAAAGCAGGAACAGGGTACTGATTCTGGATGATCAGCCATGATCATATTGAATGGCGGTGCTGGCTCGAAGGGCCGAATGACCTACTCCTGCATTTACAGTAATTTCTATGTTTCTATGTTTCTATTTGTCTCTCTTTAAAATGTTTCCACACACACCAATTTTAATGTTGGTTCATTATCCTTTGTTTGGAAATCATTTTCTCCAAAGCTCTGCTGCCTACAGCAGCTGCCTGCATTTACTGTTCCCCAAAGTTCCCCCATGTTGCCTGGGAAAAAGCATGGGATAACTGTTTTGGCTCAAGTCTTTGTGAATTTGGCATGCGTGACAGTTGTATCCATTTATTTAGGCTGGTAACTGTGCCTGGGGATCTTAGTTTATTCCACTCGTATACTGCTTTTCAGACTGAATGTATTATATTTCAAAAGCATGAAATAATCAAATCCTTATTATTTGGCAGAGAGACTGCAACCTAATTCCTCAACTATGTGCATTCTCAGATCAAAATATCAAGAACAATTCTCTTTAAATGTTTCCATTCCTGAGCAAGCATATCAAGAAATACCAAAGACGATTTTTTAATTTTTTATTTAGCAATACCTTTTGCTCTGATATCAAATCTCGCTTTGTCTAGCAAGAGATAAAGTTTGGTATTTTAAATATCAAATAACGATTTTTGTTCATCCATTATAGCTGAGTTTATATGGGAGACATTTTATAAAAAGAACAAAAGAAAAGCAATCTATCTGAAAAGTCCAATTGAGGAAGCATATTGGATCAACTCTGCATTGCCAGATCTGAACCAGTCTGGCTCAGTGTCCTGGGTTCCAATGTTTGAGTCATAGAGTCATAGTCATACTGCATGGAAACAGGCCCTTCGGCCCAACGTCCACACCGACCAACATGTCCCATCTATACTGGTCCCACCAGGCTGCATTTGGCCCATATCCTTCTAAACCTATCCTACCCATGTACCTGTCTAAATGTTTCTTAAACGTTGTGATGGTAACCACCTCAAATACCCCCTCCAGCAGCTCGTTCCATACACCCACCACCCTTTGTATAAAAAAAGTTACCCCTCAGGTTCATATTAAATCTCCCCCCCCCCCCCCCCTTACCCTCCTCACTTTAAACCTAGGTCCTCTGGTTCTAGATTCCCCTATTCTGGGCAAGAGACACTGTGCATTTACCCAATCTATTCCTCTCACAATTTTGTCCACCTCTATAATATCACCCCTCATCCTCCAGAGGCTTAGCCTGCTCAACCTCTCCCTGTAGCTCAGGTCCTCAGGTCTGTTTACTACTGTTCTACTGTTCTACTGCTTCTTCTCCATTAGACCTTTGGATTGAGGATGACTTGCTTCTACTTTGCTTTTCTGGGTTCTGAGATGGCAAGCGTGGCCAGTGTGGATACCACAGATTCATCCATAGGCGAGGCAGGAGATGGATAAAGAGGTGGCTGGGTGGATAGTTCATGAGATGACGCCTTCCTTCCACCGACCATGTGTGCTCACAAAGTGGTTCCCAATACCGTCTAGAGTTCTCCTTCCCCACTTTGATAATTTATGGGATAGTTCATATGAATAATACGGACATAGAGTTGTAAGGCACAGAAACAAGCCCTTAGGCCTGACTTGTCCATGCAGACTAAGTTGGCATACTGGGCTAGTCCCATTTGCAGCATTCGGCCCATAGTCCCCTTAATCCTTCATTTCCATATATCTGTCAAGATGTCTTTTAAAAGTTGTAATTGGGTCTGCTTCTATAGCTTCCTCTGGTAGCTCATTCCAGATGTGGACGAACCTCTGAATGAAAAAGTTGCTCCTGAGGTCCCTCTTAAATCTCACCCCTCTCACCTTAAATCTACGCACTCTAGTTTTATAATCCTCTACCCTGGAAAAATATACTATGAGCGTTCACTTTACCCATGCTCCTCACGACCTCAATAAAGTCACCCTTCAAACTCTCACGCTCCAAACAAGAAAACCCCAGCCTACCCAACCTCTCCCTATAACTCAAACCCTCAAGTCCAGGTAACATCCTAGTGAATCTTTTCTGCACCTTTTTAAATCTTAATGACATCCTTCCTTTAGCTGGCAAACCAGAATTGATTCAAGTGTGGACTCACCAATGAATTCTACAGCTGCAACATAATGTGCTAACCTTTGTACTCAATGCCCTTCTCAATGACGGCAAGCATACCAAAAGTCTTCTTCACCACTCTATCCAAATGAGTCATCATTTTCAGGGAACCATGCATCTGTTGTCCCAGATTTCTCTGTTCTGTAACACTCTCCAGGGCTCTGCCATTTACTGCATAATTTCAACCCTAGTTTGACATGCCAAAGTGCAGCATATCACTCTTGTCAAAAGTTAAATTCCTTGTTACCAATCCTTAGCCCACCTTCCCAACTGATCTAGATCCTGTTGTAAACTTATACGTCTTTTCTCACTGTTCACTAAACCATCAATTTTGTGTTAACTGCAACTTTACTATCAACATTAACTACATTGCCATTCAAATTGTTAATAGAGATAACGAACAACATGGACCCAGTACTGGATTCTGCAGCATTCCTCTGGTCAAAGGCTTCCAATCAGAAAAACAGCCCTCCACAGTTGCCCTTTGACTCCTTCCTTCACACCAATTTTGAATCCAATTGACTAGCTCACCTCTAATTCATGTTCATACGGTCTAGGAGCAGAATTAGGCCATTCGGCCCATCAAGTCTACTCCGCCATTCAATATCATCTATCTTTCCCTCTCAACCCCATTCTCCTGCCTTCTCCCCATAACTCTTAACACCATTCCATGTGCTCTAATCGTCCAGACTAGCCCACCATGCAAGGCTTTGTCGAACGTCTTACTAAAGTCCACTTAGAGATCAGAATCAGTGAGGATGTTGAATTCTGAGAACATCCTGGAATTTTCTATGCCTATGGTGGAACATTCTTTACACCGACAAGTGAACACAGGCCTTTTCTTTGCAATATTGTGAATAGTGCATAAAATCATGGCATTTTAAATATTTTCGTAAACCACACTGCTAATTTCACAAGACCATGCAGTTTATACAGAATAGTTGTGGTCTAATTTATGCTACAATTTAGAGAACACAGTAACCATTGTGTAAAGGATCACAAGCAGGAGATTTTAAACTTATAGAGATTGGATGACAAGACACCAAAACACGAATCCCCTGGCATGAAGAGTTAGAAATAGAATGAGCATTTTGCTTTTCACTAACAATACAGTCTAGTCTTAACATGGGTATATTTTGAAAAATTAAAGTAGAAGGTAAAAGTTATTCGCCATCCATCACAGTGAGGAGTGCGAGGTCACCGAAAGCTGTCTGCGTTGGTGGAGACTCGGAGGGATTGCCGTGAGTGCGGAGGTCTCGGTGTTGCGGGGTGTCTGGTGCGAGTGTGGATGGCATTCTGACTGTTCGGGTGAACAAGGACTGCAGAGAGATTGACAAGTGGTCGGTGCAGCTCTGGTCACATCACGGTGGAGCATGTGTGTGGCCCGGACATTGGATTGATGACTGTAGGTCTCCGCTTATGCTGTGTGCCTAGGGATTCTCACACCCCGCTGTGGTGGCTGTTTATGTTTCATTTTTATGTAATTTTGTATCTTGTTACTTTTCTTTTGGTTTGACCGTATGGTAATATCAAATTTCACTGTACCTTAGGGTACATGTGACAACAAAGGAATATTGAACTATTGAATCATTTCCCCATGTTATTTATATGTGCAGATTCCCCACTGCTGGTTGTACACCTCTACCTTGCTCAAGGCAGCATTCTTCCATCAAGGGTCTAGACAGTGGATGTAAGCAGGGTATTTAACTATGAAGGTATTGCAAGTGCGCTTGCTCTCCTGCCTGCCTCATGTCCACACACACAGAGAGCGGTTTATTATAAACCATAAATAGCAGGACGTCTGGCAGTTCCAGAGCATAGATCAAAAAACAAACGGCTACATGCTACTCAAAACTAGCCAGACCAAAGGTGCGACAGATCTTTCAGATCGTGCTATGCAGATGTTGAGTTTAAATTCACCTCATGGTTGCGATAAACATCATGGGCCAACTGCTTGTTCCTGTGCAGCACTGTTCTGTTTTCTATGCTACAATTCACTTTTACACCATATTCACCCAAAAAGCTAACTCTGCATATCATTGTTTTAAAAATAACATCCATAATGACAGATTTTTTAATTATGCCTCTGCAAGTCCCATAGAATCGCAGACTGCTATCTGATGGCATTCTTTAACGAAATGCTGTATATGAGCACTATACACCGTCTCACCCAATCCTTTCCTACATAATACCCCAAGGAATAAACTCAATTCTATTCATTCCGTCACAGTACGTCAGCATTTGCAAAGGAAACATGGGTATCATTCCTTTAGAGTCAGAAAATCACACACCATAGAAGCAGGCAAATCAGTCCACTGAGTCCACACAAAACATCCAGCACCCATTTGCAATAATCCAAGACATTAGTAGATTCATTAGGACATTAGTATTGTGTAGGAAGGAAGAGGAGTCTGAAGAAGGGTCTCGACCCAAAACATCACCCATTCCTTCTCTCCAGAGATGCTGCCTGTCCCACTGAGTTACTCCAGCTTTCTTGTCTTCAGCATTAGTAGAGTTGCTGCCTTACAGCGCTGGGACCCTAGTTTGATCCTGACTACGGTTGTTGTCTATACAGAACTTGTACGTTCTTCCCCATGACCGCATGGGTTTCCCCCCGGTGCTCTAGTCTCCTCCCAAATTCCAAAGACGTACAGGTTTGTGGGTTAATTGCCTGCAATTGTAAATTGTCCCTGGTATGTAGGATAGTGCTAGTATATGGGGACCGCTGGTCGGCACCGACTCGGTCGGCCATAGGTCCAGTTTCCGCGCTGCACCTCTAAACTAAAGTTTTCCCAGCATTTCTGCCATACTTCTGCACACCTGGGGCAATTTAAACTGGCCAATTAGATGTCTGTGGGATGTGGGAGTAAACTGGAGCACCCAGGGAATACTCACATGGTCACACAAGTACTTTCAGACTCCACATAGACAGCACCAGAGTTCAGAATCGAACCCGAGTCACTGGCGTCATGAGCCAGCTGCTCTACTAGCTGTGCATTATTCCAGCCAATGTTCAGTTGTCCTTCCCCTTTGTCATCAGGCCTCTGAATAGTTCTTCCATAAAGCTAGGGTACTATCTGGTTCAACTCAACCCCATTGCAGACATTGGACTTTGGTCTATGGAAAATATATGCCACAATGTCGTGAACTATATACTGCACTCTGTCCACCCCTTTGCTCTACCTATGGCATTTTTTAATTTGATTCAATTGTATTTATGTATAGTATTATCTGGCCTAATTGTATAGCATGCAAAACAAAGCTTTTCACTGTACCTCAGTGCATGTGACAATAATAAACCTCAACTTAGATGACACAATGATTTAGCGTTTACAATTCATCCTTCCATTTAATCAGAGTAAATAAAATTGGTTGATGAATGTGTTTAACAAGTCAGTGCCATACACAAAAAACATACCAATTTCAGCATAGAAGGAATCCAGTTAACATAGCAACCCTGTGTTGTACAAATTCCTCATTGAACAGTCTCATATTTATATAGCATTTCTATAGTTCAAGTTCAAGTGAGTTTATTGTCATGTGTCCCTGATAGGACAATGAAATTCTTGCTTTGCTTCAGCACAACAGAACATAGTAGGCATTGACAGTAGGCATAGTAGAATTTTACTTCGGAGTCACGTCAGTGACTACGTGAAGACCCCATCCAGCCGCACACGCGTCATATCGATCAGACGCATAGCATTTCATGACCGTGTGTGGAGGAGCAGGAGCTCCTCCAGGCGGTGAGTAAAAAGCAAAGTTAAAGTAAAAATCGGAAGGTAAGTGGTTTCATTTTCACTTACAGGGTGCTTTTCTTCCTGCTCAGACGTGTTGGTAGAGGTCCACACAAGTTACAATGGAAAAAGGGCGTAGGGGAAGGAGAGGACAGGGACGCACCGCAGGTAAAACCCCAGATTCTAAGGGTAGCGGGCGTCAGGCAGAGGAGTCAGTGGCATCAAAACCATTAACTCCCGTTGCGGTCGAATGTGCTGTTAAACCTCCGGTGGCGGGGCGCAAGGCTGGACAAAAGTCGGCCCGACCTGTAGACTCGGATGAGTCAGACCCGGAGGTATACCCTCCTGAAGCAGAAAATGTTATGGCTGCAAGGGTCGCTAGCTTAGAGCTCCTGAGGGGAAAAATGATTTACAAAGAACTCCCACAGGAGGATTTAGGTCGGTGTTGGCCAATAAAGGATAGCACAGGGTGTGCCTTGGATGGGACAGGCACAAGGGTGTCCTACAGGAGAGCCATCAGAAATGCCTGTGCAAAGCTATTACAGTGGTTGGCCTACAAGAGAGCCAGTGCCAGAAATGCCTGCAAAAAGGCAATATATGTGCTGGCCTACAGGAGAGCCAGTGCCAGAAATGCCCGTAAAAAGGCAATATATGTGCTGGCCTACTGGAGAGCCAGTACCAGAAATGTCTGAGCAAAGACAGTACAAACGTACATATGTGCCAGCACCGACAATTTCAAAAGAAAAAATTATGAAGCGTTGGCCTAGAGTTGAGCCAGCGCCAGCAGCACCTGAAACAGGGCTGCCTATCCGTGGGCCTACAAGAGAGCCCGCGCAGGGGGGATCTGGCAGAGACTTAACTGAAACAGGGGAGCCAGAAATTACCCAACATAAAGATGAATATCTAGATTCAAATGATGATTTATATCAGGACCAGAGTCCATTATCAGAGCTAAAATGTTCCAAGGCTGGCACAAAAGTTTGCTGTTCCCAGAGTAACAGGGGAACCTTTGAGAGAGGAAATAGCTATGACTATAAATTATCTACTCTCCCATCAGCCCCAGGAATTAACTATGGAGGTATTGGATGAAAATTTTATATCGGATTCACAACAAAATGCCTTAGCACTCATGTGTAGTGCGCACTTTGAAATAAATTGTATTCGTAAAAATACAATAAGACCAAATATTCATCCTAAGTATGCAGGCTCTGCAAACCATCCAATATACAAATGCCTAAATCTGCTTTTTGGAGAAAATCTAGCAAAGCTAAAGGATTACCTATGCTGAGCAGAGCGGTGCGAAGGCAGTATCCCTACAGGTGAAATGCTGGTGCAGGAGAAGGAACAAGCCTATCATTCTCGTATACACGTTGACGTGCTGCACCAAGGATACGTGGAGGTTACAATGTGCCTACTAGAAGGGGACAACAATTGCCGGTGGCAAACCCCGAGGTAGGGGGGCTTGGTCTGGTAAGAAACACAACAAATGTTTCACACTCACAAATAGGGGGAAGGTTACAATTCTTCCTAAAAGAATGGCAATCAATAACAAATGATTCATTTATTCTATATAGCATTGTAGGATTCAAAATTGAGTTCACTCCACGTTTGGATCCTCCAATTCAGCATAATTCAAACTGGTCACGGATTTTCTCAAAGGAACAGAATAAGTTGATCATGGGAGAATTGAAAATGTTATGCGGAAAAGGAGGTAATAGAGAAGTCAGTAGAACAACACCATCAGTTTGTGTCAAATATTTTCCCAGAACAAAAAAGGATGGTGGATGTAGAATCCTTTCGGATCTGAAAAATCTTAACCTTTATGTACAATAGAAACATTCCAAAATGGAAACATTTACTAAATGCCATTCAGCTGGTCACAAAGAATTGCTACATGGCAAGCACAGATCTGAAAAATGCATATTATTCTGTGGAAATGCATGGTAATGATCAAAGATATTTGAAATTTAGATGGATGAGTCAGTTATGGCAATTTAAAGCATTGCCCAATGGCCTGACATCAGCACCAAGATTATTCACTAAAATTACTCAAACCAATTTTAGCTCTGCTAAGAGCTCTGCTAAAATAAACCAAATAATGGTTTATTTAGAGGATATTCTGATTGTGCGGGACACTTTGGCTACTGCAATATTGTCAGTATCTAGAGTCAAATACATTTTGAAAAAATGGGTTTCATTATTCACCTACAAAAATCAAAATTGTTACCAAGCAAGAATAATTGATTAGCCAGGGTTCACAATTAACTCTGAACACATGGTAATCACCTTGCCAAAAGATAAGGCTGCAGTTAATTGAAGATTGCACTAAACTCATAAACGAGGACAAGCCTTCAATTAGAGAAGTGGCAAGCTTGCTGGGCAAATTAATTGCTGGGTTTCCAGCTGTCAGGTTTGGACCATTGCATTATCAATGTTTACAGAGGGCTAAGGTACAAGCATTAAAAATGAATACAGGGCATTTTGACAGGCCATGAAATTAACAATTGGATCCATTACAGAAATAGAATGGTGGATTAACAATGTCTCTAATGCTTCCAGAAAAGTTCTGGTAGAAACACCTTCGTCATTCTACAAACTGATGTAAGTGCTCTTGGATGGGCGCAACTAACATGATTTCCAGCTGTGGAGGTAGGTGGAATGTCGATGAAGTACCTTTGCTTGAAAATTAAGGAATAAATTACCTAGAGCTGTTAGGAGCATTTCATTGCCTTAAAGCTTATTGCACTAATATGGGAAATGTGCATGTTCAGGTACAGGTTGACAATACTACAGCTGTAGCATACCTAAATCACATGGGTGGTATCAAATCAGAATCATGTGATAGATTGGCAAATGAAATTTGGACCTGGTGTATTGCCAGGAAAAATTTGGCTGTCAGCAATATATTTACCAGGAAAATTTAACTTAATTGCAGTCAAAATATCACGTAAATTTAATGATAATACAGAATGGATGTTAAATCAGGAAATATTTACACAAATTGTAACACAATTTGGAATGCCAGAGATTGATTTCTTTGCATCAAGACTAAACCACCAATTGCCTAAATATGTGTCATGGGAACCTGATCCTGGTGCAGTAGCGGTGGATGCTTTCTCGCTACATTGGGGTGGTATGTTTCTGTATGCATTTCCACCATTTTGTTTAATCAACAGATGCATACAGAAAATTAAACAAGACTCAGCCTCGGGGATTTTGGTAGTACCAGATTGGCCTACACAGCTATGGTACCCACTGGTGTTAAAAATGATCAAAAAAACCCTTATGATTATTCCAAAGCAGATAAAACTGCTTGTACACCCTGTAACTGATGAACCACATCCTTTACATGATCGTATTGGTTTGTTGATTTGCAGATTCTAAGAAGGCCATATCTTGGAAAAGGATTATCAGATCGTACGGTGGATGTTATGACAGCAGCCTGGAGGAATAGTACCCAGAAGCAGTACATTTCCTATATAAAGAAATGGGAGGTGTTTTGTTCAGGAAAGAATATTGCATATAACACAGCAGAAATTTCAGATGTAATAGAGTTTCTTTAAACTCTATACTACAAATTAAAATTAAGTTATAGTGCAATCAATACTGCACGAAGTGCACTCTCTGCATATTTAAGCAGTGAATCAGAACAAAATCCAATAGGATCACATCCTTGGGTCTGTAGGTTTATGAAAGGAATTTTCAACTCCAATCCTCCTAGACCTAGGTATACAGAAATCTGGAATGTAAAAGATGTACTGATGCTGCTGAGGGATTGGAATCCTATTGAAACTCTGTCATTAGCCAAAATCACCATGAAATTAGTTATGCTCATGGCATTAGTTTCAGCTCAGAGAGTTCAAACATTACAGAAACTAAGAATTGACAGAATGAAGGTAGGGACGAATGCCGTTACATTCTATGTCTATGATTTACTGAAGCAAAGTAGACCTGGGTTCACGGGATGCAAGTTGGAGTTTTCAACATATCCTACAGATCCATGGCTATGTGTAGTAACATATGTAAAATGTTACATAGAAACAACAAGAATCTTAAGAGGCACAGAATTGGCATTTTTAATTAGTCATAAAAAGCCTCATAAGAAAGTGTCAACACAGACAATTTCAAGATGGTTGAAACAGGTGTTGATTTATTCAGGTATTGATACTGATACATTTAGATCTCATTCCACCAGGGCGGCATCAACATCGGCGGCCAGGGATTCAGATGTGCCAATAGACCTTATCCTCGCGGCCGCAGGATGGGCGTGAACAGATGTTTCACAAGTATTACCATAAGGAGATTAAAGATCTCGGGGTGTTTAGTGATGCCGTGCTGGATTCAGTATTAAATCCCCCATTATAATAAATGGGCCTAATTTGTTACTTTTGTTAAAATAAATAGAACCATTAACTGATTACATTTAATATTGTGGTTATGCATTGTTGATTGTGCTTACACAAATAGAGTCAATCAGTGCAGTGAGCACCTGGATTTTAATCCACGGTGTGAAATCACAGAGCTTTGAAATCTTCACGTAGTCACTCACGTGACTCCGAAGTAAAATAGTAAGATTAAACGAGAACTTACCAGTTTGAAGTTTGATCTTTATTTTATGAGGAGTAACGTTGAGGGATTACGTGCCCTCCGCTCCCACCCTCATAAAAGGATCAAGCTGGTAGTTCTAAGTCTTTATGCATCTTACTATCATACTTCAGTAATTATCGTCTGTGATTGTCACTCCGCTGCTTTGAAAGATTGACGCGTGTGCGGCTGGACGGGGTCTTCTTCACGTAATCCCTCAACGTTACTCCTCATAAAATAAAGATCAAACTTCAAACTGGTAAGTTCTCGTTTAATCTTACTATAGCCTGTTCCTCTTATTTTTATTTTCTTTGCTCTTATGTGGATGGAATTTTTTTTTTGTGTGTTTTTTTTGTTTTTTGTTTTTTTTGTTTAAGGGAAAGGATGAGATTGAGAGAAAGAAGAAAGTGAAGGAAAAGGTGAAAGTGTAGAAAACGTGACAACAAGAAAGAACGAAGACCCTATAAGAACAAAATTAAAAACAAAAGAAAAAGAGTTAAGAAATAGTCCCTAGAAAAGAAGAAGAAAGAGAAAGAGGGAAAAGAGAAAAACAAATAGTTTTTGTAAGCATCACGCAAATGGGACATACCAACTCTCCAACTTTCATCCCCACTTACCTGACCTCAGTTTTTTTTTAAGGTACTTTTGCACCCTATATTTGTAATAATTCTATAAATGCAGACCACGTCAGGAGGAAGTGATCTGGTTTACCTGCCAGGAGGAGTCTTATCTCTTCTAGGTGTAATGTTTTGAACATATTTGAAATCCACATGTTTATAGTTGGTATTGGAGCCTTTTTCCAAAATTTTAGGATTAGCTTTTTTCCAGTTATTAACCCATAGTCTATTAGTTTCTTTTGGAACACATTTAGTTCTGGACCATCTTCCGTTATTCCGAAGATAATCCATTCTGCTTTGGGTATCAGTTTTATTTTAAATAATTTTGTAAAGATTTCAAAAATTTCAATCGAAAATTTTTGAATTTTTGTACAGAAAACAAATGAGTGCGCTATAGTAGCTTCTTGGGATTGACATTTATCACAAATGGATGATACATTGGAGAAAATTTTATGGATTTTAGTTTTGGAATAATATAATCTATGTAAAATTTTAAATTGTATTAAAATGTGTCTTACATTAATCGAACATTTATGCACATTTAATGTGTTCATTCCACCTTTCCTTTGAAATTTTAATAGCTAATTCTTGTTCCCAGTCTCTTCTGATACCCTCCATAGATGGTATTTCTACATTTAAGATAATATTATACAAATATGATATTAAGTTTGCTGATTCAGCTTTTATCTGCATTGCATCATCCAATACATCTGCTGGGCTATTATAATGATCTTTTGTATATTTTTTCAAATAGTCGCATATTTGAAAATATTTAAAATATTGATCATTTCTGAGTTTATATTTTATTTGTAATTGTTGAAATGAAAGTAATTTTCCAGTTTCATACAAGTCACCGAACGTTTTAATTCCTAGTCTATCCCAGTGTGTGAAAGATTTATCTATAATAGAGGGATTAAACGAAGGGTTATTAACTATGGGAGATAAAAGTGATACATTTCTTAATTTTAAATTTTGTTTTATTTGTTTCCAAATTCGGATTGTGTTATGTATAATTGGGTTCTTCAGTTTAGTTATTCAGTTTCATTGGTGAGAGGAGGATCGCTCCAATGTTTCCAGAGGAGCAATCCTCTCTCTCCATTACAATCCAGTCCACTTGCTGGGCAGAGTTATCCATCAGTTGAATCATATTTTTAATATTTACTGACCAATAATAATACATGAAATTAGGTAGTGCTAAACCCCCTAATACTTTTGGTTTATTCAAGTGAGTTTTTTGTATTCTATGTGATTTATAGTCCCATATAAAATTAGTGATATCTGAGTCCAGTTTAAAAAAAACCTTCTTTGGTAAGTATATAGGAATCGATTGAAATAGGTATAAAATTTGTGGTAGAAAGATCATTTTTATTGCATTTATTCGGCCTATTAAAGACATCGGGAGCATTTTCCAAAATTTAATTAGTGTGTTTAATTTATTAAGTAGGGGATCAAAATTTGATTTAAACATACCTTGATATGTTCTAGTAATTTCGATTCCCAAGTATTTGAATTTTTCTGTAGCTATTTTAAAAGGGAATTTTAAAAGGTGTTGAATCTTTCGGTTTTATTGACATAATTTCACTTTTATTCCAATTTATTCTGTATCCAGAAAAAGATCCAAAGTCTTCAATTAGATTTAATATATTTGGTATAGTGATTTGAGGTTTTGTAATGTACAGTAATATATAATCCACGTATAAAGATATTTTATTATTTGAATCTTTAGTATTATACCCATGGATATCAGGGTGTATTCTAATTTTTTCTGCTAGCGGTTCAATAATAAGAGCAAACAACTGTGGTGATAATGAGCATCCTTGTCTATTTCCCCTTGATAGTTGGAATTTCTTGGATAATATATTAGTTAATATTCTAGCTGTAGGTTTATTATATAATAATTTAATCCATAGAATAAAATTCTCTCCCAGTTGGAATTTTTGTAATACTTTATCCATATAATTCCATTCTACTTGGTCAAATGCTTTTTCAGCATCCAGCGAAATAATTGATAATTCTTGTTCTTCAGATTTGTGTGAGTGCATTATGTTGAGTAAACGTCTCATATTGTTAGATAAGTATCTCTTAGGGATAAACCCCGTCTGATCTGGGTTTATTAGTTTACTAATATATTTACTTAATCTTCTAGCTAATGTTTTTGCTAATATTTTTTGATCTGTGTTTAACAATGCTATAGCTCTATATGAACCCGGTTCTTCTATATCTTTGTCTTTCTTAAGTATTAGTGTAATCGTTGATTCCGCTAATGTATCAAGTAGTATTTGTTTTTTAAAAGCATATTGGTACATTTTTTGTAATCTTGGTATAATTTTGTCATAGAAGCTTTTATAAAATTCATTAGTAAATCTATCAGGACCTGGTGTTTTTCCATTCTTTAGTGAGTTTATTGTATCTTCTAATTCCTTAATTGAGATTTGTGCAGCCAATTCCTCTTGTTCCTTCAACTCTAACTTTGGAAGATTACAATTATCCAAGAACTCTGCAATTTTATTGGAGTCCGTTGTCGTTTTAGATGTATACAAATTTTCATAAAATTGCGCAAATCTTTTATTAATATCCTTCGGTATGGTTAATAATTCCCCTTTATCTGATTTAATCTTTGGGATCGTATGTTCTTTTTCTCATTTTTTTAGCTGGCAAGCCAAAAGTTTATGCGGTTTATCCCCAAATTCAAAGTGCTCTTGTTTTGTAATTTGAAAAAGTCTTATAAGTTTGGCTGATAATAGTTTATTTAATTTAAATTTCAAAATTATTATTTTATTATGTTTATCTATTGATGGATCTTTAGCATTATCTATATCCATTTGTCTAATAAGTTCTTCTAACTGTCTTTGTTCATTCTTATTCTTTTTATTTTGAAAAGCTTGATATGAAATTATAATACCCCTGATGTATGCTTTAAAAGATTCCCATAATACAGTAGGCGATATATCTGGAGTGTAATTTATTTGAAAAAAAGGCATCCATTTGTTCTTTTAAATATATACTCGCTTGTGGATCTTTTAGGATTTGAGAATTAAATCTCCAAAACGGTTTATTCTTAGACATTCCTTCCAGTTTGAAAAAAAAAGTTAGTGGTGAATGGTCTGAAATCGAATTTGTATGGTATGTTGGGTTAAAAGTATGAGGGATTAATTTTGTATCCACCAGGAAATAATCTATACGTGAGTATGTTTTGTGTACCATCGGAAGTGGTGGCGCGGCACTGGCTGCAGCGGCTCATCGGCAGTCCTGTTTGTTTGTGTTTTTTTTGTTGTTTATTTCGTTTTGGTTAGTCTAGTTTTTGGTTTTTAGTTTGTGTTTTGGGGGGGTGGGGGGTTGTAACGGGGTTTGCAGTCTCTCCCTGCGGGGGAATGCGACTTTTTGTCGTATTCCCCTTCTCTGCCTCCGTCTGCGCTGAGGCCTAATGGAGGTGGCGACCTCGAGGCTCCGGAGGCAGAGCCCGTCAGGACTCGCCCTAAGCTCGCTCCCGTGAGGGTGGTCCGGCTCAGGGCTGGAACAGTGCTCCCGTGAGCGCCCAAGTCGGGGCGGCCCGGCCCGAGCGAGAAGCGACGCCCAAGTCGGGGCAGCCCGGCCAGAGGGAGAAGCGACGCCCATGTCGGGGCGGCCCGGCCCGGAGAAGAAGTGATGCCCAAGTCGGGGCGGCCCAGCCCGGGGGAGAAGCGACGCCCATGTCGGGGAAGCCCGGCCGGAGGGAGAAGCGACGCCCATGTCGGGGCAGCCCGGCCGGAGGGGGAAGCGACGCCCATGTCGGGGCAGCCCGGCCGTAGGGAGAAGCGACGCCCATGTCGGGGCAGCCCGGCCGGAGGGAGAAGCGACGCCCATGTCGGAGCGGCCCGGCCCGGGGGAGGTTCGGCGCCCATGTCGGGGCGGCCCAGCCCGAGGCTGAAGACGGCACGGTACTCACGTGAGAGTGGCTGGGACGGTGTTCTGGCCGTGGTGGCCTGAGTCCGGGGTTCGGCCGCGGGCCAGCGGCTGCGTCTGCAGGACTGGTGGGCGGCAGCTTCAACCACCCCGGGCCGCGGTGTTTGAGCCGCGGGAAACATCGCCCGGGGGGTATCGCCTCAGCGCAGAGGGAGAAGAGGAAGAGACTGCAGACCTAAGACTTTTGCCTCCATCACAGTGAGGAGATGTTGGGTGGACTCACTGTGGTGGATGTTCATATGTGTTTATTGTTGTTTTATGTATGACTGTTGCAATTTCGTTCAGACTTCGGTCTGAATGACAATAAAGGGCTATCTAATCTAATCTAAAACGAGTATTCCCTGCCAGTTGGATTAACAATTCTCCAAACATCTGCTATATTAGTATTGTTTATGTAAGTATTGAGAAGTTCAACGGTTTTAGATTTCATATTCCCTCTCTGTTTTTGGCTTGATTTATCTAAATACAGATCTAAAACACAGTTAAAGTCTCCTCCTATTATAACATTTTGATAGTTAGACAGCAATTATGTTCAAAATTTTATTTTAAAAATGAGGGTTGTCAAAGTTAGGCGCATATATATTTACCAAGGTAATTGGAGTATCATGAATTTCTCCATTAACTATTAAGTATCTCCCTTCGATGTCTGTTATGATATTCTTTGCTTTAAATGGTATACCTTTTCTTATAATGATTGACGTACCTCTAGATGTCGAAGTAAATGAAGAATGGTATGTTTGACCTATCCATTTCGCCCTCAACCTAGCTTGATCCTGAGATTTTAAATGAGTTTCTTGTAAGAAGATAATGTCAGAGTTGTACAATTTCAGCTGAGCTAGTATCTTACCCCTTTTAATAGGTTCGTTAATACCTCTTATATTCCAACTACAGAATAAGATTCCTCCTAGGTTCTTTTGCTTAGCATCTTGCATTTCGAATAATTATAGTACCTTTAAATCTTGTGGTGCATCCATATCCCAGGTCTTTGGGTATTGGGGGAAATTTTGAATTTCTATGTTTTGTTGGTATATCCCTTTTACGCTTATCACTAAACACAAAACAGAAACATGTGAGTTTATGTGATAATTTAAAAAAAACTAAAAAAGTGAAAATACAGTGTCTAATATAGTCGGCACTGTAGCAAGTGGCCCAACTGTAGGTGGGAAAAATCCTTGTTTCGACTTCCATTGTGATGTTAAACAAATAGCTCCGCTCTCTTGGTTAATCATAACATATTAAAATATTAAAACGGGGCCTCACATTCAGATATATAATACAATTTTACCCTATATATTTCATTATAACATATCATGTATATATCGCAATTTTAGCTACTAATTATTAAACAGATACTTTTGACTTCCATAATGGTCAACTGTTGGTTGAAGGGGTTAACGAGACGTGCCCCTGGACCTAAGCCAGGTGCTCGTTTCTCATCCCCTCCTCCCAGTTATAGATAAGGTTTAAATTTATTAAAAATTTGTATTAGTATGTTAGTTCATTATTTTTTTTATTTTATTTTTTAATTTTTGTTAGCATTCTAATCTAACATGGATAACTTATTAAGTTGTTAATAGGATAAGTTCTTACAATTGGATTTAATATTGTAGTCTATTAAACAGATAATGCTTCTGGTATATACCATTCACTTCTGTTCAGCTGTTTACTCATTTTGAACAGAAAGTGTCCTTGATTCAAAATTCCATAGATAACAGTCTAGCCATCCCAAGACAAAACATTGCTTGGAATGGTTCAGATCTGCCAAACCTCCATTTGATTTCTATTTTTCAACGATACTCTGGGCATATTTGAACGCATCTTCAGGTTTTGCAAATGACTTTTCAGAACCCTTGAAAGAAATACGCATTTTAGCTGGATAAAAAACCCCGTATCTGATCCCTTGTTTCCCTCTTAAAAGATCTTTAACCTTCCCGAATTGGTTTCTCTTTTGCACAATTTCATACGGATAGTCCCTGAATATCTTGATAATGTCATTGTCCACTCGCAGCTGCACTCCGTATTTGATTTTGCTCATAACATCTTCCAGTTCTAAAATATCCCGAAATTTCACAATAATATGTCGTGGATGACTTTTTCCAGCATCAGATCTCTGTTTAAATCTTGGAACACGATGAGCCACTTCAATTTTCAGTTCTTTGGAAAGATTAAGCAGTTGTTTAAGTAAGCCCATGGCAAACTCACGAACGTCCTTCCCCTCGACTCCCTCTGAGACTCCAAGAATTCTCAAATTCTGGCGTCTAGAGCGAGCTTCCAGGTCCAGGCATTTGTCTGAGACTTTCCCCAGTTGAATCACCATCTGTAGTAAAGTTTGTTCATTTTCTTGCTTCATTTGCTCATGTTCTTGTCTCATTTTCGCCATGTCTTCAACCACTCGAGCCGTATTTTTCTCCAATTCCGTAATTGTGCGCATACTTGCAGCTACTGTTTCAAGCACAGCCGTGAACCTGTCCATAGTAGTTTCATCCATCTTGTCCATTCTCTCCGATAGTCCATCTTTCACATCATCAATTTGTTTATTTATAGTGTCCAGTGAATCAATCACCTTCTGATTACCAGCATCAATAGCCTTCTGATTAGCAGCATTTGAATCCTTCATCATCTTTTCCATTTTTTCCATCATATTTCCCATATTTTCCATCAGAGTTTTATTTTCATCCAAAATCTCATCTTTCATATCTTTCACTGATTTCTTCAAATCATCCAACTCTTTGTCCTTACCAGACTCTGTCTTAGATCTTGTATCCATTTCTGCAGCCACTTCAGAAACTTCAGAGGTAACTTCTCCTTCAGGCTTCTTCTGGTTTCTCAGCAGCTTTTTCACTGATCTCTGAGGGCTCTTGGCTGGAGACAGTTTTCTCATTTAAAAGGCTTTAAACCACCGTTTAAAACATCGCGCTTACTGATGACGTCATCAGCCCGGCGACCAGAAGCTCCGGTAAGGTTTTTAAATCCAGTCCCGATTTATGGACCTGTTTTACACGATAAATCATGACATTTTTCGGAAGCGGAGCTAGGTGCATGTCTGTTAATCCAACATGGCACCACCGGAAGTCTGGATGGAAATATGAATAGCTTATCAATTGCAGTGATAATTTGAGTTTTAAAGCAGAGCTCTTCAGACAGGTTTCCAGCAAGTTTCCGATAAAGGTTCCACCACTCAATTAATCCAGCGATGTTATTCCAGCAGCACCGGTCTTTGCACGGTGTCCAGAAACCAGCAGGTCAACAATGTGGTGAATTGAGCTCTAAGCTTCCAAAGGGATATAGACAGGTTTTATCAGAAGAGGACTCTCGAAGTGTAATTTGAGAAGATATGCAATTTTTGATTTTGATAGGAGGAATAGAAAGAAAGGATAACTTTTCAACCATAAAAATAGCATTTGCTGGAGTCCTGAATGGTCTGGGTAAGGTAGTTGAGGAAATGCAAAAATACGTATGCAGGAACAGTAACTGATGAGGAAGCCAACCAGCTTCAAAGATATTATTGCAAGGACGGAGGGAGACAAAATGAAAGGAAATCATAAATAAAAGGAGAAAATGCTGGAAACACTCAGGAAATACCTGTGAAAAGAGAAACAATTGACATTTATGGTCTGGGACCCCACAAAAGAAGAAGGATGTCCTGTTGTACTTGGAGTCATACAGCAAGGAAACAGACCCTTTAGCCCAGTGTGCCAATACTGACAATCAAGCACCTATTTTACTCAAATCCCACATTGATCCCATTTCACTTACTTTATATTTCCCTCAACTCCCCCAGTTTCCACCACTCACCTACACACTCATGGCAATTTACTGTATTCAGTTCACCTCTCAATCTATACACTTTCGGGATTGCGATGGAAACCAGAGCACCTGGGTGACATACACAAGTCTCAGGGATAAACATGCAAACTCCACACAGACAGCACTAGAGATTATTAGCAACCCAGATCGCTGGAACTGTGAGGCAGCAGCTCTGCAAGCTGCACCACAGTGTCACCCCATGATTGATTCCAAAGAATCATTAGTGAATATATTATTGGTAATCCCTAGGAATCAAGGTTGACATTCATTATGTAGCAGCAAAGAACTGCAGATGCTGGTGTATACCAAGGATGGACACAAAGTGCTGGAGTAACTCAGCAGATCAGGCAGCATCTCTGGAGAAAAAGGATATGTGATGTTTCGGTTCGGGACCCGTCTTCAGTCTCAATTCACCTATCAACCTATATATTATTGGAATAGAGATGGAAACCAGAACACCTGGGGGACATACACAAGTCTCAGGGATAACATGCAAACTCTACATAGACAGCATTGATGATCAGGGCCAAGCTAGATCATACATACATTATGTTTGGCAGGTCTTCAGATGACCATTTCTGGACAAACATGTTTGAGGGGATTCTGAAGATGTTGCTCATTCACGGGTAAGGCTGCCAAAGGACCCCGCTGCCACACGTGTACCTGAGGACCACCCAGTGTTCATGTGTGGAGTTCTGGCTGGGATCTCCTAGTATACAGCCTTCATTGTTACTCCTGCATTGCATCAGGAATAGAAATCTATTGATCTCACGTTTAGACCATTGCAGCCTTCTTCCATCTTCACTGGGGAGGATCTTTCTCAGCCATTGAGGAGTATTTCAATCATTCTTTGTCCAGAACCTCGCCCTTAACTTAATCCTCAAAGGTGGCCCTACATGGACCTTGAGCACCAAAGGCCAGTGCTCTTTGGGACGTAACAACTTGGAAGCTTCTCCTCCATGACAACGTGACTACGTCTTGGGAGGTTGCAATTATATGGGGCTTTAGTGAAACCACACCTGAAATACTCTGTGTCAGGTTTAACTTCCATGCCTGGGGGACTTCTACACTTACTTTTGAGTTGCAGCAGCAGAGATTAATTGGGTTGATTAGCAAAGTTGGACTAGCCTTGGAATGAGAAATTGAATAAGGATAACGTTTAAAAGAATGAGGGATGATTTCATTTAGATAGATAATAGTCTTGGATAGATTAACAAGATAGGTGGCGGGAGCTGTTTCATGTGGCTGAACATCCCTGGACTATGGGCCATATTCACCAGAGCAGGAGTCAGCAATTTAGAACTGAAGTAATTTCTTTACTCAGAGGAATGCATCTTTGAAGTTCTCAACCACAATAACTATGAGTGTCTTCAAGGCTGTGGTCGATAAATCTTAGGACAATAAAGGGAATCAGGAATATGGTAATGATATGAAAATATATACAAGCTTGAAGATCACCCATGATGTTGGTTATTATATGCCATGCTCTTGCTTATGTGCTCAATCAACATCAATGAACATCCTGTTATCTTTAATTTTCTGGTGACTCAGTTTGTCCCCAACCTCACTCACTTACAGTATACACAGTTCTAGCTTTGATTTCTGACATCAATTGTTGATGATCTATTTTAATCTCACTAAAATCCATCTGTTTTAGTACATATCACCCAAAAAGCAAGGAACTAAGCTGTGTCCTTAACTGATTCAATGTAGCTGAAGACAGGTCCCGTCCTGAAATGGCACAGTGGCGCAGCGGTAGAGTTGCTGACTTGCACCGTCAGAGACCCGGTTTCGAACCTGACTACGGGTGCGATCTGTGCGGAATTTATCCGTTCTCCCTGTGGTTTTCTCTGGGTGATCCAGTTTTCTCTCGCACTCCAAATACGAGTTAATTTGGCTTCTGTAAGTTGTCCCTAGTGTGTAGGATAGTGCTAGTGTACAGGGTGATCGCTGGTCTGCACAGACTCAGAGGGTCAAAGGGCCTATTCCCACGCTGTATCTCTAAAGTCTAAAGTCTAAACTGACCTATGCCTGTTCTCCAGAGATGCTGCCTGACCCACTGAGTTACTCCAGCACTTTGTGTCCTATTGTGTCAACCAGCATAAGCAGTTCCTTGTTTCTACTATTTGCACGTTTTGTTATGCTTACATGCAATAAACAGCTCTAAGAGTTCCAGTTATAAATGCCTATCCCCTCAACAGTGCAAGAACCCCAGGTATCACTGTACTGGAAGCAGCACTTGGTAATAACTTCAGAAACCAAATCTCCATAACGCAGTGATTTCACACGCTGTAAGTCACTGATAACAGCTCAGCTGTTGAGAATGATGGTCCAAAATGCATGGGTTATTTTTTACCCTTGTTTCATTTTAAGTTGGTGAGCTGGACAAACGTCCCTGCAGTTACGCTCCAACATTTCTTGGTACTATACCACCTGAATATGAATCACTGCCAGGCAAAGAACTACTGACTGCAGAGCCAAATCTCCAGAACCCTGGAGAACGGGGTTTGAAAAATATCAGTCATCATTAATTACAACTGTAACAAAATCTGCATCAGCAGAAGTCCCTGAACAGCCACAATCTTTGATGAATAGGATTATTATGATAAAAGAATAGTTAATACCAGATGTTCTTATTTAGGAGTTCGGCTCTTATCCTATGCAATGCCTCTCATGTGTTCAACATTTTATGTATGTCAAGTAAACCACAGTTCACTTGAGAAAATGAGACCATCAAAGATGCACATTATTTCAATTAAATTACATGTTCAACTCACCTTGTTGACAGTGTGTGTCCCTGGTGCTGGGAGCCTAATAGTTGCATCCACTGAGAGGGCAAGAACTACAGTAACTGCATGCATATGGCTAAACCATCTGTCATATCATAATAGAACAAAACATGGTGCAACATCGAGGATGACAAGCCGACAGCATTTTTCCTCAACGTTTCTGCACTCTGTGGCCAAGAACTAAAGAGAGAATTATGCTAGGAGATAAGGGTGCAAGTTGCTGTGAGAAAAAAAATCTTTCATTAACTGGAATAATAATGGAAACAGCATTTACGAGGTGTTTTTTTCTTAATGTAGAAGGATTGTAGGGACTGACCTAGTTGATTAAAGTGTGTAATGGATATCCCTGGAGAGAAGGAATTGTGTTTTTTCCCCTTCTGCAGTTAGCTTTTCTATAGGTCCCAAAGGAGATTTGCTTAATACATTTTTCTCCACAGAATTCAAGCCACTCACTTGTATGAGTAATCCTGCTCTTAAAAAAAAAGCAAATAAACTATCGTTATTTTTCAAGTTACATGCCCACGTTACATCTCTATGGCCACTTTTTGGTAATGATTACTTTTCTTTCCCATCTCCCTCCTGCTGAGTCACCTCCCATAAAAAATACTGCAAAGTTTCTCATGGACTCGCTCTGCTAGCCTTCCACCCTCACTGGATCTTTTCATTTTCAAATGCCGGCACAACAACTGTCGATTTCTCCACTCCCCTTACCCACTCCAATCTCCCCCCCCAATGAACGCACAGCCCACGCTAACTCAGCAACAATCCCAACATTGTTATTAAACCCGCTGACAAGGGAGGTGCTGATGTAGTCTGGCAGGCTGGCCTCTACCTTGCTGAGGCCAGGCACCAGCTCTTAGACATGTCCTCTTAACTCCCCCTTGACCATGACCCCACTGTCGAACACCAAGCCATCATCTCTCAGCCTTTTCCTCCCCAAAATCCAGACAGAACTGTCCTGGAAGACCAATTGATTCTGCCTGCTCTTGCCCCACTGCACTCATCATCAAATACTTAGAAGGTAGACAAAAGTGCTGGAGAAACTCAGTGGGTGCGGCAGCATCTATGGAGCAAAGGAAATAGGCAACGTTTCGGGCCGAAACCCTTCTTCAGACTGATGTAGGGTGGGGGGGGTGGGGGGGTGGGGGGGGCAGGAAGAAGAAAGGAAGAGGAGAAGCCAGAGGGCTGAGGGAGAGCTGAGAAGGGGAGAAGACAGCAAGGCCTAATTTTGATTTCACCCGATCCCCTCTTGTCCAGCCCCTTCCAACCTACATCCTTGACACCTCACATGCCCTACAACTCTTCAATAACTTCATTTCTAAGCCCCATTGCCTAATCTTCAAAGAGACACCCAATCTTTTTACATCACTATCCCCCACCAAGAAGATCCCATACCCTCTGGTTCGTCCTTGAACAGAGATCCTAGGCTAGACCTACTTAGAGTGAGGCCACATGCAAACTAGAGAAACATCACTTATTCCGCTCGGGTAGCTTACAATCCAACGATATGAACATTAAATTCTCCAATTTTAGCTAACTACAACCGCCTCTCCACCCCCCTTCTTCCCACAACAATCCACCCATTCTTTTCAACCCGACCCTCCTCTCTCCCCTGTGCCCCACCTGGCCTTATACATATTCATCCCCTCCTCCTCCCTTCCACCTACATTCCATCCTCTAGCTTCACAATTTGCAACCCTTTACTCCTTTTGTCTCACTGCTGCTATATTTTAACTGCTGGATTTTGTCCAACCATCTGCCTATTAAACAAAAACTCACTTGGATCGCCTCTTAACCCCCCCCCCCCCCCCACACACACACACACACACACACAATCCATTTGAAGGGTCCCAAGCCAAAACATTACACATCAATGTTGCTGGGCTATGCTACCTGACTGCGTGACCTACTGTGTTACTCCAGCACCTTGTGTCTTTTTTCTGTAGACCAGCATCTGCAGTTCCCTGTTTCGGCAAGCTCCTTGTTTTGTCACTTGTCAGAGTTGCAGCAAATGGACTCTCTCTTCTAAACAGCACAGGACCCTACAGGATACATTTTAAATCCTCTAATGTTTTCTCTAAGTAATCCTAACCGGTTCATCTTTGCTTGCGGTGGAATTTACCACATCAGTGCCAGTCTCCTATTGCCAGCTGCCCATTCTCTAACCTGGAATTCAAACTGCACAGTATATATAAAGTTTCAGCTCAATGAGTGTAGTGAAAAGGCAAAGGAAGGTGAACATTAGAAAACAGAAAAATTAAGTAAGGCCAATGTTTTATGTTTTATACAATTTCTTTGCTTTCTTTCCTCAAGTTGTTAATTCTTACTAGATGCAGTTGCACAAATACTGGTCTGACCACCCAAGTGACCATTGTTCATGTGAGACTTGACAGTGAGGACATGTGCTGATAGAGGAAGAGAAAGAGAGACAAGTTGCTGGGTGGGATACCGGGATGAGTGCCATACACTCAGCCAACACCCACTTGTACTGAATTTCCAGCATTGATTACTGGCTAGGGTTTAATAGTGGGAGCCTTCATTCCAGCTGATGTATTTCTGGTCAGAGGTGTCAAGTCAAGACCTCCCACCTTCAACCTCTTTAACCAATCAATACCCTTTCTCTTCCATTTGCTTCTTTTTTTTTAAATACTTAAAAAATATATTCTAAATAATTGTTCCTTGGTTTGTACAGCTGTATCTTTTACATTAACTTTTAATGCAGGACCTTCCTTCAGGGGACAGCAAATATACAAAGCCCTCATAGATATTATGCCTTTCCAACTCAAAAACTCCCCACATTTCCCCAATGGTTTAGAGTTGCGCAGAGCAGGAATATCTAAATCACTTGGACTGGCTTATTGAAGTCAAACACTCCATACACTTGAACCCCAAGTCAAGGCAAAATAAATCAACTCTTCCTCCTCAATCTCAACCACTGAGGAGATTGATAACAAAGGGATATATGGATGTGAACAATGGAAACGGCAGGATGGCTAGGGTGGGGGAGGGGCAGAGAGAGGCGGAATACAGAGGTTACAGGGAAATTAGTTATCAATGTCAAAATGAATACATCAATATTCATGCTGCTGGATTGTAAAAAGCCCAAGCAAAATATGGGATGCTGTTCCTCCAATTTGCGTGTGGCCTCACTCTGACAGTGGAGGTCTGAAGAAGGGTCTCGACCCGAAACGTCACCCATTCCTTCTCTCCGGAGATGCTGCCTGTCCCGCTGAGTTACTCCAGCTTTTTGTGTCTGTGTTCGGTTTAAACTAGCATCTGCAGTTTCTTCCTACACGAGGAGGTATTTAAGCTGCCCAAGGGGAATATGAGGTGCTGAGATGGACTCTTCAGGCTCTCCTGCAGTAGCCCAGGGAAGGTTGAGACAATTAAGTAACACTCAATTACAATTTTACAGAAGCCTACAAACATGCACGTCTTTGGAATGTGGGATGAAACTGGAGCACCCGGAGACAACCCACGCGGCCACTGGGAGAACGTACAAACTCTGCATAAACAACACCCGTAATCTGCATTGAACCTAGGTTTCTGGCGCTGTAAGGCACCATCTCCACCGCTGCGCCATTGTGCTGCCCCTAGAAGTTCAGAATTACCGTCCACTGTATAAGGAACTGTTGAGGCTAGGTAAAATGTAAGATTAAGATACATTCAAGGACAGGTAGAACAGGTTCCATATGTTGAATTTTCTTCTCTTCCTGATGTCAGTATTTTTGAAATTGTGAGATTGGTGCATAAATTTGTACGTCCTAGTCAGTTCACCTCCCTGGAGTACCTATACAAGGGGCCTTGTAAATTATGTGCAAATTGTAGAATAGCGTTTTACCAAAATTATTGGGGGGAAAGCAATCTGGGGTGCAAGTTAGATGTAAAGGGGAGTTTCATAGTCATTGGCATGGTTACCAAGGGTACTAGCCCATTGAATCCAAGTTCACACTGACCATCAACCACCCATTTACTCCAATCCTACATTATTTTCATGTTTTATTCTCCCCACATTCTCATCAGCTCCCCCCACTTCTACCATTCACCAACACACTAGGGACAATTTACAGTGGCCATTTAACTCACCAACCTGCACTTCTTTATGATGTAAGAGGAAATATGATACTTCACAGGACAAACTTGCAAACTCCACACAGATGGGTCCTGAGGTCAAAATGTGTCATTGATAGTGGAATCTGGAGAAAGATAATGGCAATGTGAAGTGAATTGTTTACAGTAATGATAAGTGTGTAGATGGTATTGGTTGCTCAACTGCCAATGACTCATAGGGCCAAAATACATGCTTCTATGAAGTAAGGAATTAAGGAAAACGTGAAATAAGATTATTTATCTGAGCTGCCATCTTTTGATTTTATCAATTCAGGATGAAAATTCAGGACGTAATAGAAAATCAACAAGCAGTATATGCTGAGGCCCAGAGGCAGAATTGACAGGGACAGATATATTTAGAGAAGATCTTTAACTTATGATCATCACAGATGTCACCCATAATCATTTATGTTGGCAAAAACAGGAGCATCACAAGAGTCGAGAGATGGAAGAGATTAGATGCTGGAATTTGGAACAATGAAACTGCTGGAGAAACTCAATGGGCTGAGTAGTATCTGTGGAGGGAAAGGAATTGTCGATCTTGCATCAAACCTGCATCCAAGATTCTACTTGTGTTGGTGTTGGCTAACTCCTGAGCACAAAATCCGCAGTTTGTCCTATGCCATCATTTAGATGAGATAGTCATTTTATTCACCGCAGGAAGCTAAATGAATTAAATGCACCACTCAACCTACCTTGCACTCAAAGAGAAATGTTATTAAGGAAAGGTAATTATAGAATTCAGCTGCAAGGGGATGAGATGGTTTGAAACGCTTCCATATGAGTCCACAGAAATAGTCAAGAAAAAGCATAAGGAAACTTTAAACTTATAATATACAAAATTAAGTATTTCTGAAAGATATTCCCATGCAATTGCTTCTCAATGATTAACACATGAATGGTACCCTTAGTGTCCAACACGGGTAGTATGGTATCTACCAATGAGTCAATAATAAAGACATTATTCAGGTTTGTCCCTCAGTATTTCATTGACTTCAGCTGAACACAGACATTGACAAAGTGAATAATAAAAGCTGAGGCAACCTTTTGCAGAGACCAAACAGTGGTATCAAGTTATTACAATCCACCTCCCTTTGTTCACCATGGCTGATGTGATAGAAACCTTCTCTCTCTGTATTCCCCATGAGAAAACGTTGATAAATTCTTAAGATCAAACATACAAACCAACCTCCCTTCCATTAACTCCATGTACACTTCACGCTGCCTCCGGAAGGCCACCAGCATAATCAAGGACGAGTCTCACATGTGTCACTCCTTCTTCACCCCTCTCCCATCAGGTAAGACGTACAGAAGTTTGAATATGCACACCTCCAGATCCAGGGGCAGTTTCTTCCCAGCTATTATCAGGCAAGTGAACCGTCCTCTCACCAGCTGGAGAGTGATCCTCACCTCACATCTACCTCATTGGAGACGTTTGAACTATCTTTCATCAGACTTTATCATGCGCTACATGTTGTACCCTTTATCCTTCATCTGTACATTGTGGACAGCTTGATTGTATTCATGTATGGTTCTTTCTTTGCCTGGATAGCACGCAACAAAAGCTTTTCACTATCTGAAGAAGGGTTCCGACCCGAAATGTCATCTATTCATTTTCTCCAGAGATGCTGCCTGACCCGTTGAGTTACTCCAGCATTCTGTGTCCATCTTCAGTATAAACCAGCGTCTGCAGTTCCTTCCTACACAGCTCTTCACTGTACCTCACTCAGTACATGAGAAAATAATAATAAACTAAAAAACTAAAACATATTCCTGGTAGCTGCAGGTCTATAGAATGAATACACCATCAGTTGGGCAAAAATAAATCTAATTTGTGGACTGTAAAATGTGATTGAAATTACAAAGAACCTTAAAAGTTAACATCAGTGAATGAAGCGTGTTAGAATTTTGCTCCATTTAGTCTCATGGGTCTGATCTTACTCGTTAAAAACAAGTGTCTTTTTGTTTCAAAACCTTGAATCACCCTCGACTTCAAATGATTATTTGCTTTCTCTCCATATTATGCAGTGGTCCCTTTCTCCACACCCTCACTGCTCAATTAACTCTGTTCTTAAAGCAAACTCTTCTGACCTTCATTCTGTAGGATCATGCCTAACTCAATCCATAATGACTGGAAGCAAAATGGATTATATGCAGTAATTTACATTTGTACAGAAGGGAAAAATAACTAATGGATGTTTTCAATTAACTAGTTTTAAATTCTGATTCAATGTTATTTTACCTATGATGCTTTATTTAAGACAACAGCAAGTGATTATTGTTTAAGAAGGAACTGCAGATGCTAGAAAATCGAAGGTAGACAAAAATGCTGGAGAAACTCAGCAGGTGAGGCAGCATCTATGGAGCAAAGGAAATTGGCAACGTTTCGGGTCGAAACCCTTCATCAAAGTGATTATTATTTCACAGGTGCATCCATTTTGTTTCCCAATGCAATTGTTGTTAACTGCTATATAACTGTGCATTAGTTCTTACTGCTGAACTAAATGGTTTTATCTGTATCTGCACTGTAAAAGATGCTGGAAGGAATATTATTAAAGGGATTATAAATGGGTCATTAAAATCTGCATGACTGGTCAACAAAATTGTGCACAGCCACATTAGTTATCATGTAGAAACAGTTATCGACCTCCATCACCCTATCAGGCACTGGATTCTAGAGCCTTTAACTAATGGTGACAAAGATTTTCTTTCTCTTCCGTCTAAGCTTTCTACCAATAACTTCATAACTAAGCTTCCTTTTACATGGGTTATTTCTCTGCACAGAGACAAAAGCTAATATATTCCTGACCCCTGAAGCTATTGAGTTGCAGCAAGTTCAGAATTCAGCTGAAGAGTGATTGTCGGCGTCGACACATAGTGAGATCTGTGGCTCTCCCCTCTCCTGTGATGTATGGCTGTGCACACTCCTGTTGACCACATGCAGATTTTAATGATCCATTTACAATCCTTTTAATAATATTCCTTTCAGCATCTTTACAAAAAGAAAGAATCCATTGGGAAATAAGGTCAAAGGTGGAGCTGATTGATTATTGAATTGTCAGTTGGTTTGAATTGTTTCATTCAACAAAGCTAGAGCGCCGGTCTTTCCAAACTTAAAAATATGAGCCTGAGTTAATCAGAAATGTTAACAGTTAGATTAGTAGACAGATGGGCCATTAAATCCACACGTGCAATATTTAAATTGCTCTGAGCTGATGGGTCTGTTCTGACTAGATTACAACAATTTCTATCATGTGGATTTTAAAGTTTTGAATCCTGCCATTTTTAAGTGGACTGCAGCTTTCAATTACCCAGGAGCACACTTTGTAGTTGAAATATTTTTCAATTGAACTGTGTAGGAAGGAACTGCAGATGCTGGTTTATGATACAATGATACAATGATACAATTTATTTGTTGTCATTTGAACCTCATTGAGGTTCAAACGAAATTTGGTTTCTGCAGTCATACAAACAAGTAGAAGAACCAAGACACAACACAATTTACACCGACATCCATCACAGCGAATCTCCTCGTCGCTGTGATTATCGATCAGACGCATAGCGTTCATGACCGTGTGTGGAGGAGCAGGAGCTCCTCCAGGCGGTGAGTAAAGCTAATTTAAAGTAAAAATCGGACAAGGTAAGTGGTTTCGTTTTTACTTACAGGGCGCTTTTCTTCCCGCTCAGACGTGTTGGCAGAGGTCCACACAAACTCAGAATGGAGAAAGGGCGTAGGGGAAGGAGAGGCCAGGGACGCACCGCAGGTAAAAACCCCGATGCTAAGTGTAGCGGGCGTCAGGAAGAGGAGGCAGTGGCATCGAAGCCATCAACTCCCGTTACGGTCGAATGTGCCGTTAAACCGCTGGCGGCGGGGCGCAAGGCAGGACTGTAGACTCGGATGAGTCAGACCCGGAGGTATACCCTCCTGCAGCAGAAAATGTTATGGCTGCAAGGGTCGCCAGTTTAGACCTCCTGATGGGGAAAATAATTTACAAAGAACCCCCACAGGAGGAATCAGGTAAGTGTTGGCCAATGGAGGATACAGCACAGGGTGTGCCTTGGTTGGGACAGGCACAAGGGTGGCCTACAGGAGAGCCATCAGAAATGACTGTGCAAAGGTATTACAGTGGTTGGCCTACAGGAGAGCCAGTGCCAGAAATGCCTGAAAAAAGGCAGTATATGTGCTGGCCTACTGAAGAGCCAGTACCAGAAATGTCTCAAAAAAGACAGTACAAACGTACTTATGTGCCAGCACCGAAAGTTCCTAAAGGGAAAATTATGAAGCGTTGGCCTAGAGTTGAGCCAGCGCCAGCAGCACCTGAAACAGGGCTGCCTATCCGTGGGCCTATAAGAGAGCCCGCGCAGGGGGAATCTGGCATAGACTTACCTGAAACAGGGGAGACAGAATTTACCAAACCTGAATAGGAACATCTAGATTCAGAAGATGAATTCTATGAGGATGAGAGCCCATTATCAGAGCTGAAAGTTCCTGGACTAGCACAAAAGTTTGCTGTTCCTAGAATAAAGGGGGAACCTTTGAGGGAGGAATAGCAATGACTATAAACTATCTACTCTCCCATCAGCTCCAGGAAGTAACTATGGATGAGACTATGAAACAGTACGAGGCCCCAGCAAATTGTTCCAGCAGTAAATAACTTGATTTGGGGTTATTTGAGCATTGGTTTACGCTCACAAGAATTGAAATTGCAACGTGTATTGAAATTGCTAGGGTCAGGCATCACGGCATTTGCCAGAGTTTTGGATGATGATTATGTATCAGATTCACAACAAGATGCTCTAGCACTGATGTGTGGTGCACATTTTGAAATAAATTATATTCGTAAAAATGCAATAAGACCAAATATTCATCCTAAGTATGCAGGGCTCTGCAAACCAACCAACATACAAATGCCTAAGCTGCTGTTTGGAGAAAATCTAGCAAAGAAGCTAAAAGGACTTGAATGAAGAGTCAAGAACCTTGAGTGGCATGATGATGAAACCACCGATGATGAGCAGAGCGGTGCGAAGGCAGTATCCCTACAGGCGGAATACTGGTGCTGGAGAAGGAACAAGCCAATCATTCTCGTATACACGTTGGCGTGCTGCACCGGGGATACGTGGATGTTACAATGTGCCTACCAGAAGCGGACAATTGCCGGTGGCAAATCCCGAGGTAGGGGGTCCTGGTCTGGTAAGGAATACAATAAATGTTTCACATTCACAAGTAGGGGGAAGGTTACGATTCTTCCTAAAAGAATGACAGTTAATAACAAATGAATCAGTTATTCTAAATAGCATTGTAGGATTCAAAATTGAGTTCTATCCACATTTGGATCCTCCAAGGCAAGAAAATTCAAACTGGTCACGAATTTTCTCAAAAGAAGAGAATAAGTTGATCAAAGGAGAATTAGAAACTTTAACCAAAAAGGGGGTAATAGAGAAGTCAGTAGAACAACACCATCAGTTTGTATCAAATATTTTTTCCAAGAACAAAAAAGGATGGTGGATGTAGAATCATATTGGATCTGACAAATCTTAACCTTTATGTACAATACAAACATTTCAAAATGGAAACATTTACTAATGCAATTCAGCTAATCACAGAAAATTGCTACATGGCAAGCATAGATCTGCAAGATGCATATTATTCCGTGGCAATGCATGGTAATGATCAAAGATATTTGAAAATTTAGATGGATGAGTCAGTTATGGCAATTTAAAGCATTGCCCAATGGTCTGACTTCAGCACCAAGATTATTCACTAAATTACTCAAACCAATTCTGCTCTGTTAAGAGCTGAGGGCCATGTATTAATGGCTTATTTAGAGGATATCCTCATTATAGGGGACACTTTGGCTGCTGCAAAATTGTCAGTATCCAGAGTCAAATACATTTTTGAGAAATTAGGTTTCATTATTCACCTACAAAAATCTAAATTATTACCAAGCAAAAAGATTGATTACCTAGGGTTCACAATTAACTCCGAACACATGGTAATCACTTTGCCAAAAGATAAAAGCTGCAGTTAATTGAAGGTTGCATAAAACTCATTAACAAGGACACACCTTCAATTAGAGAAGTGGCAAGCTTGCTAGGCAAATTAATTGCAGGGTTTCCAGCGGTCACGTTTGGACCATTGCATTATCAATGTTTACAGAGAGCTAAGGTACAAGCGTTAAAAATGAATAGAGGGCATTTTGACAGGCCCATGAAATTAACAATTTAATCCATTACAGAAATAGAATGGTGGATTAACAATGTTTCTAATGTTTCCAGAAAAGTTCTGGTAGAAACACCTTCCGTCACTCTACAGACTGATGTAAGTGCGCTGGGTTGCGGCGCTACTAACATGATTTCCAGCTGTGGAGGTAGGTGGAATGTGAATGAAGTACTTTTGCTGGAAAATCTGGGAATCAATTACCTAGAGCTATTAGGCGCATTTTACGGCCTTAGAGCTTATTGCACTGATATGGGAAATGTGCATGTTCAGGTACAAGTTGACATACTACAGCTATAGCATACCTAAATCACATGGGTGGTATAAAATCAGAATCATGTGATAAATTGGCGAATGAAATTTGGACCTGGTGTATTGCCAGGAAAATTTGGCTGTCAGCAATATATTTACCAGGTAAATTTAATACAATTACAGACAAAAGATCACGTAAATTTAATGATAATACAGAATGGATGTTAAATCGGAAAATATTCACACAAATTATCACACAATTTGAAATGCCAGAAATTGATCTGTTTGCATCAAGATTGAACCACCAGTTTGCCTAAGTATGTGTCATGGGAACCACTGGAGCAGTAGCGGTGGATGCTTTCTCGCTACATTGGGGTGGTATGTTTCTGTATGTGTTTCTGCCATTTTGTTTAATCCACAGATGCATACAGAAAATTAAACAAGATTCAGCCTCAGGGATTTTGGTAGTACCAGATTGGCCTAAACAGCTATGGTACCCACTGGTGTTAAAAAAGAATCAAAAAAACCCTTATGGTTATTCCAAAGCAGATTAAACTGCTTGTACACCCTGTGACTGATGAACCACATCCTTTACATGATCGTATTGGTTTGTTGATTTGCAGATTCTAAGAAGGCCATATCTTGGAAAAGGATTATCAGACCGTACGGTGGATGTTATAACAACAGTCTGGAGGAATAGTACCCATTAGCAGTACATCTCCTATATAAAGAAATGGGAGGAGTTTTGTTCAGGGAAACATATTGCATATAACCCAGCAGAAATTTCAGATGTAATAGAGTTCCTTTCTACTCTATAATACAAATTAAAATTAAATTATAGTGCAATTAATACTGCACGAAGTGCACTCTCTGCATATTTAAGCAGTGAATCAGAACAAACTCCAATAGGAGCACATCCTTGGGTCTGTAGGTTTATGAAAGGAATTTTCAACTCTAATCCTCCCAGACCTAGGTATACAGAAATTTGGAATGTAAAAGATGTACTGATGTTGCTAAGGAATTGGAATCCAGTTGAAACTCTGTCATTATCCAAAATCACCATGAAATTGGTTATGCTCATGGCATTAGTTTCAGCTCGGAGAGTTCAGACATTACAGAAACTCAGAATTGATAGAATGAAAGTAGGGCCAAATGCCATGACATTCTATGTCTATGATTTACTAAAGCAAAGTAGACCTGGGTTTACAGGATGCAAGTTGGAATTTATAGCATATTCCTACAGATCCACGACTGTGTGTAGTAACATATGTGAAATGTTACATAGAAACAACAAAAGTTTTAAGAGGCACCGAATTGGCATTTTTTATTAGTCATAAAAAGCCTCATAAGAAAGTGTGAACACAAACAATTTCACGATGGTTGAAACAGGTGTTGAGATATTCAGGTATTGATACTGATAAATTTAAATCTCATTCCACCAGGACGGCATCAACATAAGCGGCCAGGGATTCAGACAATAGACCTTATTCTCGCGGCTGCAGGATGGGCAAGTGAACAGATGTTTCACAAGTATTACCATAAGGAGATTAAAGATCTCAGAGGGTTTGGTAATGCCGTGCTGGATACAGTATTAAATCCCCCATTATAATAAATGGGCCTAATTTTGTTACTTTTATTCAAATAAATAAAACCATTAACTGATTACATTCAAATGTTGTGGTTATGCATTGTTGATTGTGCTTACTCAAATAGAGTAAGTGAACACCTGGATTTGAATCCACGGTGTGAAATCACAGAACTTTGAAATCTTCACGTAGTCACTCACGTGACTCCGAAGTAAAATAGTAACATTAAACAAGAACTTACCAGTTTGAAGTTTGATCTTTATTTTATGAGGAGTAACGTTGAGGGATTAGTGCCCTCCGCTCCCACCCTCATAAAAGGATCAAGCTGGTAGTTCTAAGTCTTTATGCATCTTACTATCATACTTCAGTAATTATCGTCTGTGATTGTCACTCCGCTGCTTTGAAAGATTGACGCGTGTGCGGCTGGACGGGGTCTTCTTCACGTAATCCCTCAACGTTACTCCCATAAAATAAAGATCAAACTTCAAACTGGTAAGTTCTCGTTTAATCTTACTATTAGTTACCTTTACCTGACCACTAGGATAATCACCTCCAGAGTGAATTTGCTACTTGGCTCAGTTGCTATTGCAACAGTGGCGCTCAGATAGGTACTGAGTCACAGTGGAGTTTGGAAGGGTGGCAAACATATGTTCAGAAAGGCACTGCATGTGTGATCTTGCTTTCTCTGGTACCATATCAAAGTAAGTTTGAAAGAAGAATCTTTTAATTAATGTCCTATTGGACCACAACACAAACAGGGAACTTGAGTGGAGCCAACCAGGGCTTATATAGTCATTAGCCACCTCTGTAGCAGTTCTCCAGAGATCTTGTCTCCAGAGATGCTGCCTGACCAGCTGAGTTACTCCATCACTGTGTGTCTATCTTCAGTGGCAAACACTGGGAACATAACCCTCGTTCAAACAGATGCCGAAAGAAACCTGATCATACAGGTATCTTTACACAATGACACATGTGTACACATTTGTCAGCAGAAGTCAGGACAAAGGATGGATTCTCTGGGCAATCGTACTGTTGTCCATTCCGAGGTCACTAGCTAGTCTTTCAGTGGTTAACTAAGCTTATCTCCCTTGGCTTAGTCAGTTACTAAGAGTGGGAAGATTTGCTTCCACTGCAGGAGTGCCTCAGAAGGTCAGGTAGCATCTCTGGAGATTATGGATATGTGATGTTCAGGCTGATTGCAGTGAGGGGTGGGGGTGAAAGTTGGAAGAGAGGTGGGCCCAAGACAAACACTGGCAAGTGATAGGTGTATACGATTGTATGGGGATTGTTGATTAAACAAAATGGCGGAGTAATTCAGCGGGTCAGGCAGCACATCTGGAGAAAAGTAATAGGTGACGTTTCGGGTCAGAACCCTTCTTCAGGGATTGATTAGACCTTGATTAGCAGAGGCTGGACAAAGGCCAGAAATTAAGAGACAAAAAGTGTGAGACAAGGACAGAAGAGGTGCACATTTCTATGCCAGAGGAAGAAATATAGGTGGAAGGAGACAGGGGGAGTGGGAAGAGGAGAAATGGGTGTGAATCCAATGGAGCAAGGGGAAGGGGAAGGGGGGGGGGGGGGTTGTTAGTTAACTGAAATTAGAGATTTTGTTTTTGCGCTCTTCTTGTGTAGAAGAAGGCTGTCAATATTGGTACAATGTTTTATCATACATAGGCATAATGGTGTACTGATCTGCCACTACAATAGTTACCAGACATTGCTCAATGTCCCCAAAGTGTCCTGTGCAGGCAAAGAATTGAGGTTTGTTACTTAATACCAAGGGCAGTTTCGTTACAGATCAGGATGAATCCCATTCTATATTCTGTTGGCTGAAATTAGCAATTGACATTTAGATTTGCGTCAGAAAAAGTGTTTCCCGATGATTTACACATGAATAGTACCAACTTGGTGTCTCACACAGATAGGTTGCAGAAACCAAACACCAGTACACCCCCACCCCTCACTGCAGTCTACTTCCCTTTGTTCACCACAGCTGTAGATAGAAACCTACTCTGTGTACTCCCTGTGAAGCAACTTTGATAAAGCTGTAACACATTCCTGGTGGCTGCGGATCTACAGGATGAAGGCACCGTAAGTTGGGCAAAGATAAATCTTAAGAAATGATATTTTGTGGTCTGTAAAAATTGATTGAAACCATAAAGAACCATAGAAGTTATTATCAGTGAAGGAAGCTGTGTTAGCCCTGTGCTCCAGAGTGATCCCAAACTAGTCCCATGTCTGCTCTTACTCACTGAATACAAGACTTTCTTTGTTTCAAAGTCCTGACTCACCCTCGACTTCAAACTTTTTCCGCAAGATATGCCATGGCCCCTTTCTCCCGTCCCACCCACCTCAATCAACTCTGCTACTAAAATAAAGTACTAACCTTCATGCCCAACTCAAAATGACCTGATCATATGCAGTGAATTACATTTTATTCAATATAATCTTGATGCAGGACAGTAATAAACTTGCATTTTCAATCAACTTTAGCCTACAATTCTGATTCAAAACTAATTTAAAATCTTATTCAATAAATTGATGCTTTGATTAAGCCAACATCAAATGATCATTCTCTCAGTTCTGCACTCATTTTGTTTCCAATCCAATTGCTTTTAACTGCTATATTACTGCGCATTCGTTTTTACTGTTGCGTTAACTGGTTTTATCTGTTACATTACTGCACTGATCAACATTAGTTTTAATATAGAAAACATCTATCTGAACGGCCTTTATAACCAGAAGGTAATTGAAAATGGCCTGACAATTTAATTAAACTGCTGAAATATTGAATTGAAAAACTATGCTTTTGCTGTGGGGAAAAAATGTGGAATTGGTTTCTTGCAACTTTAACCACAAGGCTTGCCAAACTACCACCTTGGCAAAGCTCTGCTTACAGTAGTTAGTGATTTTTCTGTCTCTCAAACTTTTGGGAAACTGCTTATTTTTATCTGTGGCAGAAGAGCTAAATTGTTAAGTCTCCACTAAGCAGTAACTTATTGACTACTTTAAATTTCTTTAATTATGTCGCATTCCAAGAATTTCCCACAAGGGGGATGGATGTTCATTTAGATTTTGAAAATTACTATTTGTGATTATTGAAAAAGCTAAGCGAATGGGATAAAGCAGAACATGCTGAAAGACATGGATTTACACAGCACCTCACATGATATCAGGATCCCCAAAAGCACATCAGACCCACTGGACTGTGGTCATTGTTCTATTATAAGAAATGTGACAGCCTATTTCTGAACACAAGATTTCCTTGCCCATTGAGGGTGACACGGTGGCACAGCGATAGAGTTACTGCCTTACAGCGCCAGACATACCCGACATACAGGTTTGTAGGTTAATTGGCTTAGATAAAATTGGAAATTGTCCCTAGTGTGTAGGATAATGCTAGTACAGGGGGTGATTGCTGGTCAGCACAGATCAGATGGGATGAAGGGCCTGTTTCTACACTGTATCTGTAAACTAAACTGTATCTGTAAACTAAACTAAAGTGGCCAATGAACAACAACATGATACAAACAAAGAAATCTGTTTTAATAATTTAGGTTTCGCGATAAATGTTGGCCACAAATGAGAACTCCTCTGTTTGAAAATAGAATCACATGATCCTTTATGTTCACATGAGAGGGCAGACAAGGCCAAGATTCAATGTTTTGACTGAAAGCACGTCTTCTAATGCTGCAGCACGCCCTCTGCATCAGAGAGCCTGCACCATCAGCTCTGAGGAACATCAGCCAAGATATCTGTGTTTATTTCTGTCTAGTGTCTAGCACTTTGAAACCATGGTAGCGGAACAGAGAAGAACAAAAGAAAAATCAAAGAAAGTTTTGTGGGATATGGCCACATGCAGGCAAATGAGACTAGGTCAAGTTGGTCGGCATGGAAGAGTTGGGCCAACAGGATTGTATCTGTGCTGTGTGACTATGTCTAATTGGGCCGAAGTGCTTGTTTGCACACTGTATGTCTGCATGATTCTAGGACCCTAATATTGGTTAGATAACACCATACGTGAGGATGGCAGTGAAAAGAGAGCTGAGAAAGTGGCAAGAAGCTCTTCACTGTCCTAAGTACAATGAGAAGAGTCCAGGATTGTAATGCCCCAGCTTAAGTGTGCAGTGTGGTTATTGCACTTTGAGCTATTGACACTCTCAGTCATAGCCCTGCTGCTCCAATGTTCAGCACCACCTGAATGGCTGTAGGAGGAGTGAAGTCAAGGGATGTGGTTGCAATGATGGGGATAGGGCTGCGGCGTGCGATCAGGTGGGTGTAATACGGGAGTGATGAGTGATATTCTATTGCGGAGCCGGTGAGTGGGAGGGAAAAGTTGGCTGATCAGTGAATAGGTGTGAGAAATACAGTCAGTGATCAAGTACGGCTCCTTTGGAAGAGGCCAGCCAGCGTTGGGTTGGATGACTGTTGGTTAGAATTAAAGCCAAGGCAGTAGCAAGATGGAGAAGCTCCCGGTGAGCCACACAGGGCTGCAGAAGCTTCCGGCAAGTCGCGGCCACACCACAACAGCAGGCCTGAATTGCCGGCCACAGACCTGGGAATCCGCCTGGAGTCATCCGAGGCTCGTCTCCTGCTCCACCCCGGTGAAGAGTGTGGAGGGAGTCGGCGATGGCGGCAGATGCTGGGCAAAGGGCAGATGTCAAGATGGTGGCGGATGGAGAAGAGGATCGGTGCCTCGAGGCCAAGATAAGACCATACTATTAAGAACTTTGAAACTCTGTTGGCGCCAGAAACATGGCGACTCTTGTGTACTATTTCACTATAATCCTTGCACTTTTGTACTTAGCTATGATTGTGCTTATCAATAGTATGATTTTACTGTATTCTCTGCAAAACAAAGATTTTTACTGTGCCTCGGTACATATGACAATAAAGTATCAATGAATCATCATTTCATTGAATGAGGTTTTGGGGGGATGGGAGTGGTGATGAAACAAGAAATAATAGGCATAGTTCCTGCAACAATTATCAGGTTGGAGTCCAAAGATTTGGGTGCCTTTTGTTGTTAATCAATGAAGGGTCAAGGGCTGGTGGGGGGGGTGTGAAATTAATCAGGTGTGGCTGTGGTCCAGGGCCAGGATCAAAGATAATGGCAGATGGACACAAAATGCTGGAGTAACTCAGCAGGACAGGCAGCATCTCTGGAGAGAAGGAATGGGTGGCGTTTCAGGTCGAGATCCTTTTTCAGACTGAAAGCCACGGTAAAAGGGAAACAAGAGATATATACAATGATGTAGAGAGTTATAGAACACATGAATTAAAGATATGCAAAAAAGTAACAATGATAAATGCCAATGAAACATGCTCAAAGATAACGGGGAAAGGATTGTGGAAAATGAGACCTCAATCAGGGGTTGGAGAGTGGATGGGTCATGGAACCAGGGGATTGCTGGATTCGGGAGGAGGAGAGGGTACCAGGCTGACTGGGGTTTGGATGGACAACCACCTGGGTGGGGGTGGGGAAAGTGGGAGAAAGGGACCATTGAGTGGAGTCAGTAGCATCATTGGGATCCTGAACAATGTACGGTAACAGTGGGACTTGGTAGGTTCCTGACTGGTGCTATGTACTGTGAAATAATGCCTAAAGATAGTTGCTTCTTGAACAGCCTGGACTAATTTCTCCAGCAATGTCTCACGCAAGCATTCAAGGGATCAGCTCAATTTTCAAGACTTTCATTTTCCTTCATTCGATGCATGTCTGGTGCTGGAATCCAGCAAACAAGCATGACGCATGCCAGGAAATTCCTGGCTAAATTTCCAGACTGATGCAAAAAAGGCTGGGAATGGTCATTCTACATACGGTTCAAAATAGACTCTGGACAGAATGAAACGGATCCATTTTCTCAGCTGAAATATTGCAAGAAATAACTAGGAAATTAATATTTACTGTTTTTGTAATGTTAACCTTGTCTGAATGAGAAACACTGGCAAGTCCAGGGAAGCACAGTAACTATGACAGTCAGAAGGAGGTGTGTCAGAAATAAGAGTAGGAAGCTAGGACTGAGTGAATGGACTGAAAATGAAAACATTTGAAACACTAAACTGAGATGGCCCGTGCTCCAAAATGGGAACACTTTTCCTGTTTGTAACAAAATGGATCGCTGAGGGAATAAAACTCATTATGAGTGCAGGGAGAACAATAACATTTAGTGTGCATCAAGGGATTTAAATAGGCTTAACTTTCAGGCCTCTCAGCTTGCTCAGTGCAAAGGGAAATGCCTGTGATTTCTGCCTTTGGTCGTGTACAAACTAAATTAGCACAAATCAGAAACAATCATGAATATAATCCTGATTCTGGTACAGCTTTGGCTTTCCAATTCATCAGTGAAGATTTGCCACTGCGGGGGGAAAAAGAAGATTTTCATCACTAATCAGTGTGAGCTGCGTTGAACTGCTTTGTGGAATTGTTTTTCAGGACTGTACTCCACAAGATTTTTTAGGTAAGGAACCCTGGAAAAATATGGTAAAACATAAACATCTCTCAGTTTCTCCACTGACCTTTTCTTGTGAACTTGCTGCGTGAAAATTCCAGGTTAATAGTACTGCAAAACACAAAGTGCTGGAGGAACTCAGCGGGTCAGGCAGTATCTGTGGAGGGAATGGACAAAAGATGTTTTGGGTCGGGTTTAGTTTAGTTTAGTTTAGAGATACAGCACGGTAACAGGCCTTTCAGCCCACTGAGTCCGCGCCGACCATCAATCACCCGTTCACACACTAGTTTAGTTTAGTTTAGAGATATAGCATGGAAACAGGCACTTCATCCCACCAAGTCCACGTTGACCAGCGATTACCCGTGCACTAGCACTATCCCACACACCAGGAGCAATTTATAATTTACAGAAGCCCATTAACCTACAAAAAGGGTTCTCCTTGCTGCTTCTGAATGGTGGCAAATCTTTATCAGGATTAGATAGCTGGCCAATCTTTGCCCATGTACAGGTTCTGGAGTCAGGATAGATGCATTTTGGGGAGCAAGAGCAAGCGTCACAGATGGTGGCATTAGGGTATCTGCCTTATACAAGTTGCTGCAGTTGCTCGCTGCAAGGAAAAAGACTATGCATCCTGGCCAAGTCATAATGATTTTTAACCAAAACTGCAGCATTAAATGTGACTTGACCGCACCCTGAAGTCAGATGATGCCAGAGCATATAGTCACAATACAAACACCATATGGAGCAATGAAGATGTGGGATCTAATCAGTTTCTCTCTTCTACTCACGATATTTCCCATTTACACATGGTAATGGAACCGAGGACTCCAGCCTAATTAGTCTCAGCGGTAACTCAACTCAGCTTTAAGAGTGAAAGGACATGTTATCTCTTTGCTTCAACAAGCTCTCATTGCAATGACAGTCTAACAAACAAAAGGATTTATTTTGTTTTTAATTGGCATAGGAAAGTAAAATTGTATCAATCCATGTGCATATTAAGAGTTTAATGTGGGATATGGTATGTGCTCAGAAACCACACAAGTACTATCTCAGTGACCTTGTCGAGATTAATCTAAGGCACACAATGTACATTCAGAAAACTAGTTTGGCAATGATACAGGATTTCTTGGAACATCAGAGGAATTAAATAAATAATCTGAAAAAAACAATCTCCTCATAGACAAAATCTTGTTTGCTTTATCAAGACTGAGAGAGGCCATGCGCACATAAAGTAAGAGAAAAATCTGGTTAATCCAAATCAAAACTAGCCTATGTTCATCGCAGCTTGGACTGGAATGATGATTCTGTTCACGGTTTGGGCCATATGATGAAGAAGTGACTTTATCTGTAAACTAACCTGAGGAAATGATGGCAGAGAAAAGACAGCAGCAGATTGAGAGTCTTTAATAACACTACCATATAACACTCCCATTGAAAATGGAGATTTGGTATATTGGACATAATCTCCAAAGTCAGATATGTAATTGAATACAACTGCTCTAGATAGACATCAGTTCAAATTAAAGAATACCAAATATGTTCTTAGGCAATTGGGCTGACATCCTTTATTGGGAATATGGTTCAGGGGAGCTGGGGGATGCACAAACAGTTACATGAAGAATTTAGCCAAGGTAAAGTAGAAACTGGAATGTAAACGTGATGCTTCCTCGTAAAGCTGGTCATCAAGGGCAAGGTGGTCTTGTTGATGCTGCAGGTGTGGTCCACTTCCCACTTCCAAACTGCAGCAGTCACCCGAGTTATCTTCCATTTGTTCTGGAGATTCAAAATGGATGATGTCCGCGGAATGTGCGGTATAAATCTCCAGAGAAAGGGGTAAAAGCATTCCTAATATGGCCATCAACTGATCAACCTTTGTGAATGGTTGCTTCAAACTTAGCATTGGCCCAGGGTGTGGAAACACCCCAGTACAATTACTCTATCTGTTCTCAGTGTTTTAAAGGGTGGGCCTGGCCAGGTTACTGTGGAATTTTTCTTTTAATTGGACTGTACTATATTGCTTGTCCCTTATGGAAAAGCTTATACATAAGAACGCCACTGACCACAAGTCAGTCAGGCAGTGGTATGAACAAAATGACCTTAAGGTCCTGAAAGAAAAGGGAAAAGAAAATGGTAGATCCTGTCAGATGTTTCTCCTGGCAGTTGAAATCATTTGGCAGAAAGCCTTATCACCAAAGTTTCCAAACATGCACCATGACCTTGCTTGAGCTGTGAGGAGAGATTCTTCAACATTATAACTGCCATGCACAGCTGGAGTCTCCACGCCACTGCCTTTGAGGTCCATCTCCCTCTGGATTACGCATTTGTAAAAAAGGTCTGGGAAGGATTGCATTTGTCTTTGTCAAGGCTCAACCCAGACAGCTGGACAAAACAGGACTCCATGGCACTATGTGCTGTTTCCATAGATACAAACTGAGACAAACATTAATTGCTGCTGGACAATCACTGACTTAATGGAATATACAGTTTAGAGTGTCTGGCACTTGCAGGTCCTCTGAACTGAATGCTCCATTCTGACACATTCCAAGGGACAGGATTTCATGCTGAAGTTTAGAGCAGCAAATTCAAACGCTCTCGGGGAAAAGGGCCACTATTTAGGGACCTCTCACCACTGGATGACGAGAGGCTAGAACACACATGAAAATCTCTCAAATTCATTACCTAAAAAATGTTTAGGAAAGAACAGGCAGCACCATGGCGCAGGGGTAGAGTTGCTGCCTTACAGTGCTTGCAGCGTCAGAGACCCTGGTTCAATCCCGACTATGGGTGCTGTCTGTAAGGAGTTTGTACGTTCTCCTCATGACCTGCTTGGGTTTTCTCAGAAATCTTCAGTTTCCTCCCACACTCCAAAAACGTACAGGCTTGTATGTTAATTGGCTTGGGTTTGTATACTTGGTATAAGTGTAAATTGTCCCTAGTTTGTGTAGGCTTGGCTTGTGTTAACTTGCGGGGATCGCTGGTCAGTGCAGACTCGGTGGGCCGAAGGGCCTGTTTCCGCACTGTATCTCTAAACTAAACTAAATATTGATGCCATATGGACATCATGTACATCGCGCAACTACGTATATGTAATGACATACTAGGAACAATGAATGGAGACAAATTAATGTCCTGTAGAAAATAAACAGAACGCTGGAAGAGATGATGCAGGTCATGCAGCATCCATGGAGGCAAGAGGTGTAAGTCATCAATTTGAGTCGAGACCCTGCATCAGGTTTCAGGACTCAACTTGATGCCTTCTATATGCTATTCCAGATTCCAGCATATGCAGTCTCTTTTGTTTTCAATGAATGTCTAGTGTGTATATTTTCAAATTTATCAATAAAATTGATAGCACAATATTCAGCACCATTTGCGACTCTTCGTACAATGAAGCAATCCACAAGCAGATGCAGCAAGACCTGGCCAATATCCAGGCCAGGGATGATAAATGACGAGTAACATTCACACCTTACAAGTGCCTGGCAATGATGGTATCTAACAAGAGAAAATCATCCATCAGCCCCTGACATTCAATGGCATTAGCTCCATGTTACCAATGATCAGGAACCGAATTAGAGTATCCATATACACAATGTGGCTACAAGAGCAAGTCAGAGGCCAGGAAGTCTACGTCGAATAATTTACCTCCTAACTCCCCAAAGCCCATCCACCATCCACAAGGCTCAAGTCAGAAGTGCAATAAAATACTCTCCACTTACTTGGATGAGCATAGCTTCAACAACAGGCAAAAAACTGAACACCTGACAGGACGCTTGAGAGGCATCACATCCACAACCATTCACTCACTGCACCACCAAAGGAGCAGCAATGTGTACATCTATAGGATGCATTGCAGTAACTCACCCAGACCTCCTTAGCCAGCACCTTCCCAACCCACGACCTCCACCAACTAGAAGGAAAAGAGCAGGAAAAGCATAGAAACACCACCACTTGGAAGTTCAGTAAAGTTTTAGTTTAGAGATACATTGCGGAAACAGGCCCTTCGGCCCACCGAGTCCACACCGACCAGTGATCCCTGCACATTAACACTATCCTACACACACCAGGGACAATTAAAACATTTTTTAATACCAAGCCAATTAACCTACAAACCTGAACGTCTTTGGAGTGTGGGAAGAAACCGAAGACCTCAGAGAAACCCCACGTGGGTCACGGGGAAAACATACAAACTCCACACAGACAGCACCCGTAATTAGGATCGAACCCGGGTCTCTGGCACTGTCAGGCAGCAACTCTACTTCTGCACCACCATGCTGCTGAAGTTGCCCTTCGATTCACCACTTGGAAATATGTCATTGTTCCTTCGTCATCATTGGGTCAAAATCCTGTGAGCTTCCCTCACAACATTGTGGGTATATCCAATCCTCACAGACTGCCTTGGTTCAAGAAGCCAACTCACTACCACCTTCTCAAGGCCAATTAGGGACGGACAATTCAATGCTGGCTCAGCCTGTGATGCCCACAGAACCTTCATATAATATAAATATATATTTGGGGGAAAAAATGGCAGTAACTTGAGCAGAAGCAAAAAAGGGCACAAAGTGCGGGAGTAACTCAGCAGGTCAGGCAGCATCTCTGGAGAACAGCTTTCACCCCACCAGCCGTCACATACAACAAGTGATCCTCCGTCAGTTTCGCCACCTCCAACGTGACCCCACCACTCGCCACATCTTCCCATCTCCCCCCATGTCTGCCTTCCGCAAAGACCGCTCCCTCCGTAACTCCTTTGTCAATTCTTCCCTTCCCTCCCATACCACCCCCTCCCCTGGTACTTTCCCTTGCAACCGCAAGAGATGCAACACTTGTCCCTTCACCTCCCCCCTCTACTCCATTCAAGGACCCAAGCAGTCGTTCCAGGTGCGACAGAGGTTCACCTGCATCTCCTCCAACCTCATCTATTGCATTCGCTGCTCTAGATGCCAGCTGATCTACATCGGTGAGACCAAGCGGAGGCTTGGCGATCGTTTCGCCGAACACCTCCGGTCGGTCCGCAATAACCAACCTGACATCCCGGTGGCTCAGCACTTCAACTCCCCCTCCCATTCCGTATCTGACCTCTCTGTCCTGGGTCTCCTCCATGGCCACAGCGAGCAACACCGTAAATTGGAGGAAATGCACCTCATATTCCGCTTGGGCAGTCTACATCCTGGGGGCTTGAACATTGAATTCTCCCAATTCTGCTAGCCCTTGCTGTCCCCTCCCCTTCATCAGCCATCTGGTTGTCTCCTCCCCTCCCCCAGCCCTCGGGCTCCTCCTCCGCCTTTTTCCTTTTTTCCTTTCTTCTCCCCACCCCCTATCAGTCTGAAGAAGGGTTTCGGCCCGAAACGTTACCCATTTCCTTCGCTCCATAGATGCTGCTGCACCTGCTGAGTTTCTCCAGCATTTTTGTGTACCTTCGATTTTCCAGCATCTGCAGTTCCTTCTTTAACACATCTCTGGAGAACATTTCAGATCGAGACCCTTCTTCAGACTCAGAAATTTCCTCCAGAGATTCTGTCTGACCTGCTGAGTTACTCCAGCATATTGTGTCCTTTCGTGTATTAACCAGCATCTGCAGTTCATTTTTTTCACTTGGGTGGAAGCAAACTAGTTGTGCCAGATTCACAATTGCAAGCTTTCAAATTCTTTCACAAACTGGTGACAGGATCAGTCCAAAGGGAAGTCCCATGGCAGAAGCACTGCAGATACCAGATTGCAATTTGTTTCTCTCTGGTGCCCAACAGTACCGTCTAGCAGCAGATGGTAAGGGACAGAGAATTTCAGCCTCATTGGTATCAGCTCAAATTAAAGAGCTTCCAGAAAGAAAGGACATGTTATGCTTTTGCTTCGACTAGCTCTCATTACATTCATTTTCAAACATAATTATTTTCTATATGTGAACTGAATATAGTGGAAATACCAAGTATGAATTATCTTAAGTAAGTGAACAAGCAAACTGACAGTTGTTTTAAAAATTTACCTCAATTCAATTAACCCAAACCCTCTTTGAGAACAAGAGGAATAATGAAAATGTGCCACATATTCTTGATGTGGTCCTCCTTTAATTTTCCCAGTCAGCTTCTTGTCACCACGGGCTCTGGGCCTGAAGGAATGATTTTCCCCTCATTCAGCCAGTCTACATTCCCAGAGCCAGCTGGCTAACAGCAACCTTTCCTCCTCCACACTCTCCCTGTATTCATTCAACGATGTATTCCCAACTTCCTTAGCATTGGCAGCAAACAAGTTGTATTGTTAGCAGACGTCGGGATTCATTTCAATCAAATGGACCCCGCCACAATAAGAGTAAATTAATTTTAATTCATCTGAGCATAGATTTAAAAAATCCTTTAATGCTTCCCTCCCCTCACACACTATTAAATTGGCAACTTCTTTAATGCAGAACTCAATATCTCAAAATCTCTTCTGATCAATGGGATGCAGCCTGTGGCTTTTCTAAACCTGAGGGGATACAATTGTTTATAAAACTCAACATTTAAGTTCACCTTATTTTAAATGCCTTTGAATTAACGAAACCTGACAATGCCTAGAAAGGACATTTGATCATGCAGTTCAAACTCCATTTAGTATTATCACTGTATCTTGTTATAAACACATTATTGTTAAACACAAAACAATTTGTATTTTTTGTTCTTGAATAAATAAGCTACGTAGAGTGTAACATCAGTTTATCTGATAACGATCCCATTAAATAGATACTGGAAACCAGAGAAGTCAAGGGAGATGATCTTATTTGGAGTCTTCTCAACTTGAAGCAGTTGAGAAGACTCCAACAGCCATGGTGTGGATGTTCTGTGTACTAAGCATAAAAAGGGCGGCACGGAGGTGCAGCGGTAGAGTTGCTGCCTTACAGCGCCAGAGATCCACGTTCGATCCTGACTATGGGCGCTGTCTGTACAGAGTTTTTACGTTCTCCTAGTGACCACGTGGGGTTTTTCTGGGTGCCCGGGTTTCCTCCCACACTCCAAAGACGTACAAGTTTGTAGGTTCATTAGCTTGATATAAATGTAAATTGTCCCTAGTGTGTGTAGGATAGTGTTAGTGTGTGGAGATCACTGGTCGGCATGGACTCGGTGGGCCGAAGGGCCTGTTTCCACACTGTATCTCTAAACTAAACTGAAATCAGAGTTCCGTCACTAATATCAACCTATGTATACCAAATGAGAAATGTGAATTCTTGGGACCAATGACGCATCTAAGTATAACTCAATTGTTATTGCTAACTTCAGCAGTCCCAGAAGTAACTGGAGATACAACAGGATTAATGAAGCTGAAGAATTGGTAGAAACATGAGTGAAGACAAACCAGCCAAGCCTAAATTGTAACTTCAAAGCTTCCAAGTTTCTCCAATGACGGAGACTAGAAATGAGGCTACACTCCCTATGGAACCGTTGTTAGCAGCTGCTCTGAGGTATTCACCCACAGGATGCTCTTGGGTCCAATCTCACATCCTCAGCACTGCTCCATCTGAGTCTGGTTTCACCCAGTTGACACAAAGTTCAATTTCAAGAAGGCAAACTGGCAATGATTTCATAATATCCCATAACAAAGAAGGGACGGACATCACACCTCACACAGAAAACTAGGAGCAGTTTGTAAACATGGGAAAAAGCACTGCCAGAAAATGTATTCCACAACGCCACATACCAATTGCATAACGGGGCACACTCCAATGGGAGCACTACTCACATATGAAACTAATCCTCTGCAAGATGTTATTAAAAAGAGAGAACTTATTGCTGGTAAGACAAAAATGCTGGAGAAACTCAGCGGGTGCGGCAGCAGCTATGGAGCGAAGGAAATAGGCAACGTTTCGGGCCGAAACCCTTCTTCAGACTGATGCAGGTTGGGGGGGGGCGGGAAGAAGAAAGGAAGAGGAGGAGCCAGAGGGCTGAGGGAGAGCTGAGAAGGGGAGGAGACAGCAAGGGCTACCAGAAATTGGAGAAGTCAATGTTCAGGCCACTGGGGTGCAGACTGCCCAAGCGGAATATGAGGTGCTGCTCCTCCCGTTTCCGGTGGTACTCACTCTGGCAATGGAGGAGGCCCAGGACTCAAAGGTCGGATTCGGAATGGGAGGGGGAGTTGAAGTGCTGAGCTACAGGGAGATCAGGTTGGTTAATGCGGACCAAGCGGAGGTGTTCGGCGAAACGATCGCCAAGCCTACGCTTGGTCTCACTGATGTAGATCAGCTGACATCAAGGGCAGCGAATGCAATAGATGAGGTTGGAGGAGGTGCAGGTAAACCTCTGTCGCACCTGGAACAACTGCTTGGGTCCTTGAATGGAGTCGACGGGGGAGGTAAAGCGACACGTGTAGCATCTCTTGCAGTTGCAAGGGAAAGTGCCCGGGGAGGGGGTGGTACAGGTGGGAAGGGAAGAATTGACCAGGGAGTTACGGAGGGAGCGGTCTTTGCAGAAAGCAGACAGGGGGGGGAGATGGGAAGATGTGGTGAGTGGTGGGGTCACGTTGGAGGTGGCGAAAATGACGGAGGACTATTTGTTGTATGTGACGGCTAGTGGGGTGGAAGGTGAGGACTAGGGGGACTCCGCCCTTGTTCCGAGTGGGGGGATGGGGAGAGAGAGCAGTGTTGTGGGGTATTGAAGAGACCCTGGTGAGAACCTCATCTATGGTAGGGGAGGGGAACCCCCGTTCCCTGAAGAATGAGGACATTTCCGATGTCCTGGTGTGGAACACCTCATCCTGGGAGCAGATGCGGCGTAGACGGAGGAATTGGGAGTAGTGGATGGAGTCCTTACAGGAAGCAGGGTGGGAAGAAGTGTAGTCTAGATAGCCATGGGAGTCAGTGGGTTTATAGTGGATGTCGGTCAAAAGTCTATCACCTGCGATGGAGATAGTGAGGTCAAGAAATGGTTGGGAAGTGTCGGAAATGGTCCAGTTGTATTTGAGTGCCGGATGGAAGTTAGTGGTGAAGTTGATGAAGTTAGTGAGTTGTGTGTGACAGAGGTTTACCTGCACCTCCTCCAACCTCATCTATTGCATCCGCTGCTCTAGATGTCAGCTGATTTACATCGGTGAGACCAAGCGTAGGCTTGCCGATCGTTTCGCCGAACATCTCCGCTTGGTCCGCATTAACCAACCTGATCTCCCTGTGGCTCAGCACTTCAACTCCCCCTCCCATTCTGAATCCGACCTTTCTGTCCTGGGCCTCCTCCATTGCCAGAGTGAGCACTACCGGAAATTGGAGGAGCAGCACCTCATATTCCGCTTGGGCAGTCTGCATCCCGGTGGCCTGAACATTGACTTCTCCAATTTCCGGTAGCCCTTGCTGTCTCCTCCCCTTCTCAGCTCTCCCTCAGCCCTCTGGCTCCTCCTCTTCCTTTCTTCTTCCCGCCCCCCCACCCTGCATCAGTCTGAAGAAGGATTTCGGCCCGAAACGTTGCCTATTTCCTTCGCTCCATAGATGCTGCCGCACCCGCTGAGATTCTCCAGCAATTTTGTCTACCTTCGATTTTCCAGCATCTGCAGTTCCTTCTTGAACTTATTGCTGGCCTGGCAGTAGAAGACTTTCTGACAGAAAATGATAGAAAAGACAAACATGAAACAATGTCAAGAAAGTTTAGTGAATAATTGAAAACCAAGTGATAAATTACAAAAAGCACAACAACATTAACAGATGGCAGACCAACTGCTTGAAAATGGCAAACCAAACAAACAAACTGCAGTACAGGAAACTGCAATGAGAAGAACCGAAATAAAACCCTAAATTTTAATGACTATTTCACAGCAGCTGAATTGGTAATAGCCATCAACGAGTACTGCACACCTGTGTGAGGTCCAATGATTTTATCCATGATCTGGAGAAAAATAACATGCCCCTCATCATTTTTCATACTTCAATAAAATCAGGCCTCAGATTCCTGCGCTCCAACTAAAAAGTCCCAGCTTATCCAGTCTCTCCCAGTAACTCAAGCCCACAAATTCCAGTTACATCCTGGTGAATCTCCTCCGCACCTTTTCGAACTTAATGACATCCTTCCTATAGCTGGGCTATCAGAACTGCACATAATACTCCGAGAGTGGTCTTACCAATGACTTGTATACCTGCATCATGATGTTCCAACTTCCTTTAACATAACCCTTTCTAATGAAGGCAAACATCACCATACCATCCAGCTGAACCCTATACTCTCAGATCAGCTTTCCCTCTCTCTTTGCCATACTCTTGGCTCTCCTGTCTGCTTATCCTGTTCTCTTTGACTACAGCGTTTGCTGCCAACTTCACATCAGCCTTCTTTCTGCTCTGGGACCCTCCTCCTCTAGTTTAGCCTCCAGTGTAGCACTAACAAATCTCTCTCCCAGGATATTGGTCCTCGTCCAGTCCAGGTGCAACCCGTCCTTCTTGTACAGGCAACCTTTGTCCCAGAAGAGATCCCAATAATCTAAACACCAGAACCCCGCACCAGCTGTGCAGCCACATAACCATCTGGCCTGTTCTTTTATTCCTGCTCTTAGTAGTTCAGTGATCACCCTCCTCAAGGTCCTGCTTTTAACCTGTTTCCTAACTGCCTATATTCACACCGCAGGACCTTATCCCTTTTCTCACCTTTAACATTGGTATCAGTCCGCACAACAACTCCTGTCCGTACGCTTCACCCTGCAGAATGATCCCTGGCATCCGGGAAACAACACAACATCTCGGAGTCCGGTTTACGGCCACAGAATCTCCTGACTGCCCACCAGCTATTGAGTTTCCTATCACTATAGCCCCTTCTGACTTCACCCAGAGCCAGACTCAGTGCAATAGACCAGATTGCTGCTGTGACTTAGTCCTGAATGGTCATCCTCCCCAACAGTATCCCAAAGGCAGTATCATGCGCTCTGCCTACTCCCTACTATCTTTCCTGGTGGTCACAAATCTACATTCTGCCTGCACCATCTCGCTCCTACCTCCTCCTCTCCGCATCCCAGATGAATCTGAGTGTGTCTATTCCACCTCCAGCTCAGTCATGTGATCAGTCAGGAGCTGAATGCACTTCCCACAGACGTTGCCATTGGAGGTTTGCCTGTTCTTCCATATCCCGCTGTGAGAGCATACTTGCCATCCTGACTACACTATGTCTGCAGAGCTAAATTAATTCCGCAACAAGGTAAGATTAAGAACTGACATGAAGTCATGGAACTGGACTACAATACTGAAGAGCTATGATGGTTCTGAGAATCAGATCATGCAGCATCTTTCGTTTGCTCACTGCTTGGGAAAGAATGAAAAAGGATATGCAAATCAGATTTATACAGCATACAATAAACCAACCAAGGGGCCATGTGATCTAGTTAGAAAATAAATCAAGGAATGTCAGTGCAGCACGGTCGTGCAGCGGTAGAGTTGCTGCCTTACAGTGCCAGAGACTCGGGCTCGATCCTGACTATGGGTGCTTTTCTGTACGGAGTTTGTACATTCTCTCAATGACCTGCGAGGGTTTTCTCCGGGATCTCCGGCTTCCTCCCACACTCCAAAGACGTACGGGTTTGTAGGTTAATTGGCTTGGTATAATTGTAAATTCTCCCTAATGTGTTGTAGGATAGCATTGGTGTGCGGGAATCGTTGGTCGGCCCAGACTCAGTGGGCCGAAGGGCCTGTTTCCACACTGTATCTCTAAACTAAACTAAACTAAACAATACGCAGTTATTCAGCCCTTTTAATCCATATCAGCCCACCGGGAAATAGAGCAACTCCCCCTCTTTTATCCTAAACCTTGCAATATAGTACTTTCAAACATCAATGGAATCCCTTTTGCAACCAATACTATAGGTGTGACCAAAGCAGAGTTTTATAAACACACATTACAATTTCCTCACTTTTACACTCCATGCCTCTATTTTTATGAGACACAAATTTGGGTGTCCAGGTTTTTTCAACCTGGCCTACTTCCTTCCAGAAATATCTTCTTGTCAGCTAATTACATGATCAGATGTGAGTTTGAATTGCTTCAGTGGTTTATGGGTACACAGCTCGGGATTTTCCCCAGTTTACAAATAACTTGCATCAGGTCCACAGTCAGGGGAGCCACAGTTGAAACGCTCACACTGCAGAGAGGAAGCTGACCTCGTAATGTTAGGCCTGACAGGCTTTTGTGCAGACACAGGAGTCCAGAGTAAGGAAACCTCTTTATTTCTTAGATACAAGGAACTGCTCGTCACAAAACGACACAAAGTGCTGGAGTAACTCAGTGGGTCAGGCAGCATCTCTGGAACACATGTATAGGTGACGTTTTAGATTGGAGAAGGGTTCTGACCCGAAAGGTCGTTGATCCATATTCTCCGGAGATGCTGCCTGACCTGCTGAGCTACTCCAGCATTTTGCTTCCTTGTTTCTTTAATTCTTAGTACTGCCAAGCTGAAAAATTTATGATTAGTTTAGTTCAGTTTAGATATACAGCATGGAAACATGCCCTTCAGCCCACCGAGTATGCGTCGACCAACGATCACCCGTACACTAGTTATCCCAGTTTAGAATTATACACCAGGGGCAATTTACAGAAGTCAATTAACCTACAAACCTGCACGTCTTTGGCATGTGGGAGGAAACCGGAGCACTCGGAGAAAATCCACGCGGTCACTGGATGAATGTACAAACTCCATGTAGACAGCACCCGCGGTCAAGATCGAACCTGGGTCTCTGTTGCTGTGAGGCAGTAGCTCTACCACAGTGCCACGTGCATAAACTAATTTAAAGAATCAATAGTCACTCATACCTCTGAAACAAAAAATGAATAAAAGAATATTGGGAAAAGCGCCCAATATTAATTTTTAAAGTAAGGGTAATATGATAATAAAGTGGCTAGAGAAAGGAAGAACACTGAGAAGGGACAGTTGAAGATAGACACAATATGCTGGAGTAACACTTCGGGACAGGCAGCATCTCTGGAGAGAAGGGTCTCAACCCGAAACGTCACCCATTCCTTCTCTCCAGAGATGCTGCTTGTCCAGCTGAGTTACTCCAGCATTTTGTATCATCTTCGATTTAAACCAGCATCTGCAGTTCCTTCCGACACAAGGGACAGTAGAGCCTACTGCTGGAAACAATCAGCTGACAGGAAGCAAAGAAAAAAGCAGCTGGTGGAACTCAGCAGGTCAAGCAGCATCACTGAAGGGCAATAGGCCACGTTTTGGGTCGAGACCCTTCAACTGGACTGAAAGAATAGAGGAAATATAAGCTTGTATCCATAAATCTATGATAATAAGCGTGCAAAATTCCACCTGCGTAGTGCCACAAGATGGATGACTGAGAACTGACAATAAGATCAGAAAATGTTGGAAACACTCAGCAGCATCTGTGGAAATAGAATAGACTGAACATCTCTGAACTTGGAAAGAGAAGAAAAATGAATTAGTTTAAAGTTGCAGAGAAGATGGCAGAGGGAAGAATGGCACGAAGAGAAAATTATTTCTCTCCTTCCCCACTTTCTGTCTTCTCCACTGTTGAGGCAGAGTCTGAAGGGTCTCGACCCAAAGCGTCACGTTTCTCCAGAGATGCTGTCTGACCCACTGAGTTACTCCAGCTTTTTGTATCTATCTTCAAAATGAAAGGTTAACTCTGCATATGCTTCTGCAGGTGCCGCCTGACCTGCTGGTTGTTTACAGCGTTTTTTGTTTTTTATTTCAGATTTTCAACATCTGCAGTTTCTTTTCGTTTTCATTGATGGTGAACTGACAATCTATTTTACACTGCACAGTTATTTCCATTAAAGTCACGGAAAAGAAAGTCAGGTGCTCTTTAAAACAGGCAAGCAATTCACAATTACCTCTATTATGCCATCAGCCAAGACAAATTTTATGGTTCAGTTCTTGAAAATTCCCGTGTAATTGAATGGATCACTCAGGAACTTTACAGGACTGCCATAGTTGGGCTTCATTAACTATGAAGTTGGATCAAAACAAGTTTTTGCCTCGTCCTAGGTCTAATATTACAACTTTCCTGTGACTGCTGTTGTCATATTTCACTGACTGTGCAGGGTTTGGGATGTGTTGAGAATGTAAAAGGCAGTTTATATGCAAGCATTCATTTTACAATCTCAGCCCACTGAAATTACCATCACAGTCAGAGTGCACAAAGTACACTTTTGTTTCTGAAGAAGGGTCCCGACCAGAAACGTCATCCATCCTTTTTCTCTGGAGATGCTGCCTGACCCGTTGAGTTACTCCAACACTTTGTGTCTATCTTTGGTATAACCAGCATCTGCAGTTCTTTTTTTCTACACTTTTGTTTTTATTGGTTAATTTTTTAATTAAGCAAGCTTCTTTTTTTTCTAAATTATTTTTAGTAGTGTATTCAATTCTATTTTGCACATGACCTTCCTACAAAACACTTTAATCAATACTTCACAGCACTGTGACTTTAATGGCTGTCACTTTCTGTCACTTCTTACCTAATATTTTAAATGTCCTGCTATTATCTGAATAGTTTATTCTTATGATGTGATAATTTATTTTGTACTTTGACAACATTATTAAGTGGTGACACTTTAAAGATCTTCCTATATATCATGTTACACTGGATAAAATTAGTTAACAAGAACACAACATTTTAAATAATCACATATGCTTTAAAAAGCTCCCATACTGTACTGGTTTTAATTAGCATCTAGATTAGTTTAGATTGGAAATAAGAATCAGATGCACAAGTAAGTTAATCGGCCCCTCAAGACTGCTTCATCGCTTAATAAGATTACAGCTACTCCAATCTTGGCCTCACCATCTTCCCATTCTTTCCCCATTCCCCCTCACTCATTGTGTTTTATATGTATGCCACTCTCTGCTCTGCATATATTCAATGTCGCTGCCTTCATGGCTTTCAATGGTCGAGAAATCCAAAGATTCACTTGTAAGACATTGATGGAGGTTGTCAAGATGAATGCTGAGAAGTTGCTACATATCCCCATTTTAAATTAGTGACCCCTTATTCTGAAATGATGTCCCCTCCTTCTAGCTAGTTTCACCAGTGAAACTACCTTCTCAGCAAACCACCTTGTTAACCTCCTTCAGAACCTTACTTATTTCATTAAGATCCACTCTCGTTTTCTTCAAAGATTATCCCAGAACATTAATGTGTGTTTTCCCACTATTATGTATTTAACCGACGGAGTCAGTGAAAGGCAATAGAATAATCTGCAGGGACATAGTACAATCTGCTCAGATTGCTATGTAATGCATTTAGCACTATTGATGGAGAAGAAATTCCATGTGCATTCAATGGATGGATGCCTGTATCCTTACTGGGTTTTTTCCACAGAGAGACACAAGGAACTGCAGATGCTGGCAAAATGGTCATCTAGTCTACGCTTGGTCTCGCCAATGCAAAGTTCACTGTTTTATTCCCTGTTGACCAGAGGAACAAAGGTGATCTAGAGCCAGGATTTTGCCATGTGCCATGAATGCCATTTCATGCCTTTTTTGATGATTTCACCAGGATAATGCCTTTTTCACGATCAGCCTTTTTGTTGCAGTTTTGCTAAAAGGTCGTGTTATTTTCTCTAGTTGTACTGTGATTACAATGACGTTTTCTATGTTAACATGCTAATATTAATGTTATTATTAACGTGTTAACATAGTATAACTTACAAGAAAACTTCCACCACCGGGGCGAAACCGGCAGCGCCCACCATCGGTCATTCATTCGTTCTTGCCGCTGCCTGCTGATTCAGTCTTCTCCAAGAACTATTTAAGAAAGAACTGCAGATGCTGGAAAAATCAAAGGTAGACAAAAAATGCTGGAGAAACTCAGCGGGTGAGGCAGCATCTATGGAGAGAAGGAATAGGTGACGTTTTGGGTCGAGACCTTCTTCAGACTGATGGGTGGGGCTGGCAGGAAAAAGAAAGGAAGAGGCGGAGACAGTTGGACTAGAAGGAAGGCTGGGAAGGGGGAGGGGGAGGAGGGAGTAGACAAGGACTATCTAAAATTAGAGATCAATGTTGATACCGCTGGGGTACTATCCAAGCGAAATACCCAAGCTTGTCTCCTCACTACATTTACTGCTGGCTCCAGTCGCAAATCTGAGTTTTCGAGTGATCTGTGCAAGGCATTCATTGATGCTGGAATTCCACTGTGGAAATTGGAAAACAAATCTCTCAGAGGTTTTTAGAGAAATACACAGAGGAACATATACTAAGCGAGTCATCATTATGGAAAAATTATGTTGACAGCAACTTCAACATTGTTGTGCAGAAAATTAGAGATGAAGTTGCATGCAACAAAATATGGATCTCAATAGAGGAGACAACCGATGCTGTGGGGAGATATGTTGCCAATGTGGTCATCAGTACACTGGAGGCAGGTCAACCATCAAAGGAGTATTTGTTGACATCGGAAGTATTGGAGAAGTCAAACAGCTCAACTATTGCTCAGTTTATATCTTCACTTGGCCAGAAGGTATAAAACACGAGAATGTTCTTCTGTTTGTGACTTAAAGATTTATTCCCCAAAATGTTGCATTTGACATGCTTAGCTCAAGGACTTCATAGAATTGCCAAGCACATACGTAGCTTGTTTCCAAATGTCGATCGCCTAGTTTCCAATGTCAAGAAAATCTTCCTCAAAGCACCGTCACATGTGCAGTTGTTCAAGGAAATGGCACCCGAGATTCTGCTACCTCCTCAGCCCGTTTTGACTAGGTGGGGTATATGGCTATCTGCTGTACTCTACTATGCTGCAAATTTTGAAAAGATAAAATAAATCGTCAACTGTTTTGAAGAAGAAGAATCTGCTGCAGTCAGGATTTTCAGTGAAATCATGCAGAAAAAGTCCCTCCACTGCAATCTTGTGTTTATTGCTTCCAATTTTTCAAACTTCCCACAGGCTATCTTTTCCCTTGAGAAACGTGGTGAAACATTAGTGAATAACTTGCAGGTTTTCAACAAAGTAACTGACGATATTCGTAAAGTTCCTGGCGATGTAGGTAAAGACAAACAAGGAAAATGTGAGAGAGTGATTTTAGCTAACAAAGATCTTGAAGATATAGAAAACATAGCTAAAGTTCTCAAAGGATCTTGTAATGCACAAGATATCAACATGAATATAGAGACTATAGCTTGTTTTGGGTATGCACCAGTGACCTCAGCTGAGGTAGAAATAAGTTTTTCACAACTGAAGCATATTCTGTCTGACAGACGGCATATTTTAACACAATTTGAAAACAAAATGCCAGTAATTATGTGCAACCAGGCAACTTTGGTCATTTAATGTAGTATACCTTTATATTATCATTTTTAACCATACTTTGGTGGTGGAAATAAATGCCTGTTAAGCCTTTTTTGTCAATAAATGCCTTTTTGTGCCTTTTTTGTAATTTTATTATGCCTTTTTGCTTGCCCATTTCAGAGTTTTTTAGTGCCTAAACATCCTGGCTCTATTAATAAGCGTGGAGGAAGGAACTGCAGATACTGGTTTAAACCGAAGATAGACACAAAAAGCTGGAGTAACTCAGCAGGTCAGACAGCATCTCTGGAGAAAAGGAATAGGTGACGTTTTGGGTCGAGACCCTTCTTCAGACCAGGTGATGCAGGTGATTAACAATGTCAACTCCTGCCACTTTTTCAGCAAAAGAAAAAATAAACATTATTCGCAATACGAAAGACACGATATAATTAACACAGAAATATAATGTTTGTCAATTAAAATATATATGCAACATATTAAATACCATGATGGTTTCTGTTACATTAACATGCTTATATTTTCAACGTCATATGATTGATTCATTCACTATGAGGTTAACTCTAAACATTTGTGATTGTTGAATATTTGCCTCAGATTTCACTTCCAATGCTTTCTGTTAATTCAATATGGCATTTTGGTATGAAGTTCTTCCGCAGGAATGCCAAATACTTTACCCTGTCAAATGTTAACTCTGAATTTAATTATCTCTGACCTTGTTTCTTCTTTAGGGAAATAAACACTAGGTTTCAGATTTTGAAAATGCTTTTAATGTTATTATCATGAAAGTATCTTTGAAGAACATTTTCACTGGTTATTCAAGCATATTTGTGGATGCGATAGGAATCGTGATACAGATATAAATGATTTAAATGCAACTAATATTGAAGATAAGCAATCAGTTATTTCCAAATCTCAGCTGAACAACTTGGATTTATTTGAATACTTAAGTTGAATTGAATCTTGACTATGAGCTTCAGAATGAGAGGTTTGGGGCTTTCTTAAATTAATGTTACTGTGAATGAGTCTGAAGAAGGGTCCTGACCCGAAGCATCACCTATCCATGTTCTCCATGATGATGCTGCCTGACCCACTGAGTTACTCCAATACTTTATGTCCTAACTGAAAATACTTCATCCTGAACTATGGAAAGAGACATGCTTTCTGAATTCTAATATTAGGTTTCTGATACTTGGAAACAGGCCTTCAATTATGAATCAGAGCATGAGATACAGTATATGCACCATCTGAAACAATTCAAACCAACGGCATATTAGTTTCTTCACAAGAGTGAACTGAATAAGTACCGTCTTCTCAACACCTTTAGGTCAATAAGGTCAGTTCCAGCTCTTTAATATATGTAATGTTAGGTTTCTGTTCTAAAGCAGAAATCCAGTTGGAATCCAGATGTATGAATCAACAGCAATGCATTCACTTAAAATTGTCCAGCTGGGAGAGGGGTCAGTGAGGTGAGTCAAAAGAGAATTGGTAAACAAGGATGGAAAGTTTAAAAATTGAGATGTTGCAAAGCATGGAACCAATGTAGTGAGGACAGTGTGATGGGTGAATATAACTTGGTGGCAATTAGATTATGTGCAGCAGTGATTTAAATGAGTTACAGAAAGGATGACTAGGGACAGTTGAACTAACTAAGGCATGAATGAGGATTTCAGCAGCTGTCTGATGCAGGGATGCTTTTGATTAATGTCATGGAGGTAAAAGTAAAGAGTCTTTAGACTTTACTTAAGAGGTACAGCGTAGAAACAGGCCCTTCAGTCCAATGGATACTTGCCGACCAGCGATCATCCCATACATTAGCACAATCCTGCACACTAGGGACAATTTACAATTTACAGAAGCCAATTAACCTACAAACCTGTACCTCTTTGGCGTGTGGGAGGAGCACTCGGAGAAAACCCACATGGTCGCAGCGAGAACACACAAACTCCGTACAGACAGCACCCATAGTCAGGATCGAACCCAGGTCTATGGCACTGTGTGGCAGAAACTCTACCATTGTGTCTGTGCAACCCCAGATTGTAATCCTGATAGCAGAGGGGATATGCTGCAGGAACCATGTCATAGTGTCATTGAAATTCTTATTGCCGTGGCACAATTTCATATAGTTTCTCAGGAGTGAGATGGAGATAGTGGCTAAGGAACAGAAACCGTGGCTGGGACTATAGCTTCTGGTTGTGGCAGGAAATGTCTGCTCAATCAATCTCAATCCCAGGCTGACAACAAAGCACTGCGTGGTCCACAGTCCCAACCAATAACTGCTACTCCGATGATAGACACAAAATGCTGGAGTAACTCAGCGGGACAGGCAGCATCTCTGGATAGAAAGAATATGTGCTGTTTCGAGTCGAGACCCTTCTTTAGGCTCAAAGAAGGGATTCGACCCGAAACGTCACCCATTCCTTCTATCCAGAGATGCTGCCTGTCCCGCTGAGCTACTCCAGCATTTTGTGTTTATCTTCCGTTTACACCAGCATCTGCAGTTCCTTCCTACAATTGCTACTCCACCCTTTCCAAGGAAACCAATGTCATGGAAGAAAACATTGTTACCATGACATTAGTGCAGCAGGTGACAAGGGAGGTCATCTCAGACCTCTGTCCCAATAAAAGCATAAATTAAATTAAATGTCACACAAATTTCAGCTGGATATGTCATGTTACTCAATAAAACAGGGATAAAGTGAGAGTTGATCAGTGACCCATTAGATTTTCTTTATTCTTTACTCTTCCAATGTAACTGTACTGTCATCCTGTAGAATTTCTTTTTTGTATTTACAGTACATTCCATTTTCAAAAATTCAACATTGGACCTTGCTTACATACCTCCTCAGCTTATGAACGCCCGACTTATGTACAGCTTGTACATAGGAGCAAGGGTTTGGGAGACCAATGGGATGGATTTGCCAGCTGCTGTGGGCTATAGGCAACCAATGTTGACACTACTGGAATTTTGTCACATTTACAATAAATGTATACTGTAATATACTGTTACAGTATAACAATACTGTATACTGTTATACGGTAACAGTACACAGTGTACTGTTCAATATACAGTATTGAATGTATACTCAAGAAGAATACATTCTAGTTAACATGTTGATGTCCATTTTTCTAATCTTATCTGGAGACATGCTATCCAAGCCAACAGCAGTGTCCTTTATAAAACCACCAATAGCATTTAAAAGCAGGTCTGCAGTAAAATATTTTAAGAAACGTTCTTGGGAACAGAACCTTGCTGTAACTCGGGGAGGATCTATACATCTAAAAAATAATTAAACTTACATCATATGTTATCATCACCCCAAACTACTTTCCTTTCAATGTTAATCACTTTGACTTGAAGCACTTTAGAATAGAAATTCTATTGGGTTTACTTATTTTCTCAAATCCCTCTGCAACCATAGAGTGTATTTCAAGATACCAGCCATGGGAGGAAGGAATTACCTGTCTGATGAATCAACTGTAAGACTAATAAAAATAGCAATGTGCCTGCAATGTGCCTTACACCTTTCGCATGCCATTTACTGGGGTTAGGGTGAGATGGAGCTGAGACGAGAAGTATGGGTGGCTCAGTGGCGCAGCGATAGTGTTGCTGCCTTACAGCGCCAGTACTGTCTGTACTGAGTTTGTACGTTCTCCCTGTGACCACGTGGGTTTTCTCTGTGTAGATTTGTACTGCTATGTAGTACAAGGTGCCTGCAGAATAGTTCAGGTACTGGAGGCATTTGTTACACATGCAAATGGTTTGCTCAGATTATAGGTAGCATTATCAGGTGTCTGGGGTTATGGGAAGAAGGCAGGAGAATGTGGTTGAGAGGGAAAGATAGATCAGCATTGATTAAATGGCGGAGTAGACTTGGTGGGCCAAATGGCCTAATTCTGCACCTATCACTTATTAAAGCTCCTGTTGAATTTCAGTTCTTCTGCATGGGTTTCAACCTGGAGTCACGAACCAGATTACAAAACGGTAGCTTTGCATTGTGGCTGAACGATGGGGAACGCTATGAACAACATTATAGAATTCTGACTGATGGTATGGAAGTGACCATCATGATATGACAAGATATGGTCACAGACCAGCTGCTATTTCAGTAAATAAAACCACTGGATTCAAATCTGGTGGCTTTAACTCAATAATAATGGTGTCTACACCATCAGGATGCACACAATCGTGTCAAAGGAGAAGATGAATTCCATTCCTTGCAGAAGAGTGCTGCAGACCCGTGGTAGATGTGCCTTGTGTCAGCCTGGAAATATTCAGCATAGCAAACGGTAACTTGCGCAATCTTCAGTGCCATTGGAGATGTTTTTCAGTTGTGCTAGTGACAGCAACATAGGAACTTTATCTAAATTTACTTCTGCTAAATGTAGTGTTCTGTCTGTGTGTGTGCGTGCGGGCCTGTGTTTGTGTGTGTGTGAGTATGTGTGTATGCCTATATGTGTGTGTGTGTGTGTGTGTGCGTGCGTGCAGGTGTGTGCATGCCTGTGTATGTGTGTGCGTGTGTTTGTGTGTGCATGTGTGAGTATGTGTGCGTGCGTGTGTGTGTATGTGGGTGTGTGTGCATGTGCATGTGCATGCTTGTGTGTGTGCATGTGCGTGTGCGTGTGTGCACGTGTGTGCATGTATGTGTGTGTGTGCGTGTGTATGCATGTGCATGTATGTGCCTGTGTGTGTGTTGAACACGCAGCAATGGTTGCATCATTGTTCAAATCAGCATTGACATCACAATCTGCCTACTCTGCAAACTTGTAATGTGCACTAAAATGAGGATGGCACAAACTGTATCGCAAATTGTGCAAGAACATCATGCAGAAGATCTGAGACAAATTGGCTACCAGGTGCCCAGATAATGGAGAGGATTTTAACCATCAATATATTTCAGTGCTTCTTCTTTTAGCTTTAGGTCTAAAAACACATTTGCAGCAACTTCTGTTTATCACTTTTATAATTAGATTTTTCACACATTTTAACTTCACGCCTCATTATTAACGTGCCATTTTCACAAAATAACATCTAGTCACATTCAAACGTAGCGAGCAAAATTTTCAATACAAATTAGCATGAACCTATAAAGTCACAGTTGCTGTTGCAATAATTACACAAATTTGCAGACTGATCAATGGATACATCATATTAACGGTAACAAGAATTACCATATTTTCAAGAACTCGATAGTCGTCAATAGCATTTCCTCACTAGATATATACAATTTCATCAGGTCATAAGTGATAGGGGCAGAATTAGGACATTCGGCCCATCAAGTCTACTCATCCATTTATTCATGGCTGATCCATCTCTCCCTCTTGACCTACTAATCACATTCTCCTGCCTTCTCACCATAACCCTTGACACCTTATTAATTAAGAATCTATCTATCTCTACATTAAAAATACCCATTGACGGCCTCCACAGCCCTCCGTGGCAAAGAGCTCCAAAGATTCACCACCCTCTGACTAAAGAAATTCCTCCTCATCGCCTTCTTAAAGGAACGTCCTTTAATTCTGAGGCTATGACCTCTAGTCCTTGACACTCCCACTAGTGGAAACATCCTCTCCACATCCACTCTATCCAAGCATTTCACTATTTCACTAACTTCAGGGAGGATTTTTCAACAGAGGGTTCTGATAATCTTTTTTTTTTTTTATTATTTTTTATTTTTTATTTTTATTTATTAGAAGTACATTACATTACAACCAATTACATTAGTACTCGTCACGTATATCTTATTACAATTAATGTACTCCGTCATTTTTTACAATAATAAAGGGAAAGGATGAGATTGAGAGAAAGGAGAAAGTGAAGGAAAAAAGTGAAAGTGTAAAAAACATGACAACAAAAAAAACAAAGACCCTATAAGAAAGAAATTTAAAAAAAAAAAAAAGGAATTAAGAAATAGACCCTAAAAAAGAAGAAAAAAGAGAAAGAGGGAAAAGAGAAAAACAAATACTTTGTTGTAAGCATCACGCAAATGGGACATACCAACTCTCCAGCTTTCATCCCCCCTAACCTGACCTCAGTTTTTTTTTAAGTACTTTTGCACTCTATACTTGTAATAATTCTATAAATGCAGACCACGTCAGGTGGAAGTGATCTGGTTTACCTGCCAGGAGGAGTCTTATCTCTTCTAGGTGTAATGTTTCGAACATATTTGAAATTTACATGTTTATAGTTGGTATTGGAGCGTTTTTCCAGAATTTTAGGATTAACTTTTTTCCAGTTATTAACCCATAGACTATTAATTTCTTTTGGAACACATTTAGTTCTGGACTATCTTCTGTTGTTCCGAAGATAATCCATTCTACTTTGGGTATCAGTTTTATTTTAAATAATTTTGTAAAGATTTCAAAAATTTAAATCCAAAATTTTTGAATTTTTGTACAGAAAACAAATGAGTGCACTATAGTAGCTTCTTGAGATTGACATTTATCACAAATGGATGATATATTTGGGAAAATTTTATTAATTTTAGTTTTGGAATAATATAATCTATGTAAAATTTTAAATTGTATTAAAGTGTGTCTTACATTAATCGAACATTTATGCACGTTTAATAAATGTTCATTCCACCTTTCGTTTGAGATTTTAATAGCTAATTCTTGTTCCCAGTCTCTTCTAATACCTTCCGTAGATGGTATTTCTACATTTAAGATAATATTATACAAATATGATATTAAGTTTGCTTTTATCTGCATTGCTTCATCCAATACATCTGCTGGGCTATTATAATGATCTTTTGTATATTTTTTCAAATAGTCACATATTTGAAAATATTTAAAATATTGATTATTTCCCAGTTTATATTTTATTTGTAATTGTTGGAATGATAGTAATTTTCCAGTTTCATACAAGTCACCGAACGTTTTAATTCCTAGTCTATCCCATTGTATAAAAGATTTGTCTGTAATAGAGGGATTAAACGGAGGGTTATTAACTATTGGAGATAAAAGCGATAGATTTCATAATTTTAAATTTTGTTTTATTTGTTTCCAAGTTCTGATTGTACTATGTATAATTGGGTTTTTGTTATAATTTATGTTATTCAGTTTCATTGGTGAGAGGAGGATCGCTCCAATGTTTCCAGAGGAGCAGTCCTCTCTCTCCATTACAATCCACTTGCTGGGCAGAATTGTCCATCAGTTGAATCATATTTTTAATATTTACTGACCAATAATAATACATGAAGTTAGGGAGTGCTAAGCCCCCTAATACTTTAGCTTTGTTCAAGTGTGTTCTTTGTATTCTATGATTTATAGTCCCATATAAAATTAGTAATGTCTGAATCCAGTTTTTTTTTAAACTTCTTTGGTAGGTATATAGGAATCGATTGAAATAGGTATAAAATTTGTGGTAAGAAGATCATTTTTATTGCATTTATTCGGCCTATTAAAGACATCGGGAGCGTTTTCCAAAATTTAATTTGTGTATTTAATTTATTAAGTAAAGGATCAAAATTTGCTTTAAACATGCCTTGATATGTTCTAGTGATTTCAATACCCAAGTATTTAAATTTTTCTGTAGCTATTTTAAAAGGGAATTTTAAAAGATGTGTTGAGTCTTTCGGTTTTATTGACATAATTTCACTTTTATTCCAGTTTATTCTGTATCCAGAAAAAGATCCAAAGTCCTCAATTAAATTTAATATATTTGGTATAGTAATTTGAGGTTTTGTAATGTACAATAATATATCATCCGCGTATAAAGATATTTTATTATTTGAATATTTAGTATTATACCCATGGATATCTGGATGTGTTCTAATTTTTTCTGCTAACGGTTCAATTATGAGAGCAAACAACTGTGGTGATAATGAGCATCCTTGTCTATTTCCCCTTGATAGTTGAAATTTCGAGGATAATATGTTATTAGTTAAAATTCTAGCTGTAGGTTTATTATATAATAGTTTAATCCATAAAATAAAATTCTCTCCCAGCTGGAATTTTTGTAATACTTTATCCATATAATTCCATTCTACTTGGTCAAATGCTTTTTCAGCATCCAGCGAAATAATTGATAATTCTTGTTCTTCAAATTTATGTGAGTGCATTATATTGAGTAGACGTCTCATATTATTAGATGAATATCTCTTAGGGATAAACCCCGTCTGATCTGGGTTTATTAGTTTACTAATATATTTACTTAATCTTCTAGCTAATGTTTTCGCTAATATTTTTTGATCTGTATTTAACAATGCTATAGCTCTATATGAACCCGGTTCTTCTATATCTTTGTCTTTTTTAAGTATTAATGTGATCGTTGATTCAGCTAATGTATCAGGTAATATTTGTTCTTTAAAAGCATATTGGTACATTTTTTGTAATCGTGGTATAATTTTGTCATAGAAGCTTTTATAAAATTCATTAGTAAATCCATCAGGACCTGGTGTTTTTCCATTCTTTAATGAGTTTATTGTATCTTCTAATTCCTTAATTGAGATTTGTGCACCCAAATCCTCTTGTTCCTTCAACTCTAACTTTGGAAGATTACAATTATCCAAGAACTCTGTAATTTTATTGGAGTCAGTTGTCGTTTTAGATGTATACAAATTCTCATAAAATTGCGCAAATCTTTTATTAATATCCTTTGGTATGGTTAATAATTCCCCTCTATCTGATTTAATCTTTGGGATCGTATATGTTCTTTTTCTCGTTTTTTTAGCTGGCGAGCCAAATGTTTATGCGGTTTATCCCCAAATTCAAAGTGCTCCTGTTTTGTAATTTGGAAAAGTCTTATAAGTTTGGCTGATAATAGTTTATTTAATTTAAATTTCAAAATTATTATTTTATTATGTTTATCTATTGATGGATCTTTAGCATTATCTATATCCATTTGTCTAATAAGTTCTTCTAACTGTCTTTGTTCATTCTTATTCTTTTTATTTTGAAAAGCTTGATATGATATTATAACACCTCTAATGTATGCTTTAAATGATTCCCATAGTACAGTAGAGGATATATCTGGAGTGTCATTTATTTCCAAAAATGCGTCCATTTGTTCTTTTAAATATATACTCGCTTGCGGATCTTTTAGGATTTGAGAATTAAACCTCCAAAACGGTTTATTCTTAGACATTCCTTCCAGTTTTAAAAAGAAAGTTAGTGGTGAATGGTCTGAAATCGAATTTGTATGGTATGTTGGGTTCAAAGTATGAGGGATTAATTTTGTGTCCACCAGGAAATAATCTATATGTGAGTATGTTTTATGTACCATTGAATAAAATGAGTATTCCCTGCCAGTTGGATTAGTAATTCTCCAAACATCTGCTATATTAGTATTGTTTATATAAGTATTTAAAAGTTCACCGGTTTTAGATTTCGTATTCCCTCTCTGTTTTTGGCTTGATTTGTCTAAATACGGATCTAAAACACAGTTAAAGTCTCCTCCTATTATAACATTTTGATAATTAAACTCTGCGATTATGTTCAGAATTTTATTGAAAAAATGAGGGTTGTCAAAGTTAGGCGCGTATATATTTACCAAAGTAATTGGAGTATCATGAATTTCTCCATTAACTATTAAATATCTCCCTTCAATTGTCGTCAATAGCATTTCCTCACTTTAGATATATACAATTTCATAAGGTCATAAGTGATAGGGGCAGAATTAGGACATTCGGCCCATCAAGTCTACTCGTCCATTCATTCATGGCTGATCTATCTCTCCCTCTTGACCTACTAATCACATTCTCCTGCCTTCTCACCATAACCCTTGACACCTTATTAATTAAGAATCTATCTATCTCTACATTAAAAATACCCATTGACGGCCTCGACAGCCCTCCGTGGCAAAGAATTCCACAGATTCACCACCCTCTGACTAAAGAAATTCCTCCTCATCGCCTTCTTAAAGGAACGTCCTTTAATTCTGAGGCTATGACCTCTAGTCCTTGACACTCCCACTAGTGGAAACATCCTCTCCACATCCACTCTATCCAAGCATTTCACTATTTCACTAACTTCAGGGAGGATTTTTCAACAGAGGGTTCTGATAATCTGAGAAACCGAGGGACTGAGTGAAATAACGTTTCCAGAGAAAATCAGCAAAGTTGTAAGTTACTGTTCCCAGGATGCATATAATCAATGAACAGGACTGACTAGGGGTGTCCGTTTATAAGCCCTTTAGTTTTCCTTGTTATCCATCTGTGTGAGATTGCATCAGGAAAGAGATCATGACATTCAAGCTGTTTCCCAATTCTTTTCTGGAATCATAATAACAGCCACTTTCACAAATAATTAAAATCTTAGTGAAATTGTAAAAGTAAGCCGAATGCTAACTATATAATCTTATCTATTGCAAAGGAAGGAAAGCAGCATCCTATCAGCCAGTGTAAACTACTAAATTAAATTTATTTTTAAGAAGCACAATTAAGACCAAACAACCATAAATTTAGTTTTGTGAGTTAAGAGACAGCATGGAAACAGACCCTTCAGCCCACCGAGTCCAAACCGACCATCGACCGGTTTCCCTACTCTCTCATCCACTCCCTACACTAGGAGCAATTTACAATTAAGCCCCAATGTCTTTTGGATGTGGGAGGAAAGCAGAGCATCTGGAGGAAACCCACGTGCTTATAGAGAGAACATGCAAACTTCACACAGACAGCAGGACCCAAGGTTAGGATCAAACCAGGGTCTCTGGCACTGTGGGACAGCAGCTCCACCAGCTTTGCCACTATGCCGCTCTAAATAATACGAAACTGGCAGTAAAAATATTAATCAACAGAGATTCAAACCAACAACACATTTTCTTCAGAAATTACTCAAGCAATCTGAAAATCTGTAAAAACATTCAATATCAATTTATAAACCTCCATAGGTGATATATTTACCCAAGTTGATGCAATAGTCCTGCAGTGCTCACGAGTTCAACAGTCAACTCCCACACTACTAAAAATTAATGAAACAGAAACCCCACCAAATCCAATGGGCCTCTAAGATAAAATAGAAAAAACAGCATCAAAGAGTTTTTCTCCTACAATTACGTGTTTGAAGAACAATTTTCCTTTTGGTTGTTCGTCGCTTTGTTTATCTTTGATTTCTGATCAACATATCAAATATCTTGGTCCCCAGAAGAATACTCACGTATTCACTAGTTTTCAACAAGGTTCAACCACAATAAATATTTCTAAGAAAAGCAGATGCAATTAACCAGCACATAGAGGTAATCATCAGCAAGGAGGGAGATTAATAGATGTCTCCTCACAAATGTATCACCAAATAGATTGCCTTGCTTTTCCACAAAATGGAAAAAATAATTATTTAAATGGTTTGGTGAACCTAATGAATTTTAAAACTAGCTTTCGTACTTTAAAAACGCTATATTTATATTGAGGCACAATGGAACACAATGGAATATTTGTGTTAGCTTTTCGTAACACAAATATTATTCAAAGCTGTTATGGTCATTTGATTCTGGTACAGTTTGCAAATAAAAAAGGAAAAGTGATATGGTGCAATTTTAGCAGGAATTCAAGCATAAATTATTATCCTTCAAAGTGCTGTTTACATCAGCATTTTACATGCATGGCAATTGAAACGATGCTTTAAAGCCTCCGATTTATTTAAGTGGAAATGTTTTCTGAAGTCTCAGCAGAGCCCCATTTTTTTTACATCATAGTCACACAGTACTGCGGCCCATTGAGTCTGTGCTAACCACTTAGCCTACCGACCTCCACCGTTTTGGGATGTGGGAGGAAGCCAGAACACCCAGACAAAACCCAGGCAGTTTGCAGAAAGAACAAGCAAACTGCACTGAGACAGCATCCGGTCAAGATTAAACCCGGGTCACTGGAGCTGTGAGATAGTAGCTCTACCAGCTTCACCATTGTGTTGCCATTATTACTCAGTGGTACATGGAGTAGAATGTATAACATCATATTCTAACATTTTCTGATTGGAGAGTTTTCAAAAAGAAGCAAGGAGGTTTGCTCCAGAATTCAAATAGATTTGTGGGAGCTGAACTGATTTCTATTGAAAAATAAAGACCGGAAATTTGGATGAAATGAGTGTTTTAAAAATCTGGGATGTATTGCCACTACATGCATTTAACACTGTGTTATTTAATTTCTTTAAAAAGGAAACTGAGAAAATATTTGATTAAGGATAGAACAATAAATAATAAGCAAGCATATAAATGAAAATGATACTGTCAAGAACACAATGATGTAAAGTTCCTCTGTGAATTCAGCTCGTCAGAGTTGAATAATGTTGCTTCTACTGTTAATCTGACAACTTGAAGTTTTGGTTGATTACATTAGGAGAGTGAAAAAGAAAGTTCACACAGTTCTATGTTCAGAAACTTTTCCCTCAGGAGAACTGATTAAGTGTTCTCTGAAATTTTGATCCCAGTCTGGGCCACAGAATGAAAGAGTCCATTGTGGCGTTGCCTCAGTTATACCTTGGGCTGTCATCAATTTTTAACGTAATCATTATTTGTCCTTATTCAGGACAATAAGCACCACTTGAAAATAACTCAGCAGAAAGGTAATAGAAGGATAATTTCCAATTACCTTGCTCAACGTAAACATAATCCACAATGGATTGGATAATTGGTGATGATGTATTTATACATTTGAGATGGTTTGTACAATTGCTTTTAGTTTTAACATTAGATGAATATCTAAAATAATGGGTCTTATTAGCTCTGGTTGGCTCTGACTACATCTACATATAAAAAATAATTTATTTAAAAGTTAATTGGCATGAATTTGTAACGTTGGTATAACTGCACAAAATTCTCTATCCAGGATTTCCCTGACACATTATGCCAGAAAAATGTATGACACCAAATAGCATCTCGATGAATTAGTCCTAATGAATTATTTCACACAACGCGCTCCCCAATTTTCTCAATTATTGGTTCAATTCAGAGAAAATTTGCACCAATTTCAAAAGATTTGATAACCGTACTGAGCTCTCCTGAAACTATGAAATGTAATAGTGATGGTGTGACCTCCATTTGTTTACAGAGGAGTACTCTAGGCAGATTGTCAAACTTTCATTTTCATGATTAAAAGATACATCATAGAAATAGGTCCTTCGGCCCACCAAGTCCATGTCAACCACCAATGACTCAAACACACTAGGTCTATGTTATCCCGCTTTCACGTCCATTCCCTGTACATTAGGGACAATCCACAGAAGCCATTTAACATAAAAAGCCACTCGTCTTTGGGATGTGAGAGCAAACTGGAGCATCTGGAGGAAACTTGCGTGGTGACAGGTAGGTCTGAAGAAGGTCACGACCGGAAACGTCACCCATTCCTTTCCAGAGATGCTGCCTGAGTTACTCCAGCATTTTATGTCTATCTTAGGTAGAACATATAAACTCCACACAGACAACTCCCTTAAAAGTCTAGAATCAAAGAATTTACAATAATAGACTGAATTTAACTACCCTCCATGCTGTTATTCTTATGGAGTTTTTGCTGGCCAATGCTGTCAGCAAGAAGAAGGATGTTACCAAAATGAAATGAAAAGCTCTTTAAAAAAAGACATATTTATATGAAGTTGCCTTTCAGGACGACACAAAACATCTTAGTGCTGATAAAAAAAAAGACACAAAGTGCTTGTAAATGATTGTAATAGTTGTACTTCTCTAGTCAGTGCTCTGTGATCTAAAAACATGTTCAAATCCCCCTATGAATCTGTGAATCAGGCAGGCTTTCTAGAGGAGAACATGGATAGGTGATGTTTTGGGTTGGGTCCCTTCCTCAGACATTGTTTCTCCATCTTACAGCTGATAAATATCGATTGAATGTTGAGCCCAACAATTATTTAAACCATTTTACTGACTATAATTCACACTTTGAGCGTAGGCTGCATTAAAACATAAATTGATAAAGGCTGATAATGAGCTGAGTCACACAGGCATGATTATTTTACAAATGTTGCAAAAACAGGACCACAAAAAGTTAAGGAATGTGCTTAAGGAATTTTATTCCGACTTAGCCCCGCTCAAAAATAGTTATCTTAAACTTTCAACAATGTTCTTCCTTTCTACTCCTCTAAATCGAACAGTTACTCTAATACAATCATAACCGTAATTAGTTAGTGGAATTCACTGACCTGATAATTCAATCATTGCAGGAGTTATATAGCGCAAACATTTTCAGAGACCTTTAGAAAAACAGCTGCAGGTCCTGTGTGCTGAGTATTTTGTATGCAATGGAAAATCTTGGCCCGCTTTGTAAGTTTTAGGCACAAGCTTCGAAGCATGTTTAATGATATTTTCCTGTTTGCTCTGTTTATTTTGGCAAAATATAGTCGTTCTACAGGAATGATCTTTGATGCAGATCCCTATAAAGTTATATTTATGGTGCTGCAGCTGACCAGTTTTCAGGATTCCATCCAAATCACAGCAAGGTTAAAATGTGTCTGCTGTGTCAAAAATAGTTGGAAGCTTCGTTTACTTTGACTTTTTTTTAGTTTAGAAATACAGCATGAAAACAGACCCGTTGGCCATACCGACCGTCGATCTCCCGTTCACACTAGTTCTATGTTATCCCACTTTTGCATCCACTCCCTGCACACTTGGGGCAATTTACAGAGGCCAATTACCCTACAAAACAGCATGGGATGCTTGGGATGTGAGAGGAATCTGGAGCACCGGGAGGAAAGCCCACACGGAGACAGGGAGAAGGTGTAAACTCCACACACATGCAGCACAAAGGTCAGAATCAAGCCTGGGTCTCTGGTGCTGTGAGGCAGCAGCTCTACCAGCTGCACTATTGTGCCACCCTTTATGTTGAGTCTTTAACTCTGGACAAGAATATCATTTTAGATTGTAAGTTTCTTGCTCTTAGTTTCCAACCTCACTTATACATGTTGAATAAGTCCAAGAACAATCTGTTACTTTAAATCCTGGACATCAAAGGGGCTAAAGGATCTGGAGAGAAGGCAAGATGATCAGCCTTGATGCTTGTGAATGGCTGAGCAAATTCAGTGTGGCCATATATCCTAATCCAGCTCCTTTTAGTGGTATATTTTAAAATCGCCTGACTCTATTGGATTAATCCCAAGAACATCAGCCACTGTAAATTCCCCAGCCGTTGTAGGAGTTGTTCGACTGGCTGTCAGCTTCTTACAGTGAAAAGGAAGTAGCAACTTTCTCTACTGTGCCTTGAGCAACACAAATTTCTATATTTCAATTTGGACCCGTCAGACAAGCAAGTAGAATTGTTCTTTAATATGATTTTCTCATGACCAAATGCCCGGAAATAATTTGGCACACTTTGTTCTACTTACACACAAATTGTTCTTTGCATGTGCTGGAACAGGCTCCATTGCCTGAATGGCCACCTGGGGCATACTATGATTATATGTATCTTGCCATTTCCAGTAAGAGGTATGCAAAACTATTTCTCCAGTACCACTTGAATGCTTTAAGTTGATTTCACTCCTTATTTGTTTTCTAAAAATAAACATCTTACTAATGTGTCCTTCTTGGTGCAGTAAAAACAAATACGGATAATTTACGATAGGTTGAGACTTCTTTCTATTGTCAGCAGTCTTACAGGGCAGAAAGACTCCCTGGAAACATGACCAGTGTTTGACTTTATCTGTCATAATTGTACTACTGCAATAACACAAACCATTTTAATATAGGGGACAAGAAAATGATTGTAATAGTTGTACTCCTCCAGTCAGTGCTCTGTGCTAATAATCTAAAGACATGTTGAAATCCCACCTAAGAGTCTGTGATTTTTTTTTTAAATCAGGGAAAATTAACAAGCTGTCACCTTGTCAAAATGCCATCTGTTTCACTAGCATCCTTGAGGGAAAGAAATACGTTATCCTTATTCATTTACCCATTCAAACATCTAGCAGGTTACTCAGTTGGAACAAAGGAATAAAAGTGTAAAGATTGATCAATTGCAGCCAGGGAATTAAAGAACAAATGATTCAGACACAAAAAGGTCAACTTGGCATCTTCTGCATTGCTACCATCTGGGGGCTGGTGTCATAAGAGGGAAACCTATCTCAAAGGCAGTGGTGTTTCGGGTCCTTCCACCTTTCAAACTCGGGAATATAACACAAATTGCCTTTAACGGAGCTTCACTTAAATATTGTTTCCTCCAGGTGCTCCGATTTCCTCCCACGTTCCAAAGATGTGCGGGTTTGTAGGTTAATTGACCTCCGTACATTGTCCCTGAAGTGTAGGGAGTAGATGAGAAAGCGGGATAGCATTGAACTCGTGTGAACAGGTGATCACTGGTCGGCATGAACTCGGTGGGCCGAAGAGCCTATTTCCATCCTGTATCACTAAACTTAACTAAACTTAATGGCAACAGCCTTAATGGCATTGATTAAACACCAATTTTCAAGAGGAATCTAAGAAGTACCATGACAGAGTTGTGGGCAAATGGTCCCATTTGTCAGATCACTGATCATTGCTTTCCTCATAGTCCTGCATTGGAATCATAGAGTCAGAGAGTGATACAGTGTGGAACAGGCCCTTCCGCCCAACTTGCCCACACCAGCCAACATGTCCCATCTACACTAGTCCCATCTGCCCGTGTTTTGTTCATATTCCTCCAAACCTGGATGCAGGTATCATGTACCTGCCTAACTGTTTTTTAAATGTTGGGTTAGTCCCTGCCTCAACTACCTGCTCTGGCAGCTTGTTCCATACACCCACCAATCATTGGTCTAAAAAAGTTCCCCTATTAAATCTTTTACCCTTCCCCATAAATCTTCTCTGTACCCTTTGAAGCATGACAACATATTTTCTATAACATGGTGCCCAGAACTGAACACAATACTCTAAATCCGGCCTCACCAACGTCTTATAGAACTGCAACATGACCTCCCAAATTCTATACTCAATACTCTGACTGAAGGCCAATGTGCCAAACGCCTTTTTGACCACCCTGTCTACCTGCGACTCCACCTTCAAGTAACTATGCACCTGCACTCCTAGATCCCGCTGCTCTACGTCACTCCCCAGAGCCCTACCTTTCATTGTGTAGGTCCTGCCCATGTTAGACTTCCCAAAATGCAACACCTCACATTTCTCCATATTAAATTCCATCAACCACTCCTCAGCCCACCTGGCCGATTGATCAAGATCCTGCTGCACTTTTTCACAACCATCTTCACTATCTGCACTTTTGCATCATCTGCAAACTTGCTAATCTTGCCCTGTATGTTCTCATCCAAATCATTGATATAGATGACAAACAGTAATGGGCCCAGCACCGAAACCTGAGGCACACCACAAGTCACAGGCCTCCAGGCCGAGAGGCAACCTTCCACCATCACCCTCTGCTTCCTTCCATGAAGCCAATTTTCTTTCCATTCAGCTATCTCTCCTTGGATCCCATGTGATCTAACCTTCCAGAGCAGCCTACCATGCGAAACCTTGTCGAACGCCTTACTGAAATCAATATATACATCTACAACTCTGCCCACATTGACCTTTTTGGTCACGTCTTCAAAAAACTCAATCAGATTTGTGAGACACGACCTCCCACATACAAACCCATCCTGATTATCTCTAATCAGCCCTTGTTTCGTGTTCATTTTCTAGATCTGCACAAAACTTGAGAGTCTTTAATTTACAACAGAAGTCTTTAATGCTTTACTCAATGCTGGCAGCAAGACAAGTAAAAAATGGCTGCAGCCACAGGATTTGACTGCACACTCACTGTCTACAGACAGGATAAACTATATACAAAACATCTCCCTTTGTCCTGTGCAGCGTCACCTGCTGCACGGGAGGAGCAACAGGTCCTCCCACTCCACCAAACATCACACCTTGTTCGTCTAAATGCCTGTATATCCTATCCCTCAAAATACTCTCTAGTAACTTTCCAACTACAGATGTTAAGCTCACTGGCCTATAGTTCCCAGCATTCCCTGCAGCCCTTCTTGAATAGAGGTATAACATTTGTCACCCTCCAGTCTCTCAGCACCTCTCCTGTATTTAAGGACGACTCATAAATTTCACCAGGGCTCCTGTAATTTCCTCTCTAGTTTCCCATAATGTCCTCAGATATATCTGATCAGGCCCTGGAGATTTGTCTACCGTCAAACACTGACTGCTCTCAAGACACTTCCATTGACTGCCCCAAAATCCTCCATGTCCTTTGTAAATACAGAGCAGAAATACTCTGAGGACCTTTTCCCATCTCCTTTGGCTCCACACAGAGGTGACCACTTTGATTCCTGAAAGATCCCACTCTCTCTCTAGTTACCCTTTTCCCACTTGCGTACTTATAAAATCTTTTGGGATTGTCCTCAATGCTACCCGCCAGAGCAATCTCCTGGCCCCTGTTTGCCCTTCTGATTTCCTTTTTCAGTTTACTCCTTAGTTCCCGAAACCTTAAATGTTTGAAACTTTTTGCAATTAACAGATTCCAAATGGACATTGGGCTTTTTATGTGTATCTTTGTTAACTGGCTCATCCTCACAACCTGTTACCTCAAGCAAGTCAACCCCCTTTCTACAAGTTACACAGTGACTTACACATCACCTGCCTTTTTTTGTGTCCCAGTTTGATATTTGCTTAATAACATTGAAATATTTTAGATGGTGTTGGATTGTAGTCTAAGTTTAACTTTTTGTCCTGTTCATATTTGGACATTAACTGCACCTCATGATGCAACAGTGTTAATGTTATGTCTGTCTTTCACTCGTGGATCACTTTGTTCTTCAACATGTTTATCTGTAACTTCAACAACGTTTTGGGCTTTGAAGAACATAGTCAATCATTCTTTTAGTCACATCAACGACTTTCCCCACACACATCATTTGTGCCATTTCTGCCATCTCACCTTGAGCCCGTTTTACATCTTCATGTTTCAGTTTCCAGTAATTCACCCTTCCTTTTCCCATTTTTTTCTTTGCGTTTTAGACCAATCCGTCTCATTATAACAATACAGATTCTGGCAGATGCCTCAACATTGCTGTGTTTGGATTCCTCTTGTTTTTTAACAGTGGAGTGTGACATAAACTCACCAAGACAGCAAATTTTTATTGTAGCAGTTAACCCTTTAAATAAATTAATGCTCGGGTAGACACAATGATGCCATGTTAACTACATGACTAGTTATTACAGTTAGATTGACACAATGTGCTGGAGTAATGGCCCTGTCCCACGGGCAGGCGGTTACTGGCGGTGAAGCGCGGCGTCGCCGGAAGTGGGGACCGCGCGGCTACCGCGAGAGCGCCGCGCGTATGCCTCGGGAGCGCCGCACGGATGCCGCGCGGGGGCCGAGTGATCTCCGTACGGCCAGTCCCACAACCTTGCAGTAAGTTTAAAAAAATTAAACCTTACCGGAAGCTGTTGCCGCGCGTATGCCGGGTGGTCACCGCACGGCCTGTCCCACGGGCCGACTGGAATGGATGTCGCGCGGCGTCGGGTAAAGACATCATCGCACAACGCAATGCGCTACGCAATGACGTCATCGCGCAACGCAACGCGCTACGCGATGACGTCAATTCGGCTCGCGGCGCTGTGGCGATGCTGTGGCGGTGCTCGTGCCGCTCACGGCGCACTGGCAGCGCTGTGGCGGCGCTGTGGCGGCGATCGTGCCGCACTGGCGGCGGCTGTGCGGTAGGACATTTTTGAACGTTGTCGACTTTTTGTGAGCACCGTGCGGTGTTGGTACCAACACCGCACGGTCCCGGTGGTGTGCGTGGGACCGACCCCGCGGGCCATGCGCGGTCTCTGGCGGTCCACGAGCGGTCCCGACTTCTTGCTTCACCGCCAGTAACCGCCAGTAACCGCATACCTGTGAGACAGGCCTTTAAATCAGCAGGTCAGGCAGCATCTCTGGAGGAAAAGGATAGGTGATGTTTTGTGTCAGGACCTTTCTTCAGACTCTTTGGCACAAACCAAAGATACTAGTATCTTTGGTACAAACCAGCATCTGCAGTTCTTTGTTTCTACAAGTTATTATGGTTATAGTGAGCTTACCAACCTCAAAGTAACAGTTTCATATAACAACCTGCCTGCACAAACTGCAAACAAACATACATACATCATGCTAACCAGCCAAACAACAGTCTCATAGTGTAATCAGAATACTTTTCATAGACCTATGTCCCAGAATACTTGGCACATAGTAGATTCGCTGCCTCACAGTGCCAGAGACCCACGTTCAATCCTGACCTTGGGTGCTGTGTGTGTGCATTTTGCACATTCTCTCTGTGATGCTGTGGGTTTCCTCCAGGTATTCGTTTGCTCCCATATCCCAAAGATCTGCAGTTCAGTAGGTTAATTGGCCACTGTAGGTTGCCTCCAGTTTAATTTAGTTTAGAGATACAGCATAGAAACAGGCCCTTCGGCCCATCAAGTCCACACCGACCATTGATGACTCATACACTAGTTCCATATCCTACATACTAGGAGCAATTTACAGAAGCCAACGTGCACATCTTTGGGATATGGGAGGAAACCGGAGCGCCCCAAATGAATCCCACGAGGTCGCAAGGAGGATGTGCAAACTCTACACAGGCAGCACCCAAGATCAGGATCAAACCTGGGTGTCTGACACTGAGACAGCAGCTCTAACTCTGTGCCACTGTGCCACCATTCCTGCCACTCTAGTGTGTATGTGAGTAGTAAAGTCTGGTGGGGAGAATTGAAGAGAATGTGGGAAGAATTTTGAAAATGGGATTAATGTTAGATTGGTGTAAAATGGCTGGCTGATGGTCTTGGATTGGATTTCTTGGATTATTCAAACTTGGATTTTTTTCTCTGACATGCCGGAGGCTGAGGGGAGACCTGGATAAAGTATACAAAATTATGAGAGACATAGATAGGGTAGATAGTTGGAACCTTTTTCTCCAGGGTGGAAATCTCAAAGACTAGAGGGCATAGCTTTAAGGTGACAGGGGCAAATTTTTAAGGAGATGCGTGGGGCATGTTTTTTTACATAGAGAGTAGTGAATTCCTGGAATGCGCTGCTAGATGCATTGGTGAAGACAGATATGATAGTGGCATTTAAGAGGCTTTTAGATAGACATGCGGGAAATGCAGGGGATGGAGGGATATGGATCATATGCAGACAGATGAGATTAGTTTATCTTGCCATCATGTTCGACACAGACAATGTGGGCCAAATGGCTTGTTCCTGTGCTGTACATTTTGATAGACATAGAAAGCTTGAATAACTCAGCAGGTCAGACAGTATCTCTGGAGAAAAGGAATAGGTGACGTTTCGGGTCGAGACCCTTCTTCTGAAGAATTTAATTTTCTTTTCTCCAGAGATGCTGTCTGACCCACTGAGTTATTCCAGCTTTCTGTGTCTATCTTCGGTTTAAACCAGCATCTACAGTTCCTTCCTACACTGTACATTGTGATGATCTATGTCCTATGATGATTGGTATGGACTCATCTTGCTGTATCTCTGCAGGGAGAATTGTAGAAAACCAAACCGATTAGCCTTGGGAATTGCCAATGTTGATTTTGGACAATGAAGTATCATAAATCGAGATCAAATGTTACAGACTACGTATAAAGAGTAAAGGTGAATACGACGTGTCAGCTGTCGTTAAAGAGGATATTGTTGGTGATTGGCATGCTGGGTGGTTAAAGCTCTGGGACAGATAAAAACAACATTGAATGCTCTAGACAATGAAGGGTTGAACAGTTGGGAAATTTAATCATCTTGAAACTGAAGAAATTTGAGAGTGAATAGAAGAAGCAGATGAATCTTAAGTGTCAATTTTCAGAAGGGATAAGACAGTTTGACAAAGGAGGTTTTAAAAATCCCAATGAACATGAGGATTGGGAAGAGTAATTTAGTAGCAAATAGGTGGTGGGATTAACCTAGGAGTTATCCCATATACAAAGCGTTCCTAAATGAGAAAGAATGACAATTAACCAATTAAGATTTAAAAAAGACGCACATCTATTGAGCCAATTTAACAGCTCATTGTTGCCATCTAGTGGTCACAACCAGGAAGTGCTCAATGCTCCACAGTGTGAAGAGACATTTCTGTGGTTTGTTTGATATTCCTGCCCATCTCCCATTGATGTTATGGTGAGAGGGAATCGCAACTGTCTCAAAAATTCCATTCCCCGTGTAATAACTGCAACCCTCATTCTCAAATAGACAGGTAACTCCCACTATTCAAATTCAGAATGAAATAGCAGCCACTTGAGGAAGATATGGGAACCAGATTAAGTTGGAACCATTCCCCAACAGGATTCGAATGAGAAGGAGATTGGAGTCATTAAAGTTGGGAGAAAACTGCACCTCAGCCAATCTTGGTTGTGAAAAGTGCACTGCATTGCATTCTGTGGCTGTAATTGCTTATGTTAAGGTGATGCGGTTACTGTGGCAACAACCTAGGCTGGTTTGCACTGTTATTATAATCATGCTTGAAATGTAAAAAGGGAGGTAAATCATTCTCAAGGGTTTTTTATAGTATTCACTAGTAAAGATTCAAAACACATTTGGAAGAGAACCGCTGCATTAAATCAATCCTCTGTCGCTTGTTCCTTCCTGCAGCAAAACTCAATGTCAACATTACAGTGTAACATTTAGGCAATTACAAAGCCATTAACTCAATGCACTTGTAGCCTGATCACTTCAGTAATCAAATGACTGTTTTTCTTCTGTAGCGATTCATTTATGCAATTGATTATAATTGCGGTAACTGATAGCTATTCTGGGTCATCTTGACTGTGTCACCTCAACTTTGTTGATCTGTAGTCTAGATTAGTGTATTCCAGTTGGATAGTTTGTTGTTAAATTGTGAAAGGCAACGAGAAAATTTGAGGCAACTTGACTTATTTCACGTAAAAATGTGCAAAATATTAACCGCTTGTAATAATCAAAAAGAAATAACATAAGGGAGACATTCAATCGCATTAGAAAATGGCATGGGGTTTCTCATTTGTAATTAGCCCATGCCCATTTGACCTGGTGGAGGTGCATGGGAAACTTATATTCAGATGTGATCAGTATAATTGGAGCAATCAACCAGTTCTAATTGTGCTATTGTTGGCTAAATCACTGAAATATGCTGCTCAAATCTGGAGTAGCTGGCACCTGTACTAGGCTATAATTTTACACATGCATACAAATTTAAAGGGAATTGGAAGTCAGTCCATAGCCGTCGGGGGGGGGGGGGGGCAGGTCTGGTTCGCCACAGCGAGAAGATAAGACTGTTCGGGTAACTTTTTGTAACTTTGTTGGCACTAGAAACATGCCAACTCTTTGTGTACTGATTAGGTGAGGTTTGCTGTAGATTTTACCAGATTGTATGCAAAAACAAATAATTTTATATTTACCTAGGTACGTATTTCGATAAAGTATCATTGAATTGACCTGAATAGATTCATTTGAAAGCCAACCAAGATCTTGTTTCTCAGATGCTGGTGGAGAAGTATTAAGGGTAAAGAGTTCAGAGAACATTTTCATTTCTGATCTAATTATGGAAGGAAGGTCATTGAGTAAGCAGTTGAAGATGACTGGAATGGGATTAGTGCCCTGAGGATATCCTGCAGCAATATTCTCAACTGGGATAATTGGCCACCAAAAGCTATAATTATCTTTCTTGATAGACATTAATTTCAAGGTTACCAGGGTTCCTTCAGGCCACAATCTATCAAATGCTGTCCTGATGTAAGTGCTGCTTGAGGGCACACTGGATGACATCTTCCATTTTGTGCTGATAATTGATAGTGGGTTGATACAATGGTCATTGGCTGAGTTGCCCTGAATTTTGGACACGACAGATATGGACGTTTTCCACATTGTCAAGCAGAAGTTAGTATTCAAACTCTACACTATTGCCTCTCTCCTTTATGTTGCTTCTTTTTGATTATTATATTTTGCACATTTTTGTTCCCTGGTTATTTCTGGAATGTATCTTTAACACTATGGCCAGAAAGCCAAGTCAGTAGATATTTTTAAGGCAGAGATAGACAAATTCTTGATTAGAACGGGTGCCTAGGGTTATGGGGAGAAGGCAGGAAAATGGGATTAGGAGGCAGAGATCAGCCATGATTGAATGGCCGAGTAGACTCGATGGGCCGAATGGCCTAATTCTACTCCTATAATGTGAACTTGTGAATATTACCTGCCCATAGTCATTGTATCCATTGATTTCAATTATTTTCAAAGGTTCAAAGGTTCATTTATTGTCACATACACCAATTGGTGTAGTGAAATTCAAGTTGCCATTGCAGCACATTAATAATACAACATAACATTATAAAGAAATTTAACATAAAACATAAAAACATCCCCCCACAATGGTTCCCACTGTGAGGGAAGGCACAAAGTCCAATCCCCATCCCCTTGTCCACCCATAGTCGGGCCTATTGAGGCCTCCGCAGTCGCCGCTACGGGGCCCGATGTTTCAGGCCCTTCTCGCCTGGTGATGGTGCTCCGGCGTCGGGAGAATCCTCTCAGCGGATTGGGATGCCTGGAACGACTGCATCCTTACCGGAGACCGCGGCTTCCGAAGTCAACAGGCCGCGCTGGACGGAGTTCCACCACTGGCGATCCCGGCGAGAGATCCCAGGCTCCACGATGTTTAATCGGCGGACTCAGCACACCGGAGCTCCAGCGCGGCGACCCGGGCAAGGCATCGCCCGCACCGCTCCGCGATAGCGCTCCAGCGCTGTGCCGCCGCCGAAGCCGTGGTTCCGGCCGGTCCCCTCAGGAAATGCCGCTCCAGACCCCGATGGTAGGCTGCGAGGACGGGTCGAAGTTGCTGCTCGGAGGAAAGCTGCCTCCCCGACCAGGTAGGGACTGGGAAATACAGTTTCCCCCTTCCCCTCCCCATCCCCCACACATAAAAAGGATATACCTCCAAACAAAACACTTTTTTAACATACTAAAAATTTTAAAAAGTAGTGAAAGGACGGACAGCTGCAGGCAGGACAGCCATACCCAACAGGACGGCGCCCCCTATTTATATTATATACAATGATTCATATTGGTTTAATTTTTTTTTGTGATAAGACCATAAAACAGAATTAGTCCATTCAGCCCATCAGTCAATTGTGGCTGATCTATTTTTCCCCTCTCAATCCCATTCTCCTGCCTTCTCCCTGTTACCTTTGACACCCTTACAGATAATGACTTCAGCAGTAAGGCAAACTGGATCAACAACTCACATTTCTGGGTAAAGTGGGTTCTGAATGTTTAAAGGTAGACAAAAGTGCTGGAGAAACTCAGCGGGTGAGGCAGCATCTATGGAGCGAAGGAAATAAGCAACGTTTAGTATGTTTAAACCTTGATTTAGCACTGTCATGCCAGGCTCAACCATTGTTGACAATGGGGATGTTCTTCCAGCCCCCTTCCCCCTTTAAACTGTTTAGTAGTCCATAATCATTCTCCACTGGATAAGGAGCTTTAAACTGATCCATTGGTTGTAGGATCTTTTAGCTCCATCTACCACATGCTGCTTTTGCTATGTGCATGAGATCATGTGTTGCTTGACACTCATTTTCAGATGCCCCTGCTTTTCCCCCAGCTCTTCTACATTGTTCATTGAACCACAGTTGCCTGTAGTTGTCTGTAATGTCTGTGTCTTGTCTGTAATGGTAGATTGTGGGATGTTCCAGACCATGCCATATTAAAATACAATACTGCTGCTGTGGAACCCCCATCCCATTGTAGATGCTCAGTTTTGAGCACCTAAGTCCACAAAGAGGTGCCATACAATAAGACGAGACCGTTTCTCCACAAGGACTATGCTGTGTTCACTCCCGCTAGTACTGGCATGGAGCAATGGATCAACAACATGTATGTTGCTGAGGATGAACAAACTGTTTATTCACACACAACCTGCTAAAAATTAAGGATCAGGTGCTTCAGAATATGGCCAGCTCTGTCAGTGGTAGTGCGACCAAGTCACTCTCATGGTTAAGCATGCAAGTTCCCCTTGGTACATGCAAACAAAAGGTTTGGAGGGATATGGGCTAGGCAGAGGCAAGTGGGACTTACTCGGTTAGGCAACTTGGTCGGCATGGACAAGTTGGGCTGAAGGTCTGTTTCCATGCTCCATAGCTCTATGACTTCATAACTTCATAATGATATTCAGCCAAATCTGATCCAACAGGATATTCCAACAGGATATGGAAGAGCCTAGAACATTGCCTTGAAGATGTAGTTATGTGTGTAAAAACATCTCAGACTATTGTTTGACTAGTCCAAGACACAGGTAAAATCATAGATTCAGAGTAAAGGGCCTGTCCCACGGGCATAATTTGCGCGTCATTTACGCGACATCATTTACGTGTCACGATGCATGTCGCGTGTGTTGTGATGCACGCATGGTGCATGGTGAGGCGTGATGGCGTAGGCAGTGACACGCGGTCGCGCACGGCGCCCCAGGATTGTGGGATTCACAAAATCTTCGCACTACCTGCGTGATGCGTAAATGTCGCCCAAGTGGGGCAGGCCCTTAATACAGCCTGGGATACAGCTTTGTATTAGTGTTATTGCATTTGTATATTAATGTTTTGAGAACATATTGTTATTGATAATAAGAAATTAGAAAGTGCGCACAATTTCAAGGGTCAAAATCTGTATAAAAAGTTGACCGTTCTGATTGGAATTTCAGAGTCGTGCAGTAACTGGGACTGTGCTGCTCTCATTGTGCACGTTAATAAAGTGTGTCTGGAAAATGAATGGAAGTTCTCCTGGTTATTAACCCTTTTAACTCCCCTTCCCATTCCCACACTGACCTTTCTGTCAGCCTCCTCCATTGCCAGTGTGAGGCCACATGCAGATGGAGGAACAGCACCTCATATTCCACTTGCCAGACTTTGTCCCAGCCCACCTCTCTTCCAACTTTCACCCCCCATCCCCACTGCAATCAGTCTGAAGAAGAAAGAAGAGTCCTGACATGATTCTTTAAATCACTTTCTGCAAAAATTTCTGCTTGGCAATACTAAGAAATAAAGGAAAAAATACACATTGTGCTGGAGTAACTCAGTGGGTCAGGCAGCATCTCTGGAGAACTTGGATCAGTGACTTTATGAGTCAGGGCCCTCTCCAACCCGAAACTCAGTCAGTCAAGCAACTTGGTTGGCATGGACAAGTTGGGCCGATGGGTCTGTTTCCAGGCAGTTTTAGGCAGTTGCCTAAAAAATCGCCAAGTAGGACAGGCCCATTAACCTTGTGCTGTACAGCTATCTTAACCTTTGTCCTACTACAACTTCCACATGACCAAAAAGGTCAATGAAGACAGAGCTGTAGACGTTGTGTACATGGATTTTAGTACGGCATTCGACTTGATTCCTCATGTTAAGCTGCTCTGGAAGGTTAGACCCCTTGGGATTCAAGGAGAGACAGCGGAATGGATAGAAAATTGGTTTCATGGAAGGAAGCAGAGGTTGATGGTGGAAGGTTGCTTTTCAGTGTTACGTGACACAAAATTAATTTTACCTGCACCAAATGGTTCAGGTAAATAGTTGAATAGTTACAGCATTTTTCTATTTTTACTGTAATTGCTTAGACTACCATCGAGATTATTAAAATTCTGATTTCTTGATTAACCATGATCCAAGTATTTTTCCTTACTTTAAAATTACTGATGACACTTCACATTGTTAAGGGAGACACGGTAAATGAAAAAAAGTTCAATTTGCTAATTAGTTACTTTCAATGTAGAAACATTTATTTGTCAAAGGGAAGAACGTTAAGGGGCTGTCCCATTGCGGTGACCTAATTGGCGGGTTTAGAAGAGTTTAGGAGAGTTTGAAAAAGTGTCAATGTTGAAGACCTCCTTCGACTATGTAGAAGACCTCCTTCGACCTCCTTCGACTATGTTAAAGACTAGCTATGACTAGCTTCGGGAAAATTGGACACCGAATAGTGGAGAGTGAAGATGACCTCCTTTGATCTCCTTCGACCTCCCTTCGACTATGTTGAAGACTATCTACGACTACCTTCGACTACCTTCGATTACCTTCGACTACCCTCGATTACCCATGAATAACATGCCGACCTACTACGACCTACTTCGACTAAACCTACGAGTAAAAAAAATATCGATCTTTTCCATGGCGACCTTGTTTTACTCGCGGGCAATTTTCAGCATGTTGAAAAATACGCCGCGACCTAGCTGAAGCCTCGAGTACGCGGGGACTACTCTCGAGCATGAAGAAGAATTACAAAGACCTCCTAGGACCTCGTGACGACCATGCTGCGAGTATGAGTCGAGGGCAAACTCTTCTAAACTCGCCAATTAGGTCGCCGCAGTGGGACAGACCCTTTACATGAATATTGTTCCACTGCTCTTCAACTCAATGTAAACATAAAGCATGACCAAATGGAGGGGAAATGTTCTGTTTCTGCCTCTATGATTCTCCTTTATCATAAACAATTATACAAAGTTTCTATGGCACCAGTACAAAGTTCTCCATTTCCACAGCTAAGGTTCTTGTATCTTTCCACGTGAGATCATATAATTGTGCCATGGACTAAAGGAAATTAGGAAATGAATTGAAAAAAAGCCAATTCAATTCAAGTAGCATTCTTGCAGCCAGTAGAGAGTTCATTCTGTGTGGGCTCGAATTGACATGTCTCAGACGCGAAAATGATCGTCTTACTCATTCTCTATCCAAGATGTTTGGTTCTGGATTTAATAAGTGAAAAACTTTAAATTGAAACTGAAAAAAGTTTTACGATTGCTGTCTTTGTCAGCAATTAGGTTCTGGAACTGTCATTATTTGAGAGATGTTAAGGAAATGATTAGGGAACTAAACTGGATAACATGAGAAAAATGTGCTGAGTTCACCATTATCTATTCAGCTGCTTATCACCTAGTTCCAGCCATTTTCAGCTGCTTTTTCTCTGACTTTCTTTCCATACGAAAGTCGGGAGTGAGAATTTTCTTTGGATTCTCCACCACTTGTGCTTCTCTCCACCAATTCAACCTGGTGCAGGTTATACATGAAATCTGCTGGCCATTGGCCAGTACTAACCATGGTAGCCAAGATCTCCACGGTGCTTAGATGCCTGAGTGGCACTTTAAACCAGAGACACCAATTAAAAGATACCGGCTTGAGACAAGTACCAGACACAAAAAAAGGCTGCAGATTCTGGAATGTAGAACAGAAAACAGAACACTGGAATAACGGGAAGGACTCAGTGGGTTAAGCAGCATCTGTGGAGGCAAAAGGTGGAAGTCAACATCAGGACTCGTGATCCAGTATTTTTTTTTCTTGAGAGGTATCTGCTTGAAGAGACAGTTTGTAAATTATGTATTATATTTTAATCAAGCAAGCAATGTCCAATGGTGCATGGGCAAAATATGTTCTCAAAACCAAGTGAAGATTTGTAATGCTCTTATAATGTTAAAAATAAAACTTCAAATCAAATTTGTCCTTTTGCTTCCTCCATACGCTCATCTCCAATCCTTGAATCCTATACTTATGTTTATTTCCCCCTCTTTTCCCTCTACCTGTCCCCTTCCGCCCATATCTCTCCCTCCAGCTTTCACCATATTTCACGAAGTACTTTCTGTAATGTTGTCGGCTCCTTTGTGGCGACTTCTTTTGTGTATTTTGTGTGCAAAAACAAAGAGTTTCATTGCACCTAGCTAGGTACAAGTGACGATAAAGTATCATCAAGTATCATCATCACCATTTTTACCTCGAGCCTTTGACACTTAGTGCACCCATTTGCCAATCACCAGTAACCAACTATCAATTGCCAGGCTTTGCCCCACTCCCACTCTTTTCCAGTTTTCTTTCCACCACCTCACTCAATCAATCTGATGAAGGATCCAGCCCAAACGCCGACTACCCATTCCTTCCCCAGATGCTGCCTGACCCGTTAAGTTCCTCCAGCACTGCTTTTTGCTCTAGATTCCAGCACTCACAGTTTCTTATGACTTCATAAAAACTCTGGTACCTGGCAGCTGTACAGGAGCCAGTATATCCTCAAAGTTCCACTATAACCTTTATGAAAATATCTCTATCTCTCTTCTTACATCAGACCTGCCATCCCAAAAGTCAGACTGGGAAGAAAGGATTCAAGTCTGCTGATGGCTGGGTTACCGGTGGCAGTCTGCATTGCAGGAAAGATACAAAGTGGTTTCAAGGAGAAATAGACAGGCTATGTGACTTGGCAAAGTTATGGCAGATGGACATAATGCAGAAAAATGTGTGGTCATCTCATTTGTTTAAAAAAAATGAAAGGCAGAATATTTTCAGGCTACTTACAGATTTCTCTTCCATGATAATGAACATAGGAACACAGGAAATAGAAGCAGGAGTAGGCAATTTGGCAGCTTGGGCCTATTCCAGCATTCATTCAGACCATGACTAATCTTCCCAATTTGCTACATTAAATCAATTTCTATTGCTCCCTGTAATATTTCACAAATAATATTTAGTAACTGAGCATTCAAAAGATTTACCACCCTCCTGATTAATACATTTCTTCTCATTTCCCTCAGTTGCAAGTATATCCTTCCATAGGGAAGCAGGCTTGTGCACAATAATTCAGACAGGTTCACCAGGACACTATATACTGTAGCAAGACATCTCCAATCTTGCTAATTGACGGCAATATAGTGTTTGTCTTCCTAATTGTTTGCTGTACTTTTGTATTAACTTTCAATGATTCCAGAACAAAAGGCACCCAATTCCCTCGGAACTCCATCATCTTTTAATCTCTCACTATTTTAAAAATATACTGCCCTTCTACTTTTAACAAAGGAGATTGCGTCATATCTTTCTGCATTATGTTACATCTGCCATGATCTTACTGATACACTTAGCCTGTATGTATCTCCCTGAAGCCTCAATGTATCCCCCTTGCATCATCCCACGCTGCCTCCAGTAAACTAGCCATCAGCACACCCACATCTACCATGTAATCCTTTCATCCCAGCCTATTTCCTGAAATGGCGGGAGTGATGTATGAAGAGAGATGAAATGATATTTTTCATATTTACTCACATTTAGAAAAATTTGAAAGAACCTCATCGGACCTTATAAATTCCTGATGGGATGTCCAGCACTTGTGGTCACTATCTAAAATTATAGGTTAAACCATTTAAGTCTATGGTGAGAAACAAGCCTCCAAACCCGAAAACGACCTAATTATTTCTCATTTCTGTTGTTTGACCATTAACGAATCCTCAATCCATGCCAATATGTTAGTCTCAATACTGTGTGCTCTAAAATACCTGGAGTAACTCAGCGGGTCAGACAGCATCTCTGGAGAAAATGAATAGGTGATGTTTCGGGTCGAGACCATTCGAGACAAATTTTGTTCAGTAATCTTATCTGTGGCAATTCATCAAAGGTCTTCTGAAAGTGTACATTACATTAACTGTTTCACCATTATCCATGCTGGTAGTCACAATCTCAGAAAATTCCAATTGATTTGTTATTTCCCTTTCAAAAATTCATGTTATGCTTGCTCTTTGTTAGTACTATATTACAAACACTGATTTATCACCTCCTTAATATAGCTAACAATATTTGACCTATTGTTGATGTCAGACAATCTAGTTTACTGTTCCCTGCTTTATTCACCCTCCTTTCTCCAAAGGTAGGGTTGCATTTACTCCCTTGCAATCCGTGGGAAACGTTTTGGAGTCCATGAAATTTTGGAAGATGATAATTAGAGCATTTACTACATTCACAATGCTCTTACACGACCAAGGATGCAGATGATTAGGTCCAGAGGATTTGTAAAAACACGTTACAAAAAAAGAAACAAAGTGCTGGAGTATCTCAGCGGGTTATGGATAAGTAACGTTTTGGGTCAAGACCCTTCTTCAAACTGATAGCTGACGTTTTGGGTTGTGATCATTCTTCAGACTCTGAAGGATCTGAAGTAGGGTCTCAACCCAAAACATCACCTATCCATGTTCTCCAAGGAAGCTGCCTGACATGCTGAGTTACTCCAGTAATTTGTGTCTTGTCCTGAGGATTTGGTGCTTTTCAGTCCCATTAATTTCTCCATGACTTATGTTTCACCAATGTTAATTTACTTCAATTCCTCATTGAATCTAGGCCTCCTGTCTTCTACTATTTTCAGAAGGCTTTCTTGTCTTCATCTGTGAAGACAGATGCAAAATATTTGTTTAAGGTCTCTGCCACTTCTTTATTCCCCCAAATTATTTATTGTCTCAATCTGTTGGGGATCCCCATTAACTTTCCAATATATTCCTTTATACGCATCTATAGAAGCTTTTACAATCAGCTTCTTTTATTTACTCATCAGTCTTCTCTCAAATTCTACTTTCCTTTTCCTTGTCAGTACTTTTGTCCTTATTTGCTGCATTCTGGATTTTTTTCTGTTCTTGGGTTTACTTTTTTTTTGGTATTGTTATAAACCTATTTCTTTATTCTAATCTTAATTTCTCTTGATAGAGATGGATTGTCCACTTTTTCTTTTGTTTTTATTTTGCCTTAACATATGCATTACCTTTAAATTATGCATTATTTTCTTTAAATCTTACTGCCATGTCTCTTTGAGTAAATTCCCAATCTATCATGGCCAAATTAAACCTCATGCCTTCACAGTTTGCCTTATTAAGATTAAATACTCTGCAAGTGCAAATACCCTGGCTTCAGACTGAATTAAATCTCTTCCAAGTTTTATATAATATTCTATCACATTGTGGCCACTGGCCCCGAAAGGCACTAATCCGGAAAACCATCTCTGATGTATCCGTAAATTGGTCCAAAATGCCATTCCTGTTCATTTACTTTCTCTTGTGGTTTGCAGATCTCCCATAATTATTTTATTTCCTTTGTATATACACCTTTTTTTTTAATTATCCTACCTAGATTACTACTATTGTATCCTACCCAAATGATGCTGGCTGCCCCTTGCAGGAGTGTGAAGCAAATATATTGCATGTACCATTTTTCCACCTATCTAATTGGGAGAGGATAGGTAAGAAGCTAAAACAGGCACAAATTCATGTGCATAGGCAAAAATGGGGCATTATGGAAGATTTTACAATGTAATAGGTTTGATATAAATGCAAGTTATGTTGACGAGGTAGTATTTCTAAACTAGTATTTTAAGTGGTAAAGCACCACTCAGCAAATGTTAACAACCATACTATCTTCTTGACCATACATTGAACTCATAATGGCTCATAATGGAACACAATGTCTAGTTCAGATGTGAGAAAATACTTCTTAATTGTCCTCCAATATGAAAGGCAGCACACCTTCAGTTGGAAGTGTGCACACATTTTCTGCCTCCATTTTAATATCTCTAGGCCATCTCTTTTCATGCTAAAGTCTCTGAATATGGTGTCTCCTTCCAGTTTCATCTTTCCCATTGCATTCTCTTGCAATCCTCTCTATCACAACCCTTGCAAAGTCAAGAATGACATCCTATGTGCCAATTACCTTGGTAAACTACTCTTCCTCTGCTTTCTGTTTAGCTTTCTGATCACCTTCACATCTTCCCACCATTATCTAACTAAATTAGACTGCACTCACATTCCCATTCCTGTTTATCCATTTGTATCTTCTCTTTCAACTCTTGCATCTTTAACTCTGGAGTCCCCTAAGGATCTCTGTTTGAACCTCTCCTAGTTTCCAGTTATATTGGCCTTTGCTGACACTGCTGGAATATACGTTAAGTTCTAGGTGACTCCACATTGTCAGACTATTTGTCCAATCAGTCCTGATTGAGCAGAAACTTTCTCCCGATAGGAATCTGAAAAAAGCCATCAAAACACTGATCTAAATTTTCTTTATTCATTGACAAGACTAGCATTTATTGCCCATCCTTAACAGATCTTTGTGATGAAGATGGTGACAACTAGATAGGCCATTTTTAAGAGTCAACTACAGGGGTGGATTTGAATTCCACATATGCTAGATCTGATGAGGATTGCAGATTTCCTCCTTTGAAGGGCATTAGTGAATCAGAGCAGCATTGACAACAACCTGATCATTTTTGTTGGCATCATTATTAATATTGCAGATCATTAAATGAATATAAATTCCACAGCTACCATGGTCAAGTATGTTAGTCCATCGAACTGAATTACTGATCAAGTGACTTAACCACTGCATCACTATTATATTCTGTTGCTTGCCAATGAAAACTGCTGACACTGAAGCAGACCATTCACAAACTTGTGCTGTGTTTGAATCCGGCGATCAGTTGCACTCCATTGCCATCCGCTTTTACTTCCACTTCATCCTGCCCAATTTTCTACCTCTGGGCTGCTGTATGTTCTTACTACCTCTGGACTCTACTTCCATGCACTGGTAGCAGTTTCGCATTTTCATCCTACATAATCCTGAGATCATCCAAACTCTTGGTGTTTGAATTACAACTCATTCCACGTCCTGGTCACTCAATCCTCTGTGTACAGTGGCCTGTGCTGAGTCCTACTCCTCAGGTTAATTGACCTTCATGTAAAGCCTTGACTCAACAATATCATTTGTGCCCATGTTTCCAGCGACCAAGACCCTAGGCTTTGTAGTTAACTCCCCAAAATCATTACCTCCTCCACATTTTCCCTTCCTCTAAGGCACTGCTTAAAGATAAAAGCTTGGACAAACCTTTTCGTTATCTGTCCTATGATTCTTATAAATACTGTATATTAGGTTAATTTTGCTTGATAAAGTTCCAGTGACTTTTTAACCACATCATGTTCCATATACATGTAGGTTTTTATGGTTTAAAGGCAAGGTAGTGCTTAGAAAACATGCCCTACTGAATATAATGTCTACTCAGTCATATATTGAAGTTAAGACTGGATCAGTTCGCGTATTATTGTCTACTAATTTGGAATTACTTTTCTATCAAAATATTTGCCAAGAATTTGCTGGAAAATCAAACCTTCAACAATCAGGCTGGAAAGGGTACAGAGAAGATTTACAAGGATGTTACCAGGGCCTGAGGGTCTGAGTTATAGGGAGAGATTGAATAGGCTGGGACTCTATTCCTTGGAGCACAGGAGGATGAGGGGTGATCTTATTGAGGTGTATAAAATCATGAAAGGAATAGATCGGGTAGATGCACAGAGTCTCTTGCCCAGACTCAGAGTATGTGAATCGAGGACCAGAGGACATACAGTAGATTTAAGGCCAGGTAGGCTGAGGAGTGGTTGATGGAATTTAATACAGAGAAATGTGAGGTGTTGCATTTTGGGAAGTCTAACATGGGCAGGACCTACACAATCTTCTTCTCGCATATGGCGTGCACAGCCTAAAGTAAGACAACTTGTTCTGTTTGATCTTCTGTTTGTGCACACCAGGTTGATTGCATTCGTCGAAACAGGGTGTACCACGTAAAGGTTGCAATCTCACACCCCACCTACATAATGAAAGGTAGGGCTCTGGGGAGTGTTGTAGAGCAGAGGGATCTAGGAGTGCAGGTGCATAGTTACTTGTAGGTGGAGTCACAGGTAGACAGGGTGGTCAAAAAGGCGTTTGGCACATTGGCCTTCAGTCAGAGTATTGAGTATAGAAGTTGGGAGGTCATGTTGCAGTTCTATAAGTCGTTAATGAGGCCAGATTTAGAGTATTGTGTTCAGTTCTGGGCACCATGTTATAGAAAATATGTTGTCAAGCTTCAAAGGGTACAGAGACGATTTATGGGGAAGGGGAAAAGATTTAATAGGAATCTGAAAGGTAATGTTTTCACACAAAGGGTGGTGGGTGTATGGAACAAGCTGCCAGAGGAGGTTGTTGAGGCAGGGACTATCCAAACATTTAATAAACAGTTAGACAGGTACATGGATAGGACAGGTTTGGAGGGATATGGACCAAACGCATGCAGGTGGGACTAGTGTAGATGGACGTTGGCTGGTGTGGACGTTGGGCTTCTACACTGTATCACTCTATGATTCTATGATTCTAATCTATTAATCCACGGGGATAAACTCCTGTGATTCCTCCCAATCGCTTCACAAACATGATCTTTGTGAACGTTCATAATCTTGCCACACAAGGTGGTCAGAGGCAATCTCTGCTTCCCTATGGTCCCACCTCTCGCTTCACATAACACTTGAAATTTGTGTGAAAATGAGAGGCGGCCAAAATCCACTTACCCTGTAATTAAAACCCAAACTCCTGGTGAAGGAATCATTTACTTTAAATAAACAGCAGTTATTTTGATCACAGAATCTACTCTTAATTAAGTGTACAGTTGTCTAATTGTTACACTGTTAAAATTTATATTTTCAGAGGTCGGAACGGGCAGGTTAAGAGAAATAATCTTCAATGTGAGCGTGCTTTGAATGTTTGCCAATGAATATTATGAACACAACCCCAGAGAATGCCTTCCCCAAGAGTTTCCAAACATATACATTTTTCATCAGAAGACTGAAAGATCTGGCATCCACTTTAACATCTGTAACTGTTTTAGCAATGCATACAAAATAGTCGGGCAGGAAATAGTTTTGAAATTATATGGCAGGAGATGCACATTTCAGCACTAAATTGCATAGTTTGCTAAATTGTTCCTTACAGCAAAGGTCGTTTGGTGTGGTTGTCCACGCAAAGGAATCTGATCTTGGCACTTCAGCTGTCAACACAGTAAAAGTTTTAACATCACTGATGTCGCATGCTTTTAAGCCACCATATATCCCAAACATTAAGCAGATGGGATAATAATCGCAAAATAAGTTGGCAATGCTTAGCTACTTGCGCATCAACATTTGCATGCATAGGAGTAATCAACCTTTTCCTCCAAGTAGTCATAAAGTTCCAAACTAAGGTCGCAAAAGAAATACTTGCATTCATCCAAAACTTTCACAAACTTTCCCACAACAATAAGGAAGCATCTAGTCAGGCACTTGAATTGCCAAGACGTTGAAAGTTTTGATCCTAATGTTAGTAAAAAAAAAAAAAAAAGTGCTGGAGGAATTCAACGAGTCAGGCTGCATTTGTGAAGGGAATAAATAGACAGATGACATTTCACATCGGGACCCTTTTCAGAACTAATGCTGGTTAATGGAAATAGTATGGATAGATGGGATGGTCGGCATGGACATAATGGGCCGAAAAAATTGTTTTTCTGTGTGCAGACGCTGTACCCCTCTATAACTGTAAGATTCTATTCATTCTGGTGGCCTCAGGTATTTCCTGCCTTTCTGAGCTGCAATTTACATCTCGTACACGTTCTGTTGTTAGTCTTCACTCTATCTATCCTCTTTAATCTATCAACCAAACAGCTTCATCAGTAAAGCCCCCGTCCCACTTTCACAACCTAATTGGCGACCTCTGCCGAGTTTGCCCTTGACTCATACTCGCAGCATGGTCGCCACGAGGTCATAGGAGGTCGTAGGAGGTCTTCGTAACTCTTCATCATGCTCATGAGTGGTCTCCGCGTACTCGTGGCCTCAAGTAGGTCGCGGCGTTTTTTCCAGCCTGATTAAAAATGTCCACGAGTAAAAAAAAGGTCAACATGGAAGAAATTGACACTTTTTACTCATAGGTAGGTCGTAGTAGGTCGTGATGGTAGTCGTAGATAGTCGTAGATAGTCGTAGATAGTTGTAGGTCGGTAACTGACCCGAGAAAAACAATGCAAACATGACATCATTTTATCATGTGATCATTTCCACTCGTAGCGAGTTGTAGTTGGTCTTAGATGTGGAAGACTGAGGTCGAGGGGGATCGTAGAAGGTCGTAGACATAGTTGTAGGAGGTCGTAGACATAGTCGTAGGAGGTCTTTTACTTCGGCGAGTCAACGTGACCTTGACATTTTTTTCAACTCGTCTAGGGTCATCTAAACTCATGGATTAGGTCGTCCAAGTGGGACAGGCCCTTTAATTGTCATAGTAATCCTATATTTCCTTTGCCTTAACCACTGGCTGTAATTTAAAACAAACTTGTTTTTTGCTTCTCTCACACTTGTCTCCTCATTACCCCACAGCTCTGCTCATGCTCACTCTCCCCCCAGTCGCAACAGGGACAGAGTCTCCCTAATCATCACCTTTCACTCCATCAGCCGTCACATACAGTACATAACCCTCGGACATTTTCGCCACCTCCAACGGGATCCTACCACTAGCCACATCTTCCCATCTTCATCCCTTTCTGCTTTCCGCAGAGACCCTGATTAACTCATCCTTTCCCTCCCCAGGTACTTTCCCCTGCAACCGCAGGAGATGCAAAGCCTGTCCCAATACATCCTCCAACTCTGTCTAGGGACCCCGACAGTCCTTTCAGGTGTGGCAGAGGTTCACTTGCACCTCCTCCAGCCTCATCTACTGTATGCACGGTTCTAGGTGTGGAGACCAAACGCAGACTCGCCGATCATTTCGCTGAACAGCTTCACTCATTACGCCTCGGTCTACATGACCTCCCGGTTGCCAAACACTTTAACTCCCTTTCCCATTTCCATACTGACCTTTCTGTCCTGGACCTCCTCCATTGTCAGAATGAGGCCCAAACGTAAATTGGAGGAACAGCACCTCATATTTCACTTGGGCAGAATATTGATTTCTCCAACTTCAAGGAACCCTTGCAACCCTCATACTCCGTTCCTCTCCCACCTTAGTCATCATACTAGTTTTACTGTCATCCTGGTGAGTTTCATTGCCATTATCACCTATCCCACAGCCATCAATGGACCATTGTGGGCTCCGCATTTCCTTGATTATCGTTGCTTTTATGCATATCTTCCAATGATTTGTCCTAAGTACTGTTTATATCTCTCATTCCTCTTCCCAGACTCGTAGTGTGAAGAAGGGTCTCCACCCAAAACGTCACCTGTTCTTTTTTTTCAGAGATGCTGCCTGACCTGCTCTAGATTTTTGTGTCTGTCTTCCGTTTTACTGAGCTCATGAAGAATCTCTGGCCTGAAATACAAACTCTGTTTCTCCCTCCTCTGGTGGTGAATAACCTATTGAGTATTTTTATTTATATTTCTCTTCACCCACCACTTTCTAAGCAATTATTGTATTGAGTATTGAATTCCCCAGGCTTTGAGAGCTAAGGACCTAATGATAGTTAAAAAAACAAAGTGCTGGAGGACCTAAGCAGATCAGGCAGCTTCTGCGGAGGGAATGGACAGACAAAGTTTTTGGTCGGGATCCTTCTTCAGACCAAATGCTGGCAAATGGGATTAGTATAGAAGATACTATGGTTGGCATGAACAATTTTACCCATAGAGTCATACAGCGTAGAAACAGGCCCTTCGGCCTAACTTGCCCATGTTGACCAATATGCCCCATCTATACTAGTCTCACCTGCCTGAGTTAGGCCCATATTCTTCTAAACCTTTCCTATCCATGTACCTGTCCAAATGCTTTTTAAAATATTATGATAGTATCTTCCTTAACTACCTCCTCCAGCAGCTCATTGCATATATCTATCACCCTTTGTGTAAAAAAGATGCCCATCAGGTTCCTATTAAATCTTTCCCCCCTTACCTTAAACTATGCCTCTGGTTCTTGATTACCACACTCTGGGTAAATTTACCCTTTCTATTCCTCTCATGATCTTATACACCTCTGTAAGATCACTCCTCATCCTCCTGTGCTCCAAGGAATCAAGTCATAGCCTGTTCAACATATCCCTATAAGCTCGGGCTCTGTAGTCCTGGCAACATCCTCGTAAAATTTCTCTGCACCCTTTCCAGTTTAACAACATCACTCAATTATATGTAGTATTGCAGTGACCCATTGTAATTTATGGGGAATGTGGCAGGAAGATTGTGCATGGCAAGGTCCCACAAAAAGATCAATGCAACTATGGATAGGTAATCTGTTTAGTGTTAATTGAGTGATAAATTTTGGCCGAAGATAGGGGATAATTCTCCCAAATAATAAAACGCTTCTTTAAAATAATAACAAGGATTTTGTTTTCTTGAGAGAACAAACAGGGTCTTTCTTTGACATCACAAAGTAAAGAGGCACATCTAAAAGTGGAGAATTGTATTACAAAATAATATGGCAATAGTTAAAATTTAAAGTGATAAACTTCTTAAGATGTAACACACACCTTGAATACAATCAGAAAGTGAAGGGTTAGGACTAATGATTGAAGCTTGGTTGAGGCAGTGGATTTTGAGAAAGTTTTTAAATGTTTTAAGTATGTTTTTAAAAGATGCGAGAGAGGTGGATAGAGAACATTGTTTAGGAAGGGAATTTTAAAGTCTAGGAACTTGCTGGCTGTGAAAATGAGACAAAAATGAAAGCTATGTTCAAAGCCCAAAATGGAAACAAATGAACTGGCATTGTTGCAAAAGTTAATGAGCAAGGCCATGTGTCGCTCTAGAAAACAAGGATTTTAAATTAAAACTATCAGGTTTCAAAGGTCAAGAAGGACATGGTTGCAACAGCTGAACGGAAAACACACTAATGTTTTATGTTTATGAATGGTTTGTAAGTTAGTGAAGAGAGCACTAAAGTTCTTAAGTAATGGCCCTGTCCCATGGGCAGGCGGTTACTGGCGGTGAAGCATGGCGTCGCCAGAAGCGGGGACCGCGCGGCTACCGTGAGAGCGCCGCGTGTATGCCGCGGGAGCGCCGCACGGATGCCGCGCGAGGGCCGAGTGATCTCCGTACGGCCGGTCCCACGAGCTTGCGGTAAGTAAAAAAAAATTAAACCTTACCGGAAGCTGTTGCCGCGCGTATGCCGGGTGATCACCGCACGGCCTATCCCACGAGCGCGGCGTCGGGTGATGATGACATCGCGCAACGCAACGCGCTACGCGATGACGTCAATTTGGCTCGCGGCGCTGTGGCAGTGCTAGCGGTGCTCACGGCGCACTGGCGGTGCTGTGGCGGTGCTCGTGCCGCACTAGCGGTAGGACAACATTTTTTAACGTTGTCGACTTTTTGTGAGCACCGTGCGGTGTGCGTGGGACCGACCCCGCGGGCCATGCGCGGTCTCTGGCGGTCCACGAGCGGTCCCAACTTCCTGCTTCACCGCCAGTAACCGCATACCCGTGAGACAGGCCTTTAAGGAGTTGCCGAGGCAAGAATGGGAGTTTCACAAACAGGTTGAAAGTGAGGGATAGTGAGGATGCAATCATTTTGGAACAGATATGAGACTACACAGTTACTACATATCAAGTTGTAAATTGTACAGCTCAGCCTGAGGCAATGTTCCAAAGTTCTTGTTCATTATAGCCTGGGACTTCTCTCTCACAAGTGTGTCACCTAAATACTGTCAACACCTCTCCTGTCCCACCAGAGGCCCAAAGCCGCTGGACCACTGCTACGGAAAAAGACACAAACCACTCCATTCCCCACCCGCATTTTGGGAAATGTGACTATCAGGCTGTGCTCCTACTTCATGCTTACAGGAAGAAACGTAACCATGAGAATCCAGTTTAGAAAATCTGAGGAAATAGACAACCTCCTACATGACTGCTTTGAGTCAGTGGACAGGCCCATAAATCAAGACTCAGCTGCCAATCTATATGAATACACCACTCCTGTCACAGAGATATCAGTAAGTGTGTAGAGGTCTGCCTGCAATTCCCTTGTGAAGTCCAAGTCTGAGGTGTTTAAATTGGATGATCCTGACCTGTACAAGAAATCTAGATATGACCTTTGCAAAACCATCAGGGATACCAAGAGACGATTCCAGGCCAAGCTAGATGCTCGGACTAACCACACGGACACCCAACAACAGCAAGGCTGGCATGCTGTAACGGCTACAAAGCATAGTCCGAATCACTAGCAATAATGCTTCAATCCTTTTTTTAAATTTAATTTTTTTAATTTTATTTATTAGAAGTACATTAAATTACAAACAATTACATTAGTGCACACCACATATATCTTATTACATTTAATGTACTCCTTCATTTTTTAAAGCTATTAAAAAAAAGGTTGAAATTGAGAAGAAAGAGAAAGTGAAAGAAAATAGTGTTAGTGTAAAAGCGTGTCAAAAGGAAAGAATAAAGACCCTGTAGACGAGAAATTAGAGAAAAGAGATTAAGAGATAGACCCTAGGAAAGAAAAAAGAGAAAAACAGATACTCTATTATGAACATCGCGCAAAAGCGATATACCAACTCGCCACCTTTCATCCCCCTTTACCAAGTCCTGACATCGGTACCTTTTTAAAGTACTGTTGCACCTTATGCTTGTAGTAGTTCTATAAATGAAGACCACGTCCTATAGAAGTGATCTGATTTGCCTGTCAGGAGGAGTCTTATCTCTTCCAGGTGTAATGTTTCAAACATATTTGAAATCCATATGCTTATAGTTGGTATAGGAGCATTTTTCCAGAATTTTAGGATAAGCTTTTTTCCAGTTATTATAATGCTTCAATCCTTACGATCTAAATGCACTCTTGGCACTTTTTAACAGAAGGACAGTGAAATACATAACTGGTCCCAACAGCCTTGGGAACACCGGTACTGACCGTCAGATCAGCCTTCCTGATTGTGAACCCGCAGAAAGCGACTGACCCAGATGGAGCCCCCAGCCATGTTCTCAATACCTGTGCACATCAGTTGGCAAGAATATTTGTAGACATCTTTAATTATGTCTCCAATGCCAATTTGATGTTCTGACCCACTTTAAGAAGATCACTATCATACCAGTGCCAAAGAAAAACAAGATAACCTTAATGACTACTGCCCAATGGTGCTGACATCCACCATCATGAAATGCTTTGAGAGGAAGGTCATGGTACACATCAGCCTCCCAGACAGCCTTGATACACTGCAATTTACCTACTGCCGCCCATAGGTCCACATCAGATGCAACGCCCTGGCATTCTCTTTCATCTGTGGAACATTTGGATTACAAGGACACCTATGTCAGACCCCTAAGTAGACACAAAATGCTGGAGTAACTCAGCGGATCAGGTGGGGTTTTGGGACAAAACCCTTCTTCAGACAGTCAGGGGGAGTGAAACTAGAGTTATGAAAAGGTTCAGAATAAATCAAAGCTGGCACCGATGACCAAGGAAAGGTGGAAATCACAGACTCCTATTTAATTACTATAACTCAGCCTTCAGCATCATAATTCCAACCAAATCTATCTCTAAACATCTGGACCCAGGACTAAGTATCCCCGTGTGCAAATGTACTCTTGATTTCCTGACCCATGGACTGCAATCAGCAAGGATAGGTGACAAAACATCCTCCAATACCAATAATAAACCAATACCCAATACAATAATTCTCAACACTGGTGTCCCGTAAGACTGCATTCTCAGCCCCTTACTATACTCCCACGGGAAAGCAGCCATTATACCCAAGAACCAATCACACCTCGGTCATTCTCTCTTTTCCCCTCTCCCATCGAGCAGAAGATACAAAGACTTGAAAGCACATATCATCAGATTTGAGAACAGCTTTCCCCCCACTTTTATGACTCTTGAACAAACCTCTCATATGACAGGGATGAATTCCCAATCTTCCAAATTACTTTGTTGTGGTTTTTGTATTTTTTTTACCTGCATTTCTCTATAAATGTATCACTACATTCAGCACTCCTGTTTATTTCCCCTTTTGCACTACCGTACATTGCGCGATTGTTTGGTTAGCTTACAAAACAAAGGTATTTTTCACAGTTTCTTAATACATATGACAATCATAAACCAATATCAATACCAAAGACGTATAGGAAGAAACTGCAGACACTGGTTCATACCGAGATAGATGCGAAGTGCTGAAGTAACTCAGCTGGTCAGGCAGCATCTCTACAGAAAAGGAATAGCTGACCTTTCAGGTCGGAACCTTTCTTCAGACACTGAATTCAAACCTCTGAAGAAGGGTTCTAATCTGAAACTTATTCCTACTCTCCAGAGATGCTGCCTGACCTGCTGAGTTACTCCAGCACTGTGTATCTATCTTCAATACCAAAGACAATAGTCCAAAAGGCCAAAGGGTTACTGAGGTACAGCATGTAGATAAGGAATACACGCAAGCTCTCAGCAGAATTCAGCAGAATATCTAACCTCTGAGCTGTTTCAATTCAGTTGCTGAAACAGGCACTTGAAATGGTGTCTTACTAATAGATCTTCACATTGCAACTAAACCGACTTGTCTCTTGCTGCCAGGACACAATCTATAGGTTGATAACATCTCGTGGCCTTGAAAGAGGATTCATCATTAATTAATAAAAGGCAAAAGAAAACAAATCTGCAAAAAAAAAAGAGAAACTATGAAAGGATCAGAATTTACCATGGCCAGATATTTCCTGTTAGTTGACCTGGTTACTTCACCCTTTCTGTTCATTTCTGACTTTAATCATATCCGTCTAGAAATTCACCATTTCTGGAATGCTACTGAGGAAATTAGTGCATGTGGTTCAGAAGAGCTCGTTGTTGGACATTCTCAGGACCACCAACATCTAATAACTTTACCAGTTTGGGAGCCACTCAGGTATGTCTCATTACTTGTTTCCACTTCTTTAGATCTCTTCTCACAAGCCTCATACTAACAAACTAAATTCCCAGACCTCCTCATACTCTCACTTAGATCTGACCCATTCCCCACTCCTCAACACTCTGACCCATCCCCCCTCCCCCGATCCCATATTCCAGCTCTCTAGCACTTTGATCACCAATGGTGACCTTCGGACTATCGTTGATCGAACTCTACTCTTAGACTAAATGTTATTCCCTTGTCATATATCTGTACACTGTGAATGGCTTGATTGTAATCATGTATTGTCCTTCCGCTGACTGGTTAGCATGCAATAAAAGCTTTTCACTGAACCTCGGTCGACGTGACAATGAACTATTAAACTGAAGAGGGGTCTTGACCCATATCGTCACCCATTCCTTCTCTCCAGTGATGCTGCCTGTCCCACTGAGTTACTCCAGCATTTTGCGTCTATCTTTGGTTTAAACCAGCATCTGCAGTTCCTTCATATACGTGACAATAAACAAAAATGAAACTGAACTGATCAACTCAGATCAAGCCTGAAACCCTACTTCCTAATTACACTGATTCTGCAAATTCCCTGGCCCCAAATACACTCCAAATGCCAATGTCCCAAACTTTCCAACTGATGCTCTGATTTTTCCACTCCATGGTGCAGGAATCTACCACTAGTCACCAGCATCCTCTTTAATCCCCAAACCTCCAGCCCCAGAACCAGATGCTGTATTTTCCATGATGACCTCTTTGGCACAGCAAGGAAAGTGCAATGGCAAATGAGTACCAAATTTACCAAAAAGAGTACCAGAAACGCTACCAAATCACCGGCATTCCAGAAAATGACCCTGTGGTGAGCCCTTTGGTCCACATATTAATTTCAAAACAATTACATTTTAAAATGTTTTATTTTAAATTCACTCAAAAGAGAAACATTTGCTAGTTATTTTTGAAGGAAGAGAGGTTGATCGACAGTAACTTGCAATTATCATACTGTCGAAGTTCATTAGTTCATAAGTTCATGAGTTATGGAAGCAGAATTAGGCCATTTGGCCCATCAAGTCTACTCCGCTATTCAATCATGGCTGATCTATCTCTCCACCCCATTCTGCTTCCTTTTCCCCATAACCCCTATCACCCGTACTATCAAGAATCTGCCAATCTTCGACTTAAAAATATGCATTGACAGCCTCCACAGCCGTCTGTTGCAATTAATTCCATAGATTCACCACTCTCTTTCTGAAGAAATTCTTCCTCATCTCATAAAGTTGATCCATTGAATAATTACCACTTCTTAGTATCTGCAGTTTGTTTACTAAATGTGGCTAAAGTACATGATTCACAAACACAGTAACACGCACGACATTCAACGTTTTTCATTGCAGATAGAAATATGTTACTTTCCTTAACTTCATGGCAAAGTAGAGCAACTCACATGATAAATTTTGGAAATATGCCTTTAACTAAACTGCTATTCCTCACCTGCGTTTGCTGTACCATTTATACATAAATAATGATCATTAACCGCATTACCCGTCTGTAATCTTTGTCCAAACAAATCAGCCAGGTTAAAAACGTAACACGTGAACGAGAGTCTTTGAACAAAGACAATTTATTAGCTCCTCATTTAACAGTTACAACTTACATTTTTGTAACCTTCATCATCTATATGGAGGCATTTGACAAGATGACAGATGGCAAATCCTGGATGGGAAAAAAAGGTTGCTGGAGCTGCTATGGTTGAAGAGATTGATTTAACAATAATTTCAAGATTCTTTTTTAAGTTTGTGATGAAAGCAGAGAGGGAGATGTGAATAAAAAGGGAGACTGCTCCAGAATGCAGGCATATGATGTATAGGAAGGAACTGCAGATGCTGGTTCAAACCGAAGATAGACACAAAATGCTGGAATAACTCAGCGGGACAGACCGCATCTCTGGAGCGAAGGAATGGGTGACGTTTCAGGTCGAGACCCTTCTTCAGACTGAAGACATGTAGTCTGTCTTCAGTCTGTAGGCATATGATGCCTGAAGGTGTATTGTTGTATTTGAGTGCTGCAGTATTGCGGATTGAGTAATAAGACTGCCGACAGAGAAACATAAGAAAAAGGCACAAAACATTTTGTAAGGCAGAAATGGGTAGAATGGTGTAAAATCCTTTCAATCAGTATGTCTAGGAAGACTGCAGAAAGAGGGTGAAATGAGGCCATACAGTGATGTAAGGGTGAGGATTATGATGTGTCAGGGCACATTGAGAAGAGTGATATTTTAGGAGCATGAGTAACCACAATTATTATTTCAAATTTCAACAAACACACAGTGAAGCCCCATAAGTATCTGTTTATTTTTTGGTCTTAACCCTTCAGAATTTTCACTGTAAAACGCTGTTCTTTCACAGCTGGGATTCTGGTTGGAGACTGTAAAACCTCAGAGTTGCACACACATAGTCTAACAAGGTAATGAAGTACAGTGAATTAAATTTGAGTCATTCGGACAAACAGTTTAAAAAACCAAATTTAACATTAGGTCCTTATCTTGCAGTATATTATCAATTCATACTTAAACATCTGCATTGTGTTACCCTGACAGAAGGAAACATCTTGAAAACATGACTATAAGAAGCTTTTGTTTGCTTTTTCAATCTGCTTCACTTGTCCCAAAGCAGAAGTCGTCCCGTTCAGCCACAAACTCGTTTAAAGTTAGCAATGCACACAATCCAATTAACAGCTTGCAACAGTAACTAACATAAACATAACTCACCTGTACTGCTGGCCTTCTTAAACTCAGATCCTTGTAGTAAATCAGATTTCTTTTGGCACTTCACGATTTGCCTGTATGTTCCACTGTTGCTTGAACTCGTCTGTTCCATAACTGGCTCCAAAAACATCTGGGAAAAAAGCAGTGCCATAAAATAGATTTGTTTGGCTTGCTCACTGCTGGGACAGTGGAAAAGACACGTGACACAGGAAATGATTCAGTGCAATTCCAACCTCAAAAAAATTACTACAGAATCCAACTATTTCTTAGCTGTGGTCTTATACCAGACTTACCTTACCAAGATGAACACTGGTTTAGTATTAGTTTAGTTTAGAAATACAGCGTGGAAACAGACCCTTTGGTGCACCGAGTACATGCCGACCATCAAACAACCGTTCACACTAGTTCTATGTTATCCCACTTTCTCATCAACGCTTCACTCTCGGGGCAATTTACCGAGGCCAAAACCCACAAACCCGCATGTCTTTACAATATAGGAGGAAACCGGAGCACCCAGGGGAAATCCAGAAGTCTCAAAGAAAATACACAAACTCCACACAGACAGCACCCAAGGTCAGTATCCAACCCAGGTTTCTGGCGCTGTGAGGCAGCAGCTCTACCATTTTATGGCCACAGTGTTTTATTACTTTTGCGGCCCTGAAGTTTCTTGAACCATGACTACATCACAACCTACTGCCAAATGGAGAAAATAAAATATCCAGGTCTAAAAATTCAGTTGTGTGATGCTTTTTAAAAATGTGGTATGAGACTGTTTAGAAGGGAAAGTTAGTCAGAGTGGGCAATGTGAAAGTGAAGTCTGGACTACATGGACATAACGTGCTTACATTTAGATGTTTTTGAGTGGCAATCACTTGACATCATTGTTGTGGGACTAGAATGTGTATGTTTTTTGAAGGGACCATGTGGGCCTTGGATAGACAACCAGGCCCCATTGAGAAGAAGACAGTTTGATTGATCATAGCTTAAAAGGACTTTAGTTACCTGAGCTGCTACTGGGGAGACAGCCATCAAAGTCAAACATGAAACTTTCTCTAATGGAGAACAAGTGGTCCAGAGAAGGCAATCTTCCTTCTCAACCTGAAGTTTAGAACGTGGCTGCTCTTATCTCAAACTACTCCTGGTTTGAGCACTACACCTCTTTGCAAACTCTCCCCCTTCCAGACGATCCTGCTCGACCGTAGGCCTACACATCTCGTGTAACGTTTCTATGTGTGCAGTTGTTGTGTATAACTGCTGAAGGCTTGGAATTGGGTTATGTGCATATCCTGCTCTTGAGAAAAATACTTCCCTGTGGCTCCACAAGAAACAGTTTCCATGAACAGTGTAATTAAAAAAAAACATTTCTATATGGATTAAAATGTCTAGATGTATATCGCTGTAATATCAGTAATTAGAAAGAGGAAAAATAGGCTATGAACTTACTTTTTGCCCCTTTAGCCAAGTGAAATATAGATCAACTACAGGAATGGATGGACAAATGGCAGATGGAGTTTAATCTGAGCAACACCATCATAAAACTGTTTGCCTGACAAATGTTAGAAATCTGAAATTAAAATTTAAAAATGCTGAATATACACAGGTCAGGCATCAACTGTGGAAAGAGCAACAAAATTAATGCTTTAGATTGATTACCTTTTGTCAGAACTGAATTTTATGCATTTTCTGTTTTTATTACACAAATCCATTAAGCTATATTTTTACACGTAGAATTGACCAGGCCTTTCGGGCATGGTTGCTACGTTTTAGTTAATGTTTCTGAATAAAATGCCCAGAATCTGTGTTATGGAAAAAGATTACCACCCCAAAACTTACTTTTCTCTCTCAAGTCCTGACTGACTTGGTAAATACAGGCAGCATCTCTGGATGGAAGGAATGGGTGACGTTTTGGGTCAAGACCCTTCTTCAGACTGAGAGTCAGGGGAGAGGGGACTCTCAGTCTGAAGTAGGGTCTCGTCCCGAAATGTCGCCCATTCCTTCTACCCTGAGAAGTTGCCTGTCTCGCTGAGTTACTCCAGCATTTTGTGTCTCTCTTCGTTGTAAACCAACATCTGCAGTTCCACCCTACACGTTTTTCGTTTCATTGCAAATTTCCAGAAGCCACAGTTTCCTTTCCTCATAATCTATCAAATAGATATGAAGAATCCCTTGCAACATGGTTTCTAGATATCCCAGTCATGAGACTCTGCAGCACAGAGCTGTTATGGTTAGCCGCACTATAGGAATGTAATCAGTTCCACAATGGGCAATGCTCCAAAGATTCACAAGGAAATACCACTGCCTCACAAAGCCCCTCTAGCACACGATGGGTTATGATTTAGACATATATTGCCAACTCTTTGTTGTCACTGATGCTACATGTTTGAGACTGGGCTGTGAATGAGACAGGAATTGCTGGTAAATTCTAACTACTATAATAAATGTGGAACACTAAGGTTTACATTTCTTTAATCACTAACAACAAGGCACAGCAAACACAAAGTATTTATGTTATGTATATATAATATAATGACATTACATACCCACATGATTTATTATATATAAATACACCAGTTGCATTCCCTCTTTAAAACAACTGTGTGAACACTCTCCACATATGTACTGTACATTGTCATTACTGTCTGGCTTCCTCAATAATTTGACTTTTACAGCTACATTCTGATCTCTGACATTGCAATAACTCTTTGACCTGAATTCCATATTGCAACTTAATGTAGTACATTTGAATTGATAGTGAGGTACTTATCTACATCTAACCAAACATACCCTGCAGCACATTATGGTTACTGGCAAACATGGTTCTGTCGCCTGTGCAACTGGGACTTGGGATGTTTGCAAAATGTAGCATTCATCAACAACTGTCTCATTAGAGTTATTTTGTGAGCCATATACAAACAGAACATAATTTGCACCTTACATATAACTAATGTTGGAGTTGCCCTGCCACTTATTTTGAGCTGCCTTTCCTTCATCCTCTTGTCACTTCAAAACAATAATACTTGATTAGCCAAATATGTTTTGCAACATATGAGGAATTTCATTTGCCAAGTCAGTCATACAAGGAGTAAGATACTAGCCTTGGATGCAGTGGACTAATTTAACCACAAACTTATTAATTTATGTGCCTTGCATCCAATAATCTTTGAAAATAGAATTATATTTGCACAATAATGAATGTTCATGATGCTTGAATATCCAATGTAAACAGAGAGTATTTGAGTGCCTTATTCTGTTCAAAATCCTTTTTGAACAGAATAAGGCACTCAATATGCTCTGCTACAACTAATAGCAAAATAAGTCAATACCATTGTAGCATATCATACGTTGGTTATAATATTTGTTTGTAATTTTCACATGTACCAAGTTACACTGAAAAGCTTTTGTTTGTGTGCTATCCAGTCAAATGAAACCATACAACACATAAGTACAATCAAGCCGTACACAAATACAACATAGTGCAGAGAAAAATATTATAAAGCAGAATAGAGTGTTACAGCATTGTAGTGTTGTAGTTACAGAAAAAAAGTACAAAGTCTGTAATGAGGTAGGTCGGAATATCTGTACTACACCCTATCAGTAGGCTGATAACAGCTGTGAAGAAGACATTGCTGATTATGGTGGTACATGCTTTCAAGCTGGATGAGAAACTGGGATGAACGGGCTGAAAAAAGTCTTTGATTATGTTGGCTGCTTTCCTGAGGCAGCGTAATGGGGGTGTAGAGGGAGTCGATGGTAAGATGGCTGGTCTGTGAGATGGACTGGGCTGCAGCCGCAGCTTTCTGCAACTTTTAACAGTCTTGGGCAGAGCTGTTTCCAAACCAAACAGCCGTCTACAATGTATCTGTAAAAGTTGGTAATAGTCGTTGGGGTCATGCCAAATTTCTTTATTCTCCATGAAGAATTAGGTGAATTGATGTGCTTTTTTGTCTGTAACTTCAATGTGGTTGGTCCAGGACAAATTGTTGGTGATATTTTCAGCTTGACGCTCTCGACCATTGCCATTTCGACACCATTGATGCTGATTGGGACGTACTCCGCCTCACTTCCTGAAGTCAATAACCAGCTCCTTCATCTTGCTGACATTGAAGGAAAGCTTTTGGCTTGACACCATGTCACTAAGCTTCCAATCTCCTTCCTATATGCTGATGCATCATTGTTCCAGATCCATTCCTCGACGGTGTCAACTGCAAATTTATAAATTTATAAAGTTCGAGCAGGATTTGGCCGCACAATCATGAGTGTGTAGAGAGTATATTAAGGAGCATCCTCGTGGGGCACCAGAGTTGAGAATTATTGTGAAGATGTTTTGTCGCCTATCCTCACTGCTTGAGCTCTATTGGTTAGAAAGTCAAAGATCCAGTGGCAGAGGGGGATGCTGACTCCATGACCCAGGCATTTGGTTTGGATTATAATGTTAAACATGGAGCTATAGTCAATAAATATCAGTCTGAAATAGGTGTCCTTATTATCTAAATGTTCCAACAATGTGTAGGGCCAGGGAGATGGTATCTGCTTTCGGTGGGGCGCTGCAAGCCGTCAGCCCTGCTAGCATCGTGTCATTTTTTTCAACTTTTTACATTTTTTTAGTGTGTTTAACTGTATGTTTTTAATGTTTCTTTGTGTGTCTTGTGTGGGGGGTGGTGTGGGGGGGGTAAGGGGGAAACCGCTTCGGTCGCTTCCTCCACGGAGAGGTGACTTTTTCCAGGTCGCCTCCCCCGTGGCCTTTCCCGGAGACGCGCCCGGGGCTTCAGCTGCGGGCGCAGCATGGACTCTCGGCGTGGAGCGGGCGAGCCCTTGCTGGGGCTCGCCGGAGGAGAGTGCTCCGTTTGGCTGGCCCGCGGCAGCCTGAAGCCGTGGTCTGCAGAGCTCCAGCTGGCGCGGTATCCGCAGCCTGGGATCCCTCGCTGGGGACCCGGGAGAGGAAGAAGCTTCCACTCCGACTGCCGGCCCGCGGCCAACTTCTACTGCGGGCGCGGCGTGGACTTACCATCGGGAGCGGGGTCCCTCGCTGGGGATCCCTGGAGGGGAGCTTCGACTTCGACTGCCGGCCCTGCGGTCTGCCGTGCTTCTGGCTGCGGCGGGAACTTTAAATCACCGACTGCCGGCCTGCAGCCTACACCAACCTGAAGCCGCGGTCTCCGGTGGGGGAGGCACCGATTCAGGACTTACCTTGACTTTCATTCATCTGGATGCCCGCAGCGGCGACTGCGGAGGGTTGAGGTCCCGACCACGGGGGAAAATGGAGGAGGACTGGCCAAATTTTGTGCCTTCCACCACAGTGATGAATGCTGTGGTGGATGTTTGTGTTAAATTTTTATTGTGTATTGTGTGTTCTTTATCATTGTACCGCTGCTGGCAAATTCATTTCACTTGCACTTTATGTGCAAAGTGACGAATAAAACCGTATTGTATTGTATTGCTATGGTATCCCAATACCTTCAAAACTATAACCTCCTGAATAAGCTATGAGACTGACCATGTTCTTTGCTAACAATATGTGACTAAACTCCTTTTCATATAAATCCTGCACCATAATGGAACAATCTACTTCTGTGTCAATCTGTATAACTAGTGAATTACCATCAGTCGTCAACATAAATTACATTTTGCATCATCTGCTTCAGCTATAAGTTTGTACAGTTTGTTTATTTGTCCCATTTTAGTAGAGAAATTTCTGCACTAATGCCAGTTTTACATTAGAAAAAGCATTCCCATCTGTTACCTATTATATTGATTTTCTTTTCCTCAACAACGGACCCTCCAGAGCCCTTTGAGGTAAATAATTCCAAAGACATCCAATTCTATGCAAAAAGCAAATTTTCTTCCTTCCACTCCTAAGTGTCTTGCTCTCAGATTATGCTCCCCATTTCTGGACTCATTGAAGTAAAGCAGCAATTTGGTATCTACTCTGTCGATCCTTGCCTAAATCTTGTATATCACCTCTCATTTTCTAACTCCATTGAGCATGGGCCAAGCTTCCTCTATCCTTCATCTTTGGCAGTCCTCTCAGGAGTCAGTAAATCCAGGAAAAGTAGATCCTTTCTAAGGCAGGAAGATGAAGTAGTACTTCAAATGTGGCTCACTTAAGTCTGGTACAACATAAGGAAGAGTTCCTTACTTTTGTACTCCTAAAAACTTGTAATAAAAGGCAATAAGCCTTTCTTTCTTCTAATCACTTGTTGTATGTTTAACTTCTGCACCTCATAAGCAGCGTGCCAATTTTACATCTCAATCTCCTAAACCAACACACCAGTTTAGATCTCTGGCATTATATAAATTGTTTCTCAATTTACGTCAATCTACATCATCCATTTTCTTCTGTTCTCTATCCTACCAATATATTCAATTTGTCCTCCCCATTCTTCCCACTTCTCTGCAATTTAAAATCTGCCCATCTTCTAAATGTTTCCAATTTTGGTAGGGGACCCTCAATCTGATACATTAACTTTGTTTCTCTCTCCACATATGCTGCCAGACCTGCATATTTCCCATATTTTCTGTTAATATTGCAACATAAGCATTCACTTTGCACAAATATTTATTAATTTCTCATTATTTAATAAATATTCTGTGACAGAATTCGTCATACGTGCACAACCTTAAATTTTCTCACAGTGTACACCATCTGCCACCATCGTACCCACTTACTTAACTTGTCCTTGGCCTTCAGAGATACTTTGTGACCTTAAAACTTATTTTCTCTTTTAGCTTTGGATCATGAGCAAGTTTAGATCCATTGCACAAAACAGAAAATATTGGAAATACTCAGCAGGCTGGATAGCATCTGCAGATAAAGACACAGAATTAACATTTCCGAAAGCAAAATATACAGGAAATATCCAGTAGGCCAATTAACCTTCGTAAAAACAATATGATTGGTAGAAGTAAAGCCAAATATTTTATTATTTCAGTAATATGTGTTTAGCTTTTGACAATGCAGTGTGATACTGTTCCCTGGGATGGTCTAAAGTTTAAGTTTGGTAAGACAAGGTTTCTATCCAGCAAATACATGTGGAAATGGTTAGCATTCTGGAATCTAGACACTGACAACAGCTGTTAGGCAGCCTCAAGAATAAATTGATCTTGCTGGGACCAAATGCGGACATAAGGAAACTGATGTGTGAATTGATTTTACATTTTGTTTAGGAGATTTGAATAGCTGCTTAGCACACTGTAAGGCTGTTATATACAGGCTAATGTAACTTCTGAAATGTTAGTGGAGAAAATGTAGGACACCTCTTGGTTATTGTTATCATTCATAACAGAACCAATTTCAGTGCTGTGCGGTGTCAAGCAAACCCATGTCAATACCACAGCAATATTTTCTGGTGTGATTAAGAAGACACATGGCAGACACAAGCAACTGCAGATGCTGATTTACAAAAAAAGCCACAAAATGCTGCGTTACTCAACAGGTCAGGCAGCATCTCAGGAGAACTTGGATAGGGAATGTTTTGGGTCGGGACACTTCTTCAGACAGGCTTCATTAAGGGTAGGAGGCTTGGAGAGATGTGGAGGAAGAGCAGGAATCACAAAGAATCACAATTGAATTGATAGAGGCGCTCACAGAATTCCCGTCAGACAGAGGAGGAAAACTTCTTCAGAGTAGGAGATTTTGCAGTGGAGCAGTAAAATGTAGACACAAAGAAAGCAGAAGCTGGTTTACGAAAAAAGACACAAAGTGCTGGAGAAATTCAGTAGATCAAATAACAAGTTTGGTTTACACAGTGAGAGGATTGAAGAGCAGGAGCTGCTGAGTTACTCCAGCACTTTCTGTCCCTTTTGTGCATTAACCAGTTCTTTGTTTCTTTTTTCTCTCCATACTGTTATCAATTCCTACCAGATTCTACCACTCACCAACACATTAGGGGAAATTTACAGCGGCCAATTAACCTACCAACTACCAACACGTCTTTGAGATGTGAGGGGGAAACCGGAGCATTCAGAGGAAATCCACATGTTCTCAGGGCTAACGTGCAAACACCATTCAGACAGCACCCGAGGTCAGGATTGATGTGACAGTGGCTCTACAAGCTGTAGACATTCCCAGCAATCCACAGATTCAACTACGCACCTAAACATTTGGGGCAACTTACATTAGCCAATTAACATTTCAATCCAAATGTCTTTAAGACTTGGAAGGAAAATAGACACCTAGAAGAAACCCACTTGATCACATCGCACACATGCAAACTTCAAAAGCCAGGAATAAACTCATTCAGATTCAATGGAGCTGCGAGACTGCAGCTCTACTAGCTGCACCACTCGGCTGCTTATTCGGCACCTCTTACCCCATCTAAGGTAGAGTCTGTGGAACCCACATAGACCTGACCTCAAAACCTCCACACATGCAATTCATCCCCTATCTTGAGGAACCACCTCAGAAAAAGATAATGTTTTTTATCATTTATATGCATCTGCCCTTATTCAAGTTGCTTCTTTCATCAGCGAAAGTAACACTGGAAATCCTGACTGAAATGTAAGTAAATATTTACAATTTTTCACACATTTAGCAGTTTTTTATCATCCGAAAACCGTCAGGAAAATCCTGCATTATGTGTTCTGTTTCTAATTTTCTGTCCGAATATGTAAACCTCAAATACACAACTACTGTTAAGGGCCTGTCCCACTTTCCCAAGTCCTCTGCCGAGTTGAAAGGACCTTAAAAAAAAAATCAAGATTTTTGTGATCTACGAACTCCTCCTCCCGACTATCTTTTTACTCGTGGACTTTTTTTGTCATGCTGGAAAAAACATCCCGATTTACCTGATGCCCCGAGTACCTATGGCTGGCATAACGAGCCGCTACGATATATCTACGGACTCCTATGGCCTCCTACGGATTCACTACGGACATTCTCCGAGTTTGAATCAAGGGGAAAACTCGGGAGAATTCGTGAGTAACTCGGGAAAGTGGGACAGGCCCTTTAGCAACTTCCATACATCAGGTCATCTTATTCTTCATCATCAACTGTGTTGAAAAACTCGAAATACCTCAGCCTCCCAATGGCATGGAGGTAGTTTCCCGTTTTTCCCCATTATTAGATAGATTAGATTAGATAGCCCTTTATTGTCATTCAGACCGAAGTCTGAACGAAATTGCAACAGTCAAACATAAAACAACAATAAACACATATTAACATCCACCACAGTGAGTCCACCCAACATCTCCTCACTGTGATGGAGGCAAAAGTCTTAGGTCTGCAGTCTCTTCCCTCTTCTCCCTCTGCGCTGAGGCGATACCCCCCGGGCGATGTTTCCCGCGGCTCAAACACCGCGGCTCAGGGTGGTCGAAGCTGCCGCCCACCAGTCCTGCAGACGTAGCCGCTGCCCCGCGGCCGAACCCCGGACTCAGGCCACCACCGCCAGAACACCGTCCCAGCCACTCTCACGTGAGTACCGTGCCGTCTTCAGCCTCGGGCTGGGCCGCCCCGTCATGGGCGTCGCTTCTTCCCCGGGCCGGGCCACCCCGACATGGGCGTCGCTTCTTCCCCAGGCCGGGCCGCCCCGACATGGGCGCCGAACCTCCCTCGGGCCGGGCTGCCCCGACTTGGGCGTCGCTTCTCCCCCCGGCCGGGCCGCCCCGACTTGGGCGTCGCTTCTCCCCCCCGGCTGGGCCGCCCCGACTTGGGCGTCGCTTCTCACTCGGGCCGGGCCGCCCCGACTTGGGCGCCGAACCTCCCTCGGGCCGGGCCGCCCAGACATGGGCGCCCACGGGAGCACTGTTCCAGCCCTGAGCCGGACCACCCTCACGGGAGCGAGCTCAGGGCGAGTCCTGACGGGCTCTGCCTCCGGAGCCTCGAGGTCATCAGCTCCATTAGGCCTCAGCGCAGACAGAGGCAGAGAAGGGGAATACGACCAAAAGTCGCATTCCCCCGCAGGGAGAGACTGCAAACCCCGTTACAACCCCCCACCCCCCCAAAACACAAACTAAAAACTAAAAACTAGACTAACCAAAACGAAATAAACAACACAAAAAACACAAACAAACAGGACTGCCGATGAGCCACTGCAGCCAGTGCCGCGCCGCCACTGTGACAAATCTTTTCTCACAGAGCCTCACATTTGTTTTTATCAACGTCAATGTAACATGCAGACCTTATTTATGGCCTCCTTCTGCATTATACATTTAAGATAAGTTAGAACTGGGAAACCCAATGGTCTTGTGGACAGTTTTTTTGCAAATACCATGGATCGTGAAAAACACAATGCCATATGTTTCTTTTCAAACAAGTACAAGATTTAATTGTCAAACTACTACATTTTTAGTTTGACTTATAACCTGTCAACCATCCCAAAAGCCTCTCAGGATTTCTGGGATTGTCTTCTAAAGTTCCATGGCTCCAATCCAAATCCCAGGAATTTCTTGTTGACAGTGTCTAGCCGTTCTGTGCAATATCAGAGGATAAATATAGATGGGAAAAGCGGGTAAACCATTTTTACCTCATTTCTTCAGAATTGTTAAAAACTTACATTCTCGTATCATCTAATATATCAAGACATAAATGTACTTTTCATTCCCACCAAAACTATAGGGAGTATAAGGAAAATGTACACTATTTTTAATTTTAACATGAAGTGTTTCCTGCCAACTTGTTCTAAATATTCCTTTCACTGGTTTCACTTTATGTTTATGACCTATTAGCATCATACTTTGAACTAGTTACCTTATTAATGCCATTTAGTATATTTTATATTTTAAGGACTGTATATGGAAAGTTAACAATTACATTTAGATCATCAGTTGAGTTTCAATTTTTCTCTAACTTTAGAAATGAATCTATTTTATTTCTGGAAGCTGTGCTGAAATTCCATAATAACACTCTTCAAGTTAATGATACATGGCTCATGTTCCTATTTTGGTATGTTGATAATAAGTAGATAATCCTGAGCATATGCTGTAATTTTCCAGCACAGACTTATTGCCATCACCAAATATAGACTTCTTTATGGCCACATAAGTAGATCGAGTGGTAAAGAAGGCATTTGATCATGCTGTTTTATCAGTGGGGCATTGAGTGTAGGTATCAGGAAATTGTGTTGGAATTTAGTTAGAGCCCCATGTGAAGTATAGTGTGCAGTTCTGCTCAACCTTTTACAGGGTGGAGGCTCTGCAAAAGGTGCAGAAGAGGTTCACCAGAATGCTGCCTGGATTAGAGTGTATTAGCAAAAAGGAGAGGTTAGATAAAATTGGATTGTTTTCTCTAGAATATTGGAAGTTAAGTAGAAACCTGATAGAAGTATAGATTACGAGGGGTACAGGTAGGGTATACAGTCAGAATCTTTTTTGCAAGATGTGAATGTCAAAGGATAGAGGGCATAGCTTGAAGGTCAAAAAGGGCAATGTTTAAAGGAGATGTGCAGGGCAAGTTTTTTTACACATATAGAGTGGTGAGTGCCTGGAATGCACTGTCAGGGGTGGTGATGGAGGTAGATATGATTGTGGCATTTAAAAGACTTTTAGATAGGCATATGGATGTGCAGGGAATGGAGGGATATGGATCACATGCAGGCAGATGAGATTAGTTTAACGGCATCCTGTTCAGCATGGACATTGTGGGCTGCAGGGCCTAATCCTTTGCTGTACTGTTCTATGTGCTTAACGTGAGAATGTTCATTATCTGTCTATAGGAATAAAGTCATAGACAAACATGAAGACATTTAGAACACACCAACAATTGTTTTGCCATAGAGCTGGAAGTTTTTTTTAAATTAACTCAATTTTGCATTAAAAGCACCAAATTCAATGAGATGAATTCAATGTTACGAAATTACGACCTTCAATAAATTATTTACTTTATCAATAATCACATGTTAAAAAAAATGCAATGTGCTGGAGTAACTCAGCGAGTCGGGCAACATCTCTGAAGGACATAAATAGATGACGTTTCAGGTTATGACACTTCTTCAGACTACTTGTAGAAGGGGGGAGAAAACTGGAAAAGAAGTGGGGGTGTGTCAAAGCATGGCAAGTGAGGTGGATATAGATTTAGTTTAGTTTTGAGAATAAACATGGAAACAGACCCTTCAGCCCACTGAATCAATGCCGACCATCGGTCACACATACATTCGTTATATTTTATCCCACTTTTGCATTCTACACACAAGGGGCAATTTACAGAAGCCAATTAACCTACAAATCTGTATGTCTTTGGAAAGTGGGAGGAGATCAAAGCACCTGAAGAAAACCCACGCACACAGGGAAAACGTACAAATTCTGCACAGACAGCATCCGTAGTCAGGATCGAACCCACGTCTCTAGCACTGTGAGGTGGGGTTTGAATGGCAGATGGGTGGACAGAAGCAAGATATGAAAAGGAGACAGAAGGGTGTGAAATAGGAGAGAAGAAGAGTGAAACGTGAAGCCAGAGGAAGAGACAGAGGGAACGGGAAGGAGGCGGCATCTTGGAAGAAATGAGTGCTCACCCAGGTGGGGCAGAGGGATCTACATCTGCAGCTCCATGTGTCACCATATTGCAAGGTGTGTCATTGGGTCAACTGAACAGCAGGGATCAGAGGTGAGGAAACAGTGACATCTAATGTTCATTGGATGCATTGCAGCTGTATTATGATACACATTATTCCTTGATTTTAAACTAGTTTTGTCATACCATTTTTCTCACTATTTATTTGCAAAGCAAGTGGCTGCATCTTTCCTAGCCTGTTCCAAGAGTGTAGTGAGTTTTCTGAAGCATGATACATCTAATAATGTCCACACTTCTGTACAACAGCAAACTGCTAATATCAGTTACACAACAGCTGCAGTTTTGAAGAGAGTGGTACTGATATGATTGTGCTCCACTTAGGTTAACCTCAAGCTTTGGTTTGGACTAAACTTAATCTAAAAGAAAAGGAATTGGCGATGAGGGAGAAAGGCTTACAACATGGACTTAAAAACTTGTTTTATATTTTCCTACTCGGGGAATTTTTAAATAAATCTATGCATTAATCAGTAGCAGATGATCAAAAAGCACATGTTGAGGGATGTGGTGGAGAGGAAACGTCAGATGTCAATATCTTTTCACATAACTACAGAACAGAGCAAGAACTCCAGAGGAATAGTGGGTCGTCAAATATTACATAATATAACAATATTGAGGTGGATAAAGAGAAACATTTCATTGATGTAATGAGAACACAATGCCATTCTTTTGCTTTATTTTCAGCAGCCCTATTGTGGCGAAGAGTGGGAAATGTAATTGTGATAGGATGGTACTTCAAGAAGAGTTGCTTAAGAAGAATTTTCATGGGGGCAAGAATTAAATACTTTATTCTGAGAATGGTTAGAATTTGGAATTTGCTACTGCATGCATGGTTGAACCACTTTCAAGTAAGCTGGATAAGTACATGAAGTGAAAGGAAAACAAACAATTCTGTAAGAGAAGAAATTATCAAGGGATCTCGCTGTTGTCTGAATTTGTGCTTGGAGTCAAGGGGTGTAGTAGGCAAGGTGCTAAACAAATACTTTAAAGGTAGATAAAAATGCTGGAGAAACTCAGCGTGTGAGGCAGCATCTATGGAGCAAAGGGAAAAGGCGACGTTTCGGGTCGAGACCCTTCTTCAGAAGGTAGGTAAGAAGGCAGAAGGGTCTCGACCCGAAACGTCACATTTTCCTTTGCTCCCTAGATGCTGCCTCACCCACTGAGTTTCTCCAGCATTTTATCTCCCTTCGATTTTTCCAGCATCTGCAGTTCCTTCTTAAACAATTACTTTACATCTGTTTTCACCAAGGAGAAGGACATGAAAAACAATGAGATCAGTTTGGAGAATACTAATCTGCAAGGGTTGAGGGAGATTAAGAAGGAGCTGTTGAGACTCTTGAACTGCATTAAGGTGGATAAATCCCCAGGGCATGATAGATCTATCCCAGGTTATAAAGAGAGGCAAGAGGAGATTGTGGGAGCCTTAACAAAGATCTTTGTGCCTTCTCTAGCCACAGGCAAGGTCCCGGAGGACCGGGGAATAACATTGTTCCGTTTTTCAAGATGGGAAGTAGCGAGAATCCAGGGAATTATACAGTGAGCCTCACATCAGTGGAAAGGATTCTTCGGGATAGGATTTACTCCCATATGGTAGAGAATGGATTAATTAGGGACAGCTGCGTGGCTTTGTAACATTGCAGGTCATGTCTTACTAATTTGATTGAGTGCTTTGAGGAGTGACAAAGGAGATCTATGAGGGTAGAGCGGTGGATGGTGTCCACATGGATTTTAATAAACCATTAAAAAAGGGGCCCATGGTAGGCTGATCCAGTAGATTAAGATGCACAGGATTAACAGTGATTTGGTTGTAAGGATTCTGAACTGGCTTACTGATAAATGACAGAGGATTGTGGTGGAAGGACAATATTCAAGCTGGAGGTCTGAGACCAGTGGAGTTCCACAGGGATCTGTTGTGACCTTTGTCATTTATATATAAATGACTTGAAAGTAAACATAGATAGGTTTGTTAGTAAGTTTGCACCTGTTTGCTGAATTCTGTGGGGAAGGTATATGCAGGTAGTTAATCTTGGCACCATTTTCCGCAGACAAAAAGCCTAATGTATAGATGAATGGCAGAATCTAGGGGAGCTGATGAGAATGTGGGGAGAATAAAAGATGGAAACATAGAAACATAGAAACATAGAAATTAGGTGCAGGAGTAGGCCATTCGGCCCTTCGAGCCTGCACCGCCATTCAATATGATCATGGCTGATCATATAGGATTGGAGTAAATAGGTGGTTGAAGGTCAGTGTGAACTTGGATTCAATGGACTGGTAACCTGCCAAGGCTTGGATCCTTTAAAAAAAAAAACGAAGCAACCATTGTGAAAGGTTGCTTCTGTCAGAGACAAGATATGTCACGTTAGTCCAGTCTAAACTGTTGAAGATACTTATGCCTAGGAACATGCGCAGTTCTGTTCAACTCTTGACAGGGTGGAGGCTTTGGAGAAGGTGCAGAAGAGGTTCACCAGAATGTTGCCTGGATTAGAGTGTATTAGCAAAAAGGAGAGATTGGACAAAATTGGATTGTTTTCTCTAAAATATTAGAAGTTAAGTGGAAACCTGATAGAAGTATATGTATAAAATATTATGACAGATACAGGCGGGGTATACAGTCAGAATCTTTTTTGCAAGATGGGAATGTCAAAGAATAGCAGGCATAGCTTTAAGGTAAAAAAAGGGCAATGTTTAAAGGAGATGTGCAGGGCAGGTTTTTTTACATATAGAGTGGTGGGTGCCTGGAATGCACTGCCAGGGGTGGTGGGGGAGGCAGATATGATTGTGGCATTACTTATGCCTAGGAACATGAAGCTCTCAACCATTTCTACTTCAATACCATTAATGCTGATTAGTTTAATTTAATTTAGAGATACAGCATAGAAACAGGCTCTTCTGCCCACCAAGTCCACACCAACCGTCGATCACCCGTACACTAGTTCTAAGCTATTCCAGTTTTGCATTCTACACACTAGGTGCAATTTACAGAAGTCAATTAACCTACAAACCTATATAAGGTCATAAGGTCATGTGATAGGAGCAGAATTAAGCCATTTGGGCCCATCAAGGCTATTCTGCTATTCAATCATGGCTGATCTATCTCTCCCTCCTAGCACCATTCTCCTGCCTTCTCCCCATAACTCCTGACACCCATACTAATCAAGAATCTATCTATCTCTGCCTTATCCATTGACTTGGCCTCCCCAGCCTTCTGTGGCAAAGAATTCCACAGATTCACCATTCTTGATTTGATTTGATTTGATTTAATTTATTGTCATTGTCTTCAATTAAGAGACAACACAATTATTTTTCCCTTACAGTCATACAAAAAATAAAATAAAATAAAAAAAACACAAAAACACAGAACACAGTACATCCACAACACAAACATCCCCACAGCCGCACCAAAGTTCCCCACTGTGAGGGAAGGAACCAAAGTCCAGTCAACCTCCTCACTGATGTTCCCCAATGTTCACCCGTGGTCGGGGCCTACCGAGCACCCCGTAGTCACCGCTATGGGCGGCCCGATGTTCAGGCCCTCTCACCGGGAAAGATGGAACCCGACGTCGAACGGGAGAACATCCTCAGCGGCCTGCACCTCTGAATCGGCCACCTTCCACCAGAGTCCGCGGCTCCCGATGTCCACAGGCTGCGCTGGGCAGAGATTCGCGCTGGCGACCCCCGGCAAAGGGTCCCAGGACTCCACAATGTTAAAGTCAGCGCCGCCAGCGTTGGGAGCTCCGCACCCACAACTCCGCGATGTTGGAGCAGCGGCCCAACACTCCGGAGCTCCAAGCGGCGATCCCAGGTAAGGCCTCGCCCACTCCGCGATGTATCGAGCACAGCGCCGCAGCTGCTGAAGCTCTGGTCCCGTCCCGTCCCAGCAGGAAAGGCCGCGCCAATCCAGTTGGTAGGCCGCGAGGGTGGAGGGGAGGCGAGGACGCGACTCGGATAATAGCCGCATCCTCTCCAGGAAGCGACTGAAGGACGGTTTCCCCCTTACCCTACCCGCTTCCCCCCACATAAAATACTGAAAAAAACAAAAAAAACACTCTAAACATACCAAAAAATAAAAAAAGACAACCAGACCGTGGGCGGATGTCCAGGATCTCTGACTAAAGACATTTTTATTTTTGGAATATGGGAGGAAATCAGACCCATGTGATCACAGAAGGAACGTACAAACACCACACAGACAGCTCCCATAGTTAGGATCGAACGCAGGTCTCTGGCGCTGTGAGGCAGCAACTCTACCGCTGTGCCACCCTGCCGCCCAGATTGTGATAAATACTCCACCTCACTTCCTGAAGTCAATAACCACCTCCTTTGTCTTGCTGACTTTGAAGGAAAGGTCATTGGCTTGAAACTATGCCACTGAGGTCTCAATCTTCCAGTACTCCGTCTCATCATTGTTCGAGATCGGGCCCGCTGGAGTGATGTAATCTGCAACTTGCAATTGGAGTTAGAGCAGAATTTGGCCGCGCAGCATAAATATAAATGGAAGCTGAGAACGCATCCTTGCTGGGCACTGTTATTGTGAATTGTTGTGGAGGTTGTTTAGTGACCTATCCTCACTAATTGTTGCTTATGGATCAGGAAGTCAAGGATCCCGTGGCAGAGGGGACTGCTGTCTCCTAGTTCCAGAGGTTTGGGATTATGGTGTTAAAGGTGGAACTAGAGTCGATAAATAGGAGCCTGACATATGTGTTGTTGTTATCTACATGTTCCTGTGATGAGTGTAGGGTCAGGGCAGGGTGCATTACCCCACTGTAGTGGGCCAGACCTCCAACAATGATGAGACAGGAAGGAGATCGAGAGCTTAGTTTCATGCTGTCACGACTGTTCAAGGACAAGCTTTTCCAGTAAGTAAAATTCCTACACATGCCTGGATTTTACTTTCGTTAAAGGCACATTTCACATATCATAACATCCCCCCTTTTTCCAAAAGAGAAAAACGTACAGATGTACAATGTATGCTCACTTGGCATATATCTGTCCGTGAGAAAAGAACACTTTTTCTAAAGTAAAGTTTCCTTTCCTTCTCATTATCTTATTTACATAAACTTATTTTATCATACTTGCAACCTCATACAGACATAACAATTGATAAGAACTAAATCAATGGGTCTCCAAAATAATAAGGCGGTCTCACAGCTCGACCTGAGCGAGTTCTCAATGTAATGTTTATGTCAATGTCCTTGTTTTTGTCAGTTCGCTCAGTAGCTGTTTGCTTTTCAGTAGGCGCTGGCTGCTGTTTCAACGCCTGTGTCGCGTAAGTTGTGGTCGGTGTAGTAGATTCGCCCTGGTCTTTGATGGTCTGGCCGTGCTTCGCATGTTGACGTGCGCCTAGCTCGTCTGGTGGATTTTGGCAGGTCTTGCGGAGATGTAGGCGATTGCGACGGTATATGCCAGATGGGCTCTGAACCACATATGAACGCTCGTCAAGCTGGCGAGAAACGATGGCTTTCTCCCAACTCTTCTTTCCTTGTACGAGGGGTTGCATTCGCACTGTGTCGCCCTCATGAAGTGTGGAAAGGTCTTTAGCTGACTTATTGTAATTGCCAGCTTCATGCGTTCATGCTCGTACACAACTCTGGGTTCAAGTAGTCTCGCTGTCGTCGGCCGAAGTGAGTCTGTGGAATTCTCTGCCTCAGAGGGCGGTGGAGGCCAGTTTCTCTGGATGCTTTCAAGAGAGAGCTAGATAGGGCTTTTAAAGATAGCGGAGTCAGGGGATATGGGGTGAAGGCAGGAACGGGGTACTGAATGGGGATGATCAGCCATGATCACATTGAATGGCGGTGCTGGCTCGAAGGGCCAAATGGCCTACTCCTGCACCCATTGTCTATTGTCTATTGATTTGCTTCGCTGTTTTGACGGCTGATTCTGCCTTCCCATTCGCTTTGCTATTACCGGGACTGCTGCACAGGTGCTCAAAATCCCATTCCCTCGCAAACTGGCGAAATATGACCAATGTGTATTGAGGCCCGTTATCGCTCACAACTTGTGTCGGGCTGCCGTATCTCGCGAAATGAGCTTTCAACTTGCAAATCACGGTTGGACTGCTCGTGTCTCTCAGCCGGTCTACTTCGACAAAGTTGCTGTGGTAGTCTACGGTGACGAGATAATCTTTATCGTCCCATGTAAAGAGATCTGTGCCGACTTTCTCCCATGGCCTTGTCGGTGGCTCATGACATGAGCGTCTCTTTTTGCTGGCTCACCTCATAGGTGCGGCACACATGACATGTAGCAATATACTGTTGATGTCGCTACTCATGCCAGGCCAGAATAGTCATTCGCGTGCTCGTCGCAGGCAGCCTTCGATGCTTAGTTGTGAAGAATGTATCTTTTCTTTCATGTGTCTTCTTAAGCTTATCGGTATGATCACGCACTCGCCCTTGAAGATCAAACCATCTTGGACTGTGAGCTCATCCCTATAGCTGTAATAAGGCGTGAGCTGCTCTGGTAGCCTATCTCGTTCACTAGGCCACCCACTGATGATGACACGTTTCAGCATCTGTAGTGTGTCTTCTTTCGCTTTTTCATTGCGAATTTGACTCGTCTCGAATTGGCAAGTGTGATACCATGTTGACCTCCTCGAATGCTTACTCGCTGCTCAGAGTACCGCTAACTGCACTCGACAGTGTATCCGCAAGGTACATGAGCTTCCCGACAGTAGCTGATGTCGAAATCATAGCTCTGTAGGCGGAGTAGCATTCCTTGAAGACGCTTCGGCGCTTTCACTAACGTCTTCTTTGCTATAATTTCCAGCGGCTTGTGATTGCTGATCATGCTGGTGAAACGACCAAATGTATACTGATGGAAACGTCCCATTGCAAATACCACAGCGAGCATCTCCTTCTCAATCGAGACATATCGCAATTCGGTGCCAGTTATTGCTTTGCTCGCATATGCGATGGGACGTCCCTTTTGGAGCAAGGCTGTCCCCAGTCCCTTGTTGCTCTCGTCACACTGAATCGTCAGTTCCTCCTTGGGATTGTAGTACGCTAAGATCGGTGCTAAAGATACCATCTGTCTGATCTTGGTCCTGCTCAGCAGATCACTCCCATGCTATGTCTGGTCTCGACTCGTCAGCTGCCTGATGGGCTCAAGGGTATCAGCCAGGCACACCCTGTACACCTGAGGGTGCTGGCATATTGACGACATCTGCGACCTTTTTTGGCTCGGGTTGCAGTCCTGTGCCAGTGACCACATGTCCTAAAAAGGGTATCTCAGTTGCTCTGAAGACAGTCTTGTCCTTGTTAAGTTTGATGTGTTGCTGTACACATCACTGAAGCTACTGCTCGAGCTTCGCGTCGTGGTCGATGACCGCGTCTTCCATCACCTCTCCTTACCATAGATGAGGATGTCGTCTGCAACACAGATCACTCCAGGTAGCCCGTCGAGCGCTTGATGTAATCTTTGCTGGAAGATTTCAAACGATACACTTAAACCAAATGACAATCGGCGCCACCGGTAACACCCGAAAGGTGTGTTGAACGTCGTCAGATTGCATGATTCGTCATCAAGTTTCAGCCAGAAAGCTGAGCTCATGTCTAGCTTACTGAAGATCAAAGATCATAGAGCGTAGCAAGATGGACCACTCCTGCAAAATCCAATGGACTAACGTGTAGTACGGAACGGGGCGGGATGTCCGCCATTTTAGCAAACCCGACCCGACTTCCGTGGAATGTGTAATCAGCAAAGATCGTAGAGTAGAGTTGGGTCGGGTTGGTTTCTTTATTTGAAAATAGAAATGAGGAAAACTATCAAGGGAATGATTTGGTATGGTAATTGAAAAGTTTCTGAAATATCAACTTAGAATGGAATCGGAGCATGCAACCATTGTCTTTTTTGAGGAGGACAGATGAGAGCTTTAGCTTACAGCCCAGGATGGAATTAATTTTAGCAAATGTTTGCTTGCTGTCAGAGCAATATTTCAATGGCCTGCATTATCTGCAATTTGAACATTAAAAATGGCATGAAGGAGAAGGCAATGCTTAGGAAGGAACTACAGATGCTGGTTTAAGCTGTAGACACAGAATGCTGGAATAATTCAGCGGGACAGGCGGCATCTCTGGAGAGAAGGAATGGGTGACGTTTCAGGTCGAGACCCTTCTTCAGACTGAAAGTCCCTTTCCCATGACTTTCAGTCTGAAGAAGGGTCTCCACCCGAAACGTCACCCATTCCTTCTCTCCACAGATGCCGCCTGCCCCGCTGAGTTACTCCAGCATTTTGTGTCTATCTTCGGTTTAAACCAGCATCTGCAGTTCCTTCCTATACACACTCTGTCCAGTCGAGGGTACAATTGGCGATCGAAATACTACAGCGAGTGTTCAAGGATGATTAATGCACCTGGCTCCAGTTTATATGCTTAACTTCATCCCGTGTTGAAACCAATCCTGGGGTGTATTAATCACCAGTAAATACACGCTTCATTCCCATCTTTTCATTACTTGTATGACAGTTTCTAAAATCGGCGCACATAATGCTTCCGGGTCCGTTTGAATGGATGAAAAATACAGCGATTCCGAATCTCGCTGCACTTAGCCCAGTAGAGTTCTCTTCTTTACTCGTTTTAATGCACGTAAAAGCAAATGACAATACAAAGTGAAGATTTTGCCACAAACAACCAAAAAGCTTGTAATGATTAGCATTTTATTAACATTTCCCCTTTTCATTTTGGATCAAATAAATAAAAGTGATAGACGTTTACACAGAATTCAAAATATTTTTTTTATTATGGATAGCATTTTGGAGATTTGTAGAGAAATGGAACACTTAATGTTGAGGCACCGTTACTGTAATCCGACGCTTAACATGCCTGCGTTTTAAAATCGAAATATTCCTTTGCTGTAAAATAAATAGTTACACATGGTCATAGCTGGTTACCCTATATTCTGCTAATTGATATTCTTTTTTTTTAAACTGCGTAAATGATAAATTGCAATAACAATGTGTTTTTAAGAGTTTACTTCAGTTGTGATTAGTTAACGGAGTAATCCATTTGAAATAGAAATTAATTATATTTTCCCAAAACAAAAATCGAGGAAAAATGTCCCGAGTGCATAAATTCTTAATTCACAATCAAGAAACTGCATCAAGAAACATCGGATTATAATTTGATTTTAGACTCTCAATACAATCCATTAGGAACCGCAACAGTTCTGCGTGCGGCACGCACTTGGGCAAATGAAATGCATCAGTCTTTAGCATTGCAACAATTTCATACATATTGAGCTAGGAGCTGAAGCTAGCGTCTGCAGTTTTAGAGCACGGCACAATTACAAGTAATCAAAAGAAAAATATTAACTTTATCTAACACCTGGGTGAAAAGGGTCTTGACCCGAAATGTCACCCATTCATTCTATCCAGAGATGCTGCCTGGCCCGAACCGCTGAGTTACTCCAGCTTTTTGTGTCTATCTTTGGTGTAAACCAAAGATCATACAACGGAGCAAGATAGCCCACTCCAAAGATCATAGAGCGGACGCCATAACCAAAGATCATAGATTGGAGCGGAGACGGAAACCGGTTACGGAAATGGCGCTGAGGATTACCCATGACCTACTACGGCTTTTTCGACGAGTTGACTATCTTGCTCCGCTCTACGATCTTTGCTGAAGATCTTCGCATGGTCGAGATCTGTCAAGGTGTCCTCAATAACTGGGAGCGGATAGTGTTCTCGCTTCAGCACTTTGATTAGCGGCCGTGGATCGATGCACACCCGGAGATCGCCATTCTTTTTCTCCGCGACCACGAGCTGGCTGACCCAACTCGTCGGCTCGTGAACTGGTGGGATCACGTGACGCTCTACCATGCGCTCTAGCTCCATCTTCACCTTCTGCTTTATCGCATGAGGTACACGTCGTGGCGGTAAGACTGTGGGTTGCACTTCCTCATCAATCTGCAGGTGTGCTTCACCAGGCAGCTCTCCTAGTTTACCATCGAACACCTCTGCATAGCATTCTTCAGTCTTACCTGCTTTCTCTTTTACGACCGTCGACGTGTGTACACGGTGAAAGCTGTCGTCATTTACAATGATCAAATTCATTCACTGACTAGCTTTGCTTTCTAGCAGTGGTGTGAAGCCATCACTGACCACAATGAACTCCACAGAATACTTGCGGTTTGTCTTGGGGTTGAGCAGTGAACCCGGCAAACTCCTTCTGCGTCCATTGCAGTCTAATTCCACATCATGAGCTTCTTGTGACATGGGGATAGTGTGTGGTCTACGCCGTGTAAATATCTGCGTGGCAAGATGTTCATGCTCGCTCCGCTGTCCACTTGGAAGTAGACCTGCTTCCCATTGACAAGCATCTCTAGGCCACACCGTGTTAATTGTGAGCGTGATACTATCAATGAACTCAAAGCTTGTGTCACTTCCGCCTGGTCGTCCACTTTGTGCACTTTCATCTTTCTGCACACTTTGGCAAAGTGGTTGCGTCCGTAGGCTGGACATTGCTGTTTGTCCATTGCATGGCCCTTGCCACAATATTTGCACGCTTTTGATTCTTGATTGTGCTTGCCTTAGCTTTTCTTAGGCTTAGCCCACTTGCTCTGCTTGTGTGGGTATTACACAGCAGCGCCTCTCTTGCTGCTCGGCTGTCTGATTTTGTGGACTGCAGCAGCAGACCTGCTACTTCCGGTGAAAGCTTGGAGATGTGACTCAGCAGTCTCGGCATTCTTGCAGATGTCGATATATCCATTGAGAGTGAGCTTCCTTTCTTGCAGCAAACATCTCCTCGTCTGCGAGTCGCTAATGCCCAACACAATCTTGTCACGGAGCAAGCTGTCCGTCATGCACTGGCAGAAATTACAGGTCTTCGCTAGTGTTCTCAGGCTAACGAGGAACGATTCAAAGTTCTCACCTGCTTCTTGCTGTCTCTTGTTGAAGAGGTATCGCTCATACGTCTCATTCATTTCGCCAATGGCGTAGCTCTCAAAAGCGTGAATGATATCAGCCAGTTCTTGGTTCTCCTCGTCGTTGGCGAACACAGAACTGTCGTAAATCTCCAGTCCTAACGGGCCAATTGTATGGAGAAACAATGCCGTCTGGTATGCTGGCATTTGCCTGTCTAGCTGCGCGACCACGCTGTAGTTTGCCCACATCCAACGCCATGTTTTCCAACCCTCAATCACTCCGCGGTTGACGGTTAATGGGGTCGGTGGTCATATACCGCTCACAGGAGGCGGACCGGCAGCGTGCTGTGGAGTGCTACCGGTGGGCGTCTGCGTAGGCCACTGGTCACCCGTCTCCTCGTTCGCACTCAACTCGGCTTGCTGCTGAGCAGCCGCCTGCCCCACGTAGCCATGTCGTTTTCCGGCAGTCTTAATAATTTCCGTGCCTTAAATGCTGCTCACTCATCAATCCTACGCCGCTTGACAGTTTCACTAGTCCTTAGCTGCTAACAGGCACGTGCTGTGAGTAATTACTCAGGGTAGGCAGTCAGTCGACTTTTTAAAATTCTTAAACCGCACATGCGCAGATTGTTCTCCTCTCCGTAAGCTGTCAGTCGACTTTTATAAAGTCTTCATAAGCCATATCTCTTAATAAAGTACCGTATTTCCCGGCAATGAAGGCGCACCTGCGTCCAAGACGCACCCCCCAGATCGAGTTGCTAGTCTGGCGGGACATAGAATTTCTCACGCTCAAAAAATAAAAAATAAAAAAAGTAACAATTCAATTTGCCCGAGGCTTCCAAATCTCCTCCATTCTGAATTACTGAATGGGTGGGGGGTGGAGGGTGACGGCAGTTGAATCAGTTGTGATCTTATTGAATGACAATACTAGTTCAAGGGACCAATTGGGGGGAGAGTTCCTTTCACAGCGTGTGGGGAGTCTGGCCAGGGGTAAAGATGCGGGGAGGGCAGGAGCATTGAGAAGGAGGGGGTCGGGGATCATGCCAGTAACCCACTCACTCACCACTGCCGCGGCGCTCCGGGCGCGGAGCCACCGCATTGTGGCCGGGGAGGGAAGTAGCTCGGGTGGCTGCGAGGGTCCGCCGGGACCGGACAGCGGAACCAGCCGACACCTCAGTGCCTTCTGCCGGCCCGCTTACCTCTGGCAGTGCTCTCCGTCTGAACACCTCTCTCCTGCCATTCGCCGGCCTCGCTCATGTCAGCCACTTCCCTGCAAATCCTTAAATTCTGACTGCCGCCGGGAGCAGGACATGGCCTCACTTGCTGCGCCGGGTGACACTGCATGGCATTCACTGCCCGGTCCGTGTATTTCAATGTTGACCGGACAGTGAGGGGACTAGCTCAAGAACAAAGATCATAGAGCGGAGCGGGTCTGTGGACGACGGATAACAGGGCAGCGGGCGGTGGAGCTTATTCCTGTGTCAGCGCGAACAAGGGACCAATTGAGGTTACTCGCGCTGACACAGGAGTAAGCTACACCGCCTACTGTCCTGTTATCCATCGCCCGCTGACCCGCTCTTGAGCTGGTTGCTGGCATGATCCCCGACTCCCGACCCCCTCATTCTCAACACTCCTGTCCTCCCCGCAACTTTACCCCTGGCCAGACTCCCCACACGCTGTGAAAGGAACTCTCCCACTTCCCCCCCCCCCCCCCCCCCCAGCGGCGTTGTCCTTTTACAGCCGCTTCCCACTATACAGGCGCTTCCCATCAGCTGCCAGCAATGAGGGATAGACTTGGCTATCCCTCAGTACAGCAACATCGTACTTGATGTTGCTTTACTGAGGGATAGCTAAGTCTATCTTTCTTGGCTAACAACCTAACCTTCGGCCTCCAAGACGCATATAAATTTTCGTGCCTTATTTTTGGGTAAAAAATAGCTTCATTGCCGGGAAATTCGGTATTTAAAAACATATAGCTCAAAGAAATGTACTTACCACATTATCTGTACACAAACTTCATTCTTCTCTCTTTGTTTCTTAAGATACTCTTAAGATAATGACAATCCATGTTTGAAATACCCGCCAAGAAACTTGCGCTGTGCATGCGCAGTAGGCTGCTGCACATGCGCAGTACGCAGTCCACGGTGCAAAGGCAGAATTTCAGCTGCCTTCAGCTCCCCTTGTAATTGAAGGCTTAAAGCAGCATCGACGGCACGTGAGCTGCACATACTTCCACGTAATACATGTACTGCGGATGAAAGGCACGGAGAATTATGCCTACCCAAGAGATCGATCTCTTAGGTAGGCATAATTCTCCCGTGCCTTTACTATTTATATTTAATAATTACCATTTTATGATTTTAGTCAAGATAGGCAGGGCCTACCTTGCCTACCCTGACGGTACGTGCCTGGCTGCTAACCGTTCCAGCCGGGAGCTTCAGGTTGTGGCAAAAAAATTATTCTTTAAGGCACCACCACTGCCACCATGTTCAAGGACAAGCTCTTCCAGTAAGTAAAATCCTACGCATGCCTGGAACCCCCGCACATGCGTGGACTTTATTAAGTCGTTAAAGACACATTACACATATCATAACGACAACCAATCCTCCCACAATGTCTGCCGTGGACCTGTTTCTATGCAAACTGCAGGCAGCCAAGGCTCTCTGCAAGGCTGGAGTTGAAATGCGTCATGAGTAGCCACTTGAAACAATTCATGACGGTTGATGTCTGAGATATTAGTACTTAAGGCACAATATTTGCTTTTCTTTAGCACTGGGGTGATACTTGGCTGCTGATAGGTGGTGAGAACCTGAGAATTGAGTAGGGAGACTTCAATAGATCGGGTAGATGCATAGAGTCTTTTTGTCCAGAGTAGGGGAATCAAGGACCAGAGGACAGGTTCAAGGTGAAGGGGAAAAGATTTAATAGGAATCTGAGGGGTAACCTTTTCACACAAAGAGTGGTGGGTGTATGGAACAAGCTGCCAGATGAGGTAGTTGAGGCTGGGACTATCGCATCGTTTAAGAAACAGTTAGACAGGTACATGGATAGGACAGGTTTGGTGGGATATGGACCAAGCACAGGGAAGTGGGACTAATGTAGCTGGGACATTGTTGGCCGGTGTGGGCGAGTTGGGCCGAATGACCTGTTTCCACACTGTATCACTCTATGACTCTATGATGCTGCACAATGTGAGTCCCTCATGTTGCTACTGATTCCAGCATCTGCAGTCTCCCGTGTCGTTAATTTGCCCTCATTGTACAGTACCATCCCCTCAAACTAAAGGCCTAAGGCAAGACATGAAGAAGACTCCTGGTCCGAGAAGTCAGCACCCCTACTTCGACTGGACCTTGACTTCCTGACCCAAAGGCAACAATCAATGAGGTTAGGCCAGCAAATATCCTCCAAGATAATTCTCAACACCAGTGCTTCGCATGGATGCCTTCCTAGCCTCTTTCTATACTCCCTCTCTATACCTTGAGTCCCCCTCTTCGGAACGAGACTTCATTACATTTATTATTGTTTCAGTGTGTAGCCCAGTCTTAGGCTAACTGATGTCGAGTGTTTGATGATCAAACCTCAATTCTGGCACTATGCTCACAGTCTGAGTAACAATGATTCCTGCTATCTTGTGACATGGACAACTGAAGCAAGGAGATAGACACAAAATGCTGGAGTAACTCAATGGTTAAGGCAGCAAATATGGAGAAAACAAGTGACATTTCAGGTCGAGACCCTTCATCAACTGAAGCAAGCACCTCAAAAAAGGACCACAAACACTACTTCTGCAAAGTCTTTCAAATCCATTAGTGAAATAAGTGTCACAGATCAGGGATTCCCAGAAATCATATCTGTATGGAGTTTGTACGTTCTCCCTGTGACTGTGGGTTTTCTCTGGGTGCTCCAGTTTCCTCCCACACTCTAGGTTAAATGGTTTCTGTAAATTGGAAATTGTCCCTAGTGTGTAGGATACTGGTACGCAATACAACTGAACTTTTTTGGTCGGCACATACTCGGTGGGGCAAAGGGCCTGTTTCCACACTGTATATCTAGAGTAAAGTCTAAAGTCTAAAAGGATGTTAGAATTCATCTCATGGGTTAACATCCCCAGCTCCGAGACCCCAATTACACTCAGTTAGCCCGGATGGCAGGCCATGTCATTTGCTTGACCAGAACTAGACACTTGACACTGCATTGTGGCAAGAGATTACCAAGTGGCCAGAGGAAACATTTCAAGGATAGTGTAAGAGTCTGGTTGTAAAAGTGAATAGGAACCTGAAGGACAACTTTTTCCACGTGCATATATGGAGGCAGAGGTAGTTGAGGCAGGTACTATAACGACATTTTAAAGACACTTAGACTGGTGCATGGATAGGAAAGGTTAAAGAGAGATATGGGCTAAACGTGGCAAATGGGACTAACTTTGATGGCACAGCTTGGTCGGCATGGACAAGTTGGGCCGAAGGGCCTGTTTCCATACTGTATGATTCTAAGTATGGCACCCTCAGTGATCCAGGGGATCCTTGACCTGTAACAGTTAAAGATAGAGAAGTGACATTTGCAATGGCATTGAGAACTTGCAGTCCATGGTCGGTTGGTGGCACTGCGAGTCGGCTGCCCTGCCAGCAGCGTGTTCGTTACTTTTACTTTTTTTGTTTTTTTTGTGTGTCCAAATGTTTGTTTTAGTGTCTCTCGATGGGTCTTGTGTGGGGGGGGGGGGGGGGAAGGGGAAGGGGGAAACCGTTTTTCAGTCACTACCTCAGTGGAGAGGCGGGGTTTATTCATGTCGCTTCTCTGCCTCCCTCACTGGCCTAACAGCTTGGATTGGAGCGGCCTCTCCCGGAGTCAGGCCCAGAACTTCAGCAGCGGGTGCACCGGGCGCAGCGTGGACTTTTCCATCACGGAACAGGGCAGGCCCTTGCCGGGGAACGCCAGAAAGGGGTGCTCCGTTCGCTGGCCTGGTGACTTTGGCATCATGGGGGTGTGGTCTGCGGAGCTTCTAGTCGCGGGCATAGCGTGGACTTACCGTCTGGGATCCCTTGACGGGGATCGCTGGAGAAGAGCTCTGACCGCCGGCCTGTGGCCTATAACATCCTGAAGCCGCGGTCTCCGGTAGAAAAGTGGCCGACTCGGGCGCTCCAAGCCGCAGAGTGTGTTCTAACCGTCCTGACGTCGGAGTTTTGATCATCCCAACGAGAGGGCCTGTACACCACGGACGGGGGAGGACTGACTGAACCTTTGTGCCTTCCACCACAGTGAAGAATGCCGTGGTGGATGTTTGTGTTGGATTCTATTGTGTATTGTGTGTTCTTTTCTTAAGTGTATCACTGCCTGGCAAATTCATTTCACTGTGCCTTCGTTGGTGCATGTGACGAATAAATTTGACTTTGACTTTGAACCCAAGTAAAAGCCACAAATGGCAGAATGGGTGCCTCACCATCAAGCACCGTCTGCCTCACTGTGACAGAGTCTGCAGCTCCCACAGTGGTTTTATCCATCATAAGTGATAGGAGCAAAATTAGGCCATTCGGCCCATCAAGTCTGCTCCGCCATTCCATCATGGCTGATCTAGCGATGTTACAAAACTTTTACCTTCAGCATCGCTGCTGTTCTGCCACTGGCCGTGTGCGTGACTTTGCTGCCTTTGAGGGGGGGGGCGGGATTAAAATGCCGTTTTCTTCTGCTTATCGGAGGCGGACTTCCTCGGGCTGCCAGCTGCTGAAGAAAATCGATCCGACTTCCGTTCCCTAATTTTTTTTTTAATTTAATTGCGAGACAATTTAATAATTACATTAAAATAAAAAGCGACTTCTAACGCCCTCAACGCCTACAACATGACGGATCGCAAGAACGGGACAAAACAAAATGTATGTCGTTTATTTTACATATAACCTTGTTTCTTGGGATGGCTTTAATCAAATTTTACGTTGCGAAAATGTGATTTGGGCCCCATACGAACCGGCAGTGTTTTTCCTGCCGATATGGGGTTCAAATTCACCGCAAATGCAATGTTCGAATTGATCGCGTTCCAGAAAAACCCACTCGCAAGATGATTTAAATGCTCTTTTTTTTGGACAATCATGTCATAAGAGCATCTAAATTGTCTAAATTTTGTGTTATTGTCTATCCATAGTCAATATTTTTGTACTAAATATCAGTTTTAGTCCCATGTATTGTGCAAAAAAATAATAATTTTAATTATATTGAGTGGATGTTTCTAGATTAATTTATGGGAATTAAACTGGCATATAAATTCATGATAGTGAGATTTAAAAATCATGTTATATTGTGAATTCTTGTGTGAATGGGATTAGTTTGTTATTTGGATACTTAGGCTATTTAAAAAAAATATCCTTTTCTTAAGAAATGGAATCTACAGGACATTCTTAATGGGAAAGTAGTGGGCAGAAAGGCATGTTATGTGTGGTTTGAAGAGCAAAAACTTGTAGTTTACAATGCCAAAATTGAAAAGTTGAGGAAAAACAAGGTGCACAGAGTTGCTTATTGGTTACAATCTGAGGAGTATGATGATGCTACTGATTATGTATGCCAATGTACCAGCTAGCAACTGATCTTCTCCATAAAGACTTGGTCTATTGCTAGAAATTGTAATTTATTTACCCATCTGTTATGGATTTACAGCATATAATACAATAATATTAAAGTTCTGATCTTGAGAATATCACATTTTTGAATTTTCAAGGCAGTCGGGGTGTTTATTACTATTTCCGTCATAACGGTCAATTTTGTAATTAACTACAATTAGGTAATTAACTAATTATATGCTTTAATTTCAGGTCATCCAAGTAAGATGTTTTATATTTTTCAGAATGCTTCAATCTATAATAACTGAAAATTTCATTCAGTTCTCTTAATTTTTAAGAAAGTTATGGGCTTTTGACTGTCCTCGATCACAGCTTTTGTGTTAAGTCAATGGAAAAGCAATAGGGGGGTTGCACGTAAGGTCACTGGGTCATAGGGCTTAACGCACGCAGCCGCTCAATCCATCTGGAGGACATCGCAGCTGTTGTTAATGTTACAACGCTATATGTTGTTAACACACGAAACACATACTTTCCTACCTGTTAAAAACCGCCAAAATGTCGAATTTCTGCGCTGTAAAAAACTGTGGAAGTCAGGGTAATCGTGAGAGACATGTACCCAACTTCAGAATTCCAAAAGTGAAGCAAAATGAAGGTAAAGAGAAGCGAGAGCTGAAGGGACAACAACAGCTAAAGTGCTTGGCGAACATTGGCCGTGCAGATATCAAAATTGAAAATATTGGGAATTATCGCGTTTGCTCACTGCATTTCATCAGCAGAGACATTATTTGTGTTTTTTCTTGATTCCTTTGGTATCTAAAAAGTCTCAGAAGTGATAAATCTGGCTGTAAATTTTGCTTCAGAGGCGTTTTCTTTTTGTATGTAAAAACCCACTTGAGACCCATGGGCGATTTAAAAATTTTACAGCCAGATTTATCACTTCTGAAACTTTTTAGATGCCAAAGGAATCAAGAAAAAACACAAATAATGCCTTACTGTTGATGAAATGCAGTGAGCAAACGGTCAATGTTCGCCAAGCACTTTGGCTGTTGTTGTCCCTTCAGCTCTCACTTCTATCTACTGTAATTTCTCCTCACTTTTGGAATTCTGAAGTAGACTAAATGTCTCTCACGCTTATCCCTATTTCCATAATTATTTACAGTGCAAAAATTGACCATTTCGGCGGGTTTTAACGGACCCGCTACGCTGGAAACAATGGTCAGTGCTTACCTGCAGTTCATCGCGTGTACTCCAGTTGGCGTAGCGTAGCAACAGTACGGGTCATGGGTCGTGACCCGACTGCCGTGCAACCTCCCTATAGGGAACAAGATGCTAATTTCCAAGTATGAAAATGGCCATAACTTTTTTAATACTGAAGATATGAAAGTGAATTAGCTGTCAAATTATACTTCTTTTTATGCTTTATCTGATGGGATAAATTGAAGACTTGATTTTTTTAATCTCAAAATGTTGTAACATTGCTAGGCCTGATCTATATATTTCTCTCTCTCTCAACCAAAGATATCTTTGCTCTCAACCCCATTCTTCAGCCTTCTCCCCACAACCGCTGACAGTCAGAAACAGTAGTGGAAGCAACTTATCCTTGACCCCCAGATGCCACCAGAGGAGAAAGTGAGCAGGAACCTGAGGGCGGGTTACAGGCGCCATGCCAATACAGTTGCTTTGCCGCAGCCACCGCTGGAGGTGCCGGCCAAAGATCGGAGAAGGCTGCTCTGGTATCTCTGGTTCCTCTAGTATCTTTGATCTCTGGTGCCGGCTCTCGTCGGGTGTGAATGCGCATGTGCGGCACTCGCGGGGCGTTGTGGGAGAGGGAAGGGTCGGGGTGGTTGGTGATCGCCGGAGCGGGAGCTTGGTCATGGCGTACTCACTGGTGAGGCAGACCGCGGGTGGCTGGGGCTGCGACTGGGGACCCTTACGGCTTGACTCTCAGTTGCTTTACATAATAGAACTGAATTAAGAGGGTTCTATTAAGAGGGAGGATGGAAGGGGGAGAAATGGAGGATGAAAGAGAGGAGGGGGGGGGAAAGGAGGAGAGTTGGGAGGAGAGGTGGAAGGAAAAGGAGGATGGGGTGTGGGGGTGAGAGGATGGGGTGTGGGGGGGGGGGAGAAGAAGAGGGAAGTGAGGTGAGAATTGAAGGGAGGGAGGTATGTAGGGTGGAAGGGAGTGGAGCTGGACATTGGAGGAAGGAGGGTCGGGAGTCGGGTTGGGCGGGGTCGAGAATGCATGTCGAATAGTTAAAAACAAAGATACTAGAGGAGCTCCTCTAGTATCTTTGGTTAAAAAGTACACGAGGACTACGAATTACATGTGATGTGGGGTGGGGCGGGGCAGGGTGGATATCAACACGTGACAAATTGAGAGAAGAATATGACGGTTAAATAATTTGTACTGGAAAATTTATGTCTAGCCCTATTTGGGCAAATTGGGAACTAATGTTTGGATGGTCAGAGTAGTTAGTAACATGTGTAGTGTTTTAGAATGCAGCTAAACCACTACAGGCCATTATTTTGGGAACAAATTTGAAAATGTGATTATGTAAGAATTAATGCCTTCATTTGCAATGATGCTTCAGATATTAATAATCTAGAGCTGTTGGTTGCTTCCATTGTGTTTATAGTTGGTTACTGACTGGAAACTAATAGAAATAATAACACTGTTACTAAATTTAAACCTATATTAAAAAGGTACAGACTTGCCAAGATTGTGTTTGAGGAGGACTGGCTGTTTCGATTATGTTATTTGTATATAATTATTTTTGTTTGCAACTTTCTTTATTTTTCTATGGCATGATCTATTTAGCCTATCCTGTCTTGCAATCACCATAATTTCACTGTAACTCATTTTCCTACCTTTGTGTAGAAAACAGATTGAAAGCTTTATATCTTTTGTTTAATATTTTGACTTTCTTGGTTTGGCCTGAAAGATAAGATGAAAATTGACCCTACATCTGATTTCACTCAGTCACCCTTCACATTTGGAAATTTATCATTCCTTTCTCTTTGCTGGATCTAAAAAATTGGTAATCTGAAGCCTTGGGGGAACCCATTCATAGCAAAGATGGCTTTAAGGGCCTATCCCACGGGCATGCGACTCCATGCGGCTAGCGCGACCTAACCGCAAGCGGGGGTCGCGGGGCCGATCCCACTTTGATCGCGGGAGCCGCATGGAGTTGTGCGGAGCTGGTCCCGACATCGCGCGGGGCTCCGAAAAACTGACACTTCAAAAATTCCGTGCGGCAACGGCCTGCCGCCCTGCAGTCGCATCGAGGCCGTGCGCACCGCCTCTCCGCCGTACGCACCGTCTTGATGGCACTCGACCTCCGCGCGGCCCCCGCTTCCGATTTGGTTGCGCTTGCCGCATGCTGGTGGGACCGGCCCTGTACAGGGATCACTCGACCTCCGTGCGACCCCCGCTTGCGGTTAGGTCGCGCATGCCCGTGGGACAGGCCCTTAAGTTCATAGTGGCTTACCAGCATCCACATTCTATAAATTAATAAAAAGAAAGTTAACATATGCTATTTGCTTTTGTACATGAGCTCTTGTGATTTATTAGCATGCACACTCTCATAACCAATGATGGTTCTGTTATTGAGCCTCTTTAAATTTCTTTGGATGTCCTTGGGAAAGAGTTTTTCTAGGAATGTTAGAAGTTATTTGGGTCAGAACCCTTCTTATAAATTCTTGCAACAACCTGTAAACATCAGTACTGTAATTTGCATTGCTAAAGTAAATAAAGAACCAGCTGCAAGATTATCTTCAGGGTTAAGACCATGACACATTATAATCAGCAGATTTATCAAAAGTAGCAGCATCTCAATTGGCCATAGCACAGAAAAATAATAATTGCCGATCCAAGTCTTCTATCCTAACGTTGGAAAGATATTAGGAAATAAACTGATCAACTACAAGTGAGCTGTAACCTGATAGTTGACATTGTGGAGATAAGGTCATGCAAGAACACTAGCTGGATATCAGCAGTTCAGTTTGGTGCTCCCTTGCATTTTGGTTCATTGGCATCAAATAAAACATCAGCAATATGTTCAATCAGCCAGTCAGAAAGTTTACATTAAATTGGCCTGTTGAAATTAACCTGAGATCAACAGCTGTGTGCAGGACTCCACATTTTCCCATCAGAAGATGTTTGAACATTGACAATTGTCAACAGCACGCTATGGTTATTAGTGTTCAGAGTCTTTAAATGTCAGTGGAATAACTAGCAGCTAATGCTGTCTCTTGGCATCAGCCTAACATACTTGGGCATGGAAATTGTGTAAGTTGCAGCCAAGTAGAGTGGATAATAAAGCCGAATGTTCTTGTATATCTTTCCATTCTATTTTTTGTTTTAATTTTGCAGACATTCTAAATAGTTAAAAATAACAAATCCTTTTATAGAAAATTAATTTTTGCACAATGGGTTCTGAGTGGAGAAACAAGTATACTGAATGAAAAGATTAATTAAAATTGGTTTGCGTAATAGTTTGGACTACGTCCACAGCACTGCAATTTCTTGCAGCCTAGGGCTGAGTAGCCAGGCTAAGCTGTGATGCTCCGGATAGGATGTATTATAGAAATTGTAGAAATGGTATTTGTAGAAATTGGATATGGTGGATCTTGTAGAGATATCGTCAGTCTGAAGAAGGGTTTCGGCCCGAAACTTTGCCTATTTCCTTCGCTCCATAGATGCTGCCACACCCGCTGAGTTTCTCCAGCACTTTTGTCTACCTTCGTATATCTTATAGAAATTGGTAAGAGTCATTGGGCGCATGCTGGATTTCCGTAGTATTCTGATGAATTCAAAGTTGGCATGCTTTCATGGCCATAATATTAATGTGGTTGGACTAGAACAAATTCTAGTTGATATTTATACCTAAGAACCTGAAGCTCTCAATCATCTTCACTTTAGCACTTTTTACAGAGCGTGTATTTCATTCTGCTACCTGGTCGATGACCAGCTCTTTTGTTTGCTGACATTGAGGGTGAGAGGTTTTCAAACAGTTTTGAAACAATCAAAGTTTCAAGTGATCTGACAAATGGGCAACAATCTAAAACGTTAACTTTTTCTTCTTACAAATGTAGCCTGACCTGAATATATTCCACATTTTCTGTTTTTGTTTTGGATTTGCTGTATTTTTTGGAGTTTTTCAGAAAAATCTTAACTTTCTCATCTTATCTATGGCAACCTGGTTGACTAATTCAGTGGTGCTTTATTGACACGTGCAAAACATACTGACATTTTTATTGAATCGCCAGATTTGGCACCATTTCCAGAAGTCCAGTTCACACTCTTTAAGTCTTATGGAGTGGCGCCCGATGCAGGCGAGCCCCAGATCACTCAGCGTGCTGAAGCTCCACTTCTCGCCCGGCCACCTTAGTGCCCTTAAGGTACTTCCCACAGGGGGTGTGGGAGGTAAGACCCAGGTTCACTTTCCTGCCAGCATTGCTTCTTGCGACTGTCGTTGCTGGCTCCCTCCTCTATGATACTCTGGGTTTCAGGGGACGAACAGGGTCTGGGCTCTTTCTACAGGCCGAGGTTCGCCGGGTCTTTCTGCGTCCTGCTATTTGGCACACTGGGTCTTCCGGGCGAGTTTCCTGTCTGCAGAGGACACACTGGGCCTTCCTGGCAGGTTCCTGCACCCCATCAGATATGACTCGGCTTGCCGGGATGCTCCTGCCGCCCGGCTTCTGCACATTTCACTATTAATGAACTAGTCCTGGTATAAAAATATTCTAAAAGCGTTAAGCTTTGAGATGCTAATCAATTTTAAATTATCCATAATAATATTTTACTTGGTGATCTCTGGCCATTCAGAATTTATGTTTCTTTACATAGACAACCCTCAATCTGTTCTGTCCATTTAATCTGTGAAATCATTTTTCTGTCTTGGTTTGTTGAAGTCTTTAATATGAAAAACTGCTCAATTTGGTAGCAGAGCTACTAGACTAAAAGGATGAACTGATGCTTGAAACTTCTTTGGAAGTGAAATCTACATCAGATGTCTGCGGCAACTTTCCTAAATTAGTAACATTACAATTTCTCCACGGCTTTCAAAATCTGGACTATTAGTTTTATTCTGTAACTTTAGAGATAGTTTAGTTATGTGTATTTTATGTTTTGGGACTGAGCTGCTTGCCTGCATTTGGATGCTAATTTTGCTATTAACAATGACTTGATATTAGGGGGGGCAGAGTTTACCATGTCTGACTCTTCAGGGCAATATAGAATTTGCATCGTGAATCATTAAAGGATTAAACAGTTCATGTTCGCTTATGTGGGCCATTTGGCAGAAGTTCTTTGTTTGCAGAAGCAGTTGAAGTCCTGGAGAACGCAACAAAAAATCCTTGAAGCTCTGCTGTTTGGTGTATTCTTGTCTTACACAATTGCAGTACTTATTTCAAATAGGTTGAGATGTTAATGGCAAAGAAAAATCACATGTTTGCATAGAACTATGTATTAATTTTTAACATTTGTGATCTTTATAGTGGTCTAATACTTAATTTTGGGTAATGTTTTGGATTACTCCTGCTTTTATGTAATATCTGAACCAATTTGTACCAGGGCTTTAGACTTGTAAAATATGTGCTGATATTGTTGTTCTGAAGTACTGTTCATGTCTTACAGACCTCGAGTGTGCTCCTTGCATTTGGCGCTGTTTTTTTAACAACAGTTGGACTTGTTGTAGGACATTATGTATTGTCCAAAAAAAAGAAACCAAAGATTACATTGCAAGATCCTAATGAGAAGTACCCTCTGCGACTGATAGATAAGGAGGTAAATATACCCTTTGAGTACTCAGCCTTTCAATACTTAATAAATTTGTAAAATACTGACACGGTTTTGCTTTCAAAACAGGTTGTGAGTCATGACACCAGGAGATTTCGTTTTGCACTGCCATCAGCCGATCACATTCTTGGTTTGCCTGTGGGTAAGTTAAATTCATTTTGAATAGCATTATTCATTTAGAGTTCATGGGAGCAGCTTGATTGGCTTACTCTTGAAATTTCCTTGTGGTGAAAAATATCCTGCTCCTGATGGCCTAGTTGATGTTGGGATTTATTGGGTAGAAAGTTAATCAAGGGAAGATAGCAATAGTTGCTGCTGTTAATGCATTATTACTTAGTGTGTCTAAACTGCATCATTACCAGCATTTGTTTTGTTTGCTTTGCTTTTATTGCCTTTCAAGCAGTGCATAAGAATTGCATTGCAAGTAAAGATGTTTTAATATCCAATGCATATCCCACGCTCAGATTTGAGACATTTTGGTAAAGGTTTTCAGTTAAATGTAGACATACAAAAATCTCACTATGGGTTGTTGAGAATAAAAAAACCCTTGCCTACAATGTCATTTAGATAACTAGTAAAAATAGATGAGACCCTGCATAGTAATGATGATAAGGGCTATGTGGATATTGTTGTAAAGGTAATACTTATTTCCTCATTCACTTTCCTTACTTGTCGATTAATATGTAACCCATTTTAAGCATTTGTTTATCTTGAATATTTAATTGCAGGAAAACATGTGTATCTTTCTGCCAGAATTGATGGAAACCTAGTTGTGCGACCATATACTCCAGTTACCAGTAATGATGATAAGGGCTATGTGGATATTGTTGTAAAGGTAATACTTATTTCCTCATTCACTTTCCTTACTTGTCGATTAATATGTAACCCAATTTATTTTTTTAACTTTCTCTAACCATAGCCAAGCAGAATGAGAAAGTAATCCCTGTACATGCTTGACTAAATAATCCTTATACATTTTATTCACATTTGGCTAACCTTTGCAAAATACCAAATTGAATTGTCCTTGATGTGAGTGCTACAAACTTTGTTTTTCTGTTCCTGGATTCTTCTCTAGGCAACCTGTGTTTACTAATAAATTTGAGTTTAGTTGTACCTGAGGTACAGGGTGATACCGAAGGAAATTGCATGCAGCCTAACCTGGATAGGACACTTGCATATGCTCCAAGTTTCTCTTCCTCAGAGGTAGCACAAGATAAATCAATAAGCTGCCACATTATCTGTATATCCAATGAAACATGAAACTGCCACATTATTTGTAAATCCAATGAAACATGAAACACTAACACTGTTTGATCGATAATCTCCCTGGAGTAAATCACTGCTTAGTTTGGGAGAGACCACATGTTCCATAGTGGTTTTTATAGGCAATCTTCTACATTTTGTGAACATCCTTGGCTGCACAGAAAATCAACAACGTGAACTCTGACCGTCTTTTGCCCAATGGAATCTCTAGATTAGCTGCCAATCAAATTGATATCGCCCTTTCCCCAAGGTGGTAATAATTTTACCTTGTTCTCAAGTTATTTAAATTATTTTATCATGGGAGATTATTTCAAATAACATTCTGCCACATAATAAGCACATTACTTGAATGTCTGTTGTTTTTGTAAAAAGTTAGTTAAGCTTGCATTGTTTAAGAGTAACTAAATCAAAATGCTATAGGAAACAGGGCAACAATTTTGGAAAGCTTCGGTGCACACTTAAGAAACATTTAAACAGGTACGTGGGTAGGACAGGTTTAGAGGGATACTAGACTAAGTGGGACCCTGTAGATGAGATATGCATGTGCCTTTAACATAGTGACCTCACACCCACTAACCACTCCCCATATCACAAGTATAACTACAACCTCCACACCCACAGATCGCTCTCTAGTTCCTGTGACAGACCACGTACAGCTAGTGCAATGTATAATGTCCAGTATGAATAAAGATAGTAAAGTAACGATGTCTCGATATCAATCCTTTACATGGTGTCAAATAACAGGGGAGGAAGAAGGCTTCAGGCGGGGGCTGTCTGGGGGGGGGGGCGTCCTGCAGCTGGGGATGGGACGGCTTCAGGCGGGGGCCGGAGGGGGAGGAGCGTCCTGCAGAGGGGGAGGGGGTGGCTTCAGGAGGGATCTGCCGGAGGGGGGAGCATCCTACAGCCGGGGGAGGGGGCTGTCGGGCGGGGGGAGCATCCTACAGCCGGGGGAGGGGGGCGGCTTCAGGCGGGGACTGTCGTGGGGCGAGGGGGGTAGGGACAGCGTCCTGCAGCCGGGGGAGGGGGACGGCTTCAGGCAGGGGCTGTCGGGGGTCGGTGGGGCGTCCTACAGCCGGGGGAGGGGGCGGCTTCAGGTGGAGCATTCTGCAGCCGGCGGAGGGGGACGGCTTCAGGCGGGGGCTGTCGGGGGGCCGGTTGGGAGCGTCCTGCACTCACTCCATCCGCCCTCAAACCCCCCACACCCCGCATCCACTCTTCGCGGCTCTCTGGCGGCGCAGCCATTCCCGCCCATTGGGTTCCCATGGTGACATAGAACACGCAGGTGATACTGCGCAGGCATAGCTGACGGGCACAGCAAGTGGAAAGGGGATTTATTAAAGCTTAAAATGTGAATAAATCTTAAAATATAACAAACAAATTTAAACGTTAAAGATGAGATTTATTCAGTCCATTCTTAATTGTTGCATTCTGCAGCCGGGGGAGGGGGTGTCAGGGGCCGCTGGGGGGAGCGTCCTGCAGCCGGGGGAGGGGCATGGCTTCAGGTGGGGGTCCTGCAGCCGGGGAGGGGGTCGGCTTCTTGCGGGGCCTGTATGGGGCCGGTTGGAAGGGGGGGTAGCGCTGCCGCTGCCTACCTCTGCCGCTGCCATGGCCTACCGCTGCCGCTCCCCACCAGCTTCAGGCGGGGACGGGTGGGAAGCATCCTTCAGCTGGGGATGGGACGGCTTCAGGTGGGGGAGGGCTTCCTGCAGTGGGGGAGGGGGATTGCTTCAGGAGGGGGCTGTCGGTGGCCGTGGGGGAGAATCGTCCTATAGCCGGGGGAGGGGGACGGCTTCAGTTGGGGGAAGAGCGTCCTGCAGCCGGGGGAGGGTGAAGGCTTCAAGCAGGGGGGTGGGGGGGAGCGTCCTGCACTTGGGGTGGGGGACGGCATGAGGCGGGGGCTGTCGTGGCCTACCGTTGCCGCTCCCCACCGGCTTCAGGCGGGGACCGGTGGGGAGCATCCTGCAGCTGGTGACGGGACAGGGGACAGGGCTGCTTCAGGTGGGAGCCGGGGGAGGGGCACGGCTTCAGGTGGGGGGGGGAGGCAGCGTCCTGCAGCCGGGGAGGGGGGCGGCTTCAGGCGGGGCCAGTGGGGAGCACTGCCGCGGTCTACCACTGCTGTAGCCTACCCCTGCCGTGGCCTATCACTGTCGTGGCCTGCCGTTCCCCACATGCTTCAGGCGGGTGCCGGGGGGGGGGGGCGTCCTGCAGCAGGGGAGGGGGCTGCTTCAGGAGGGGGGGGCGGAGGGAAGCGTCCTACAGCCGGGGGATGGGGACGGGGACGGCTTCAGGCGGGGGCTGTCGGGTCCAGTGGGGGGGGGAGAAGAGAGAGCATCCTGCAGCCGGGGCAGGGGGGCGGCTTGGGGCGGGGGGGGGAGAGAGAGCTCGGAGAAAAGACGGGGGTTGTGGGGCTGAGGGGGTATCACTGGGGAGGGGGGGCAGGAGCCAGCGAAGGGGACCAAAGGGGAAGGAGCTGACGGTGCGATGGGGACACACAGCGGGCACTGGACGTTCTCTGCCGGGATCAGATTTTCCGTTTGGCGACATCTCCTGCACCGGGCCGCTCCCCTTCCGGTTCCTCCGAAAATTGTGTCCAGTTGGAAACCTCCGCCGGCCATCCTCAGCTCCAGTAAAGACGCGATGGCGCAGGAAGGGGTGGACCGTCCCACGGTGTGACAGGAGAAAAGACCAAGCCACGCGGCGCTGACTGACGGGAGAAGAGATCGATCTGCGCAAGCGCGGTTTTTAAGAATTTTAAACCTCGCTAACTTTTACATTAGACCACCGATCTGAACGAAACTTGGTGCACTCGCAGCACAGGAGAACGATGAGTACGCTGGCGAAAAATCGTAGTGCTATCGCGTACCGTTTTTGCGCAAACAAAAAGACCAAGCAACCCGGAAGATAACAAGATCAGAGTTTTAGTTATGTATGGATAGAAGATAGATAGATGGGCCAAGCACAGGTAGGTGGGACTAGTGTAGATGGGACATGTTGGCCGGTATGCACAAGTCGGACCGAAGGGCACTGTAAGAATCTGACTTATGAACTGTGATATAACCAAAATTGCTGCCATGCAATCTCAATACATAAATATTTTACCTCTGATCTCCAGGATATATATTTATTTTGAATCATGATTAAATTATGGTCCCACATTAAATTACAGTTTCACATTTATTTTTCTGTATCAATGATTTTAAACCTGAAATATATATTGACAATGGAGTAACTAGCTCTTTGGCCTTGCTGCTTATGCAGATTTTAGTTTTTTATCTTCATAATAGACACCACATTTGGATTTTGCATCTAAAGGTTGATCTTTTTCTGCAGATATATTTTAAAGGAGTGCATCCCAAATTCCCTGAAGGTGGAAAAATGTCTCAGTACCTGGAAGATATGAAGATTGGTGATACTATTCACTTCAGAGGGCCGGGTGGATTACTCCTTTATACTGGAAAAGGTGATATTTGCAATCTATTCAATGATGCTAAGGTAGTTTTATAATTGTCAGATTTTAAATTAGGATTATTTGTGTTCATAATTGAAACCCTAATCTCCACATACCCCCACCCTTCTTTCAATTCATTCTTTGTGGAAAAATGAGTCAACAGACTCTTTGCAGACAATCCCCACAATCTTGATATAGTTGTTCCAGTTCAGCTGCTTAACATTGGTGATCTTGCCAAACCTAGAAGATGTTGATGTGGAATGCTTCATTATTAATGACATTGAAAATGTAGAATTGTCAAAAGCTGCCCATCTTGACTATAATAAATGGGTCAATGTTGTTTCTCCAAGGAGAGATTTAGCCTGGGGAACCTTTCCCGTGATCACCTGGTTGTTAATGGGTTTCTTTGTCTTGCGTGACTTTATTTAATCAAAGTAGGGCTTCAAGATGCCAGTCAGTTATTGCCTAGGTTGAGCTGACTGTGTCTTTCGATCAGCCATATCTTTGAGGGTGAAATTTAAGATTGAGGTTGAATATTCCTTCCAGATCCTGACAATGTTGATTGAATTATTAGGAGCAAAGTAGGAATATTGTTTACACCTTGATCCTTGTGTTAATTTATTTGCTAAGAATTGGGATGTTCTCTGGGAAGTCATTGTCTGCAAACTGACATTTTTTGCAGGTTAGTCTAAGGTGACACCACCCTCAACTGTGGGTGGAAAGACTAAGCTTTGTGCAGTTTGCTTGCCTTTGGTAGTCAGTATGTACGGTGGCTCTGGTTTCATTTGGTTCATCTCAGGATATCTTCAGTACTGCTCATCATTGAAACTATAGGTGGACTTTGGCACTCTTCCTACTGTACAGTGAGATCAAGCCTGCTGTATATCCCAGCTCCATTTATTTGTTTAGGCTTTGTTTTGATGTGCTCGATCGGCAACAACATTTCAATCTGATTTATTAATTTTTCATGCTTTTTGTGGGAAAATGTTCCCTCCCCTTGCCTGCTGTTTCTAAATCTGTCTTGAATCTTAGAATTTTTAATTATTGGGGGAAATTCAAATCAAAATACCCTGCAATCCATCGATTTCCCTTGGAATGAAAATTAGTTGTTTCTCAACTCATTTTGATAATTGGTCTGAAGAAGGGTCTTGCCCGAATGTTACCAGTCCATGTCCTGCAGTATAATAAATCCCTTTCAGTAATTCAGTTTAAGCTGTAGTCACTTTCTTTTTACTATTTTGTAATTTGGAGATTTGCAGTTTAAACATGTCTGCAATGTCAGGAATGTTGTATAGTTTGTGCCTAGTTAAGTTCATATCGTCAGGTGGTTATGCATCACCCAAGTCCAGAGGGCATTAAAATCCTTCATCAGAAAGGCATCACTCCTGTAAACAAACTCTTAGCCATTTTATTAGGGTCGAACGTCCATGTTTTCTAATTAACCATATAACCATATAACCATAACAGCACGGAAACAGGCCATCTCGGCCCTTCAAGTCCGTGCCGAACATTTAAATTTTTTTTTTTTTTTTTTTTTAATTAAAAATAAAATACTTCCCCCTAGTCCCATCTACCTGCACTCAGACCATAACCCTCCATTCCTTTCCCGTCCATATACCCATCCAATCTATTTTTAAAGGATAACATCGAACCTGCCTCCACCACTTCCACTGGAAGCTCATTCCACACAGCTACCACTCTCTGAGTAAAGAAGTTCCCCCTAATGTTCCCCCTAAACTTCTGTCCCTTAATTCTCAAGTCATGTCCCCTTGTTTGAATCTTCCCTACTCTCAATGGGAAAAGCTTATCCACGTCCACTCTGTCTAACCCGCTCATAATTTTAAAGACCTCTATCAAGTCCCCTCTTAACCTTCTGCGCTCCAAAGAATAAAGACCTAACTTGTTCAACCTTTCTCTGTAACTTAGTTGCTGAAACCCAGGCAACATTCTAGTAAATCTCCTCTGTACTCTCTCTATTTTGTTGACATCCTTCCTATAATTAGGCGACCAAAATTGTACTCCATACTCCAGAATTGGCCTCACCAATGCCTTGTACAATTTTAACATTACATTCCAACTTCTATATTCAATGCTCTGATTTATAAAGGCCAGCACACCAAAAGCTTTCTTTACCACCCTATCTACATGAGATTCCACCTTCAGGGAACTATGCACAGTTATTCCTAGATCCTTCTGTTCAACTGCATTCCTCAATTCGCTACCATTTACCGTCTACGTCCTATTTTGATTTGTCCTGCCGAGATGTAGCACCTCACATTTGTCAGCATTAAACTCCATCTGCCATCTTTCAGCCCACTCTTCCAAATGGCCTAAATCTCTCTGTAGACTTTGAAAATCTACTTCATTATCCACAACACCACCTATCTTAGTATCATCTGCATACTTACTAATCCAATTTTCCACACCTTCATCCAGATCATTGATGTACATGACAAACAACAGTGGACCCAACACAGACCCCTGAGGCACCCCACTAGTCACCGGCCTCCAACCTGACAAACAGCCATCCACCATTACTCTCTGGCATCTCCCATTCAGCCACTGTTGAATCCATCTTGCTACTCCACCATTAATACCCAACAATTGAATCTTCTTAACCAACCTTCCATGAGGAACCTTGTCAAAGGCCTTACTGAAGTCCATATAGACAACATCCACTGCTTTACCCTCATCAATTTCCCTAGTAACCTCTTCGAAAAATTATCCTGCCTTTTCAAATCATTGACCAACTGATAACTTTAACAGAGATGCACTCCAGCTCTCCTTCATAAATGATGTGATTCAGTTTACGATGGGTTTCTTGAACTTGGCAGCATGATGACTATCTGATTTTGTATTTTTAAGGAACAATCGGGATCTGGGGTCATTGGTCTTGGCATAAAATACTCTGAAGCTACCCATTATTGTACCATACTAATAGCTTCTGTATACCAGTTGAGGTTAGGTATTTAGCAGAGTGAAACGTGAACTTTATTAACTTGATAGTGTCATTATAATTGAGCGAGCAAACCTCAAACCTTTCAGCAAAGCCATCTTTGTCAGTCAAAGCAAAAGTTGGTTCACATGCAGAGAACTTTCTATGGTATAATTGGGACTACATATTTAATTTGTATTGTGACATCAAGCATAGGGTGGTAAAGAGGCAGTTCAACAAAATTGTTCTTTTTTTTTTAGGTGAATTTAGCATCCAGTCTGACAAGAAATCGCCACCAGAAGCAAGATGTGCAAGAAAACTTGGCATGATTGCAGGTGGATCTGGTAGGTGAAAATGACTTTGCAGCTGGAGTTTTGCGAGTTGGCATCCAAATTTGATGTAGATCTGTGGAGTAAATATCACAGTGTCTTGTACAAATATAAAATTATTTATAAAAATTGACCCACCTCCACCTCTTCCAGCTTTCACCCCCTCCCACTACAACTATCACTTATCTCCCATAGATAGACACAAAAAGCTGGAGTAACTCAGCGGGACAGGCAACATCTCTGGAGAGAAGGAATTTGTGTCTATCTTCGGTTTAATCCAGCATCTGCAGTTCCTTCCTACTTATTATCTTCCCATCTCCACGCCTTTCTGCTTTCCGTAGAGAGCGCTCCCCCTGCAACTGCAGGAGGTGACACTGTCCCTATACCACCTCCTAAAACTGCCCCTATACCACCTCCATTGCCTTCATCCAGGGACCCCGGCAACCCTTCCAAGTGAGCCAGAGGTTTGTGTGCACTTCTAATCTCCACTGCATCTGTGGTTCCTGATGTGGCCTTCTGTACATCGGCGAGACCAAGTGTAGACTTGGCCTCCAAGGTATCCTGAAATTCCCATTTGCTAACCTTTTTCCCCTTCCCATGCTTATTTTCCCAAGATCCTTTTGTTAGAATGAATTGTGGTGATAGTATTAATGTGAGATGGGGATGGAGGGTACATGTATTATTTACATGTGCTTGTCACTAGAATGGAAGTTGAAAGCCTAGTCTAATTTTGTTTCCCTTCCCTATTGGAGATATTGAAAACAAGTAACATCTCCACAGCATCTACAACAACACAACATACAATTTTTACCTGTATGACTGAGCAAGTATACAATGTTATCAGGCAGAATGTAATTGCATGAGGAGGAAGAAACGACTTAACATTTGATTTTAAATATTAAGTGTAATGGGATTAAAATACATTAACTGGAAATGAGTTCAAACAGTACTGAATATTGAAGCAGATGTGCTAAAATGGGTCAAAACTGTCGACTATAAATTTGGCCGCAAGGTTTTATTTTGTCGATTTTACTAACTTGTATTTATTCTACAGGTATTACTCCAATGTTGCAGTTGATCCGTGCTATCACAAAGGATCGTGACGACTCGACTATGTGCTACTTACTCTTTGCAAATCAAGTGTGTAATATAAACTATTTCCTATGTATTCAAAGGTAGACAAAAATGCTGGAGAAACTCAGCGGGTGAGGCAGCATCTATCGAGCGAAGGAATAGGCGACGTTTCGGTCGCGACCCTTCTTCAGACCTATGTGATTTAAGTGTTAAAGCACTGATTAGATAAAGTAGCAAATCTTTCACAGCTGATACATTTGAAGTGTAAATGGACCAGCCACTTTGTGCACTGTAAAGTCCCCCAAGTAGCCAATCTCGCACCTTCTGTTTGAATCTCTGGCCTTTGTTCCAACCATCTGCATATCAAAAAACCCTCTTGCCTGTCTACTTATCAACTGCCATGCTTTGTCCAGCCTCTCCTCTGTTCCAACTTTCTTTCGCCTTTCTTTCTTCCCCATCTCCCCCACACACACGCAGTCTAGAGAAGGGTCCCATCCCAAAACATCACCTATTCATGTTCTCCAGAGTTGCTGTCTGACCCGCTGGGTTACTCTAACACCATCCTTTTTAAACAATGATCATTTGCCAGCTTTGTCCCACCCTCATTTCTTTTCCAGTCGTCCACCCACACACACACACCCCAGCAATTAGTCTGAAGAAAGAGCTGGCCCGAATGTCACCTGTTTTGCTTGAATTTTCATAGTCTTCTTTCAAGCTTGCTATATAATATGAAATAAGGTTCCCTGTGTATGTTATAGGTAGTAGTCTCGCTATTTAAGTGTTAAAGCACTAATCAGATAAAGCAAAGAATCTTGCACAGCAGATATATTTGAGCTGTAGAAGTGCAAATGTGGCAGCCACTTTGCTGCTACTATTTGGGGAACTTTACTGTGCACAGTCATAGAGCGTGGAAACAGGCCATTAGGCCCAACTGATCCATGCCAACCAAGATGCCCCATCAAAGCTACCCCATTTTCCTGTGTTTGGCCCATATCTCTAAACCTCTAAATGAGCCAAGATAATTTATTTTGTTGTTGGGGAGATAAATATTGGCTCACATTCTGGAAGAATTTGTTTGCTATTCAATAGTGTAATTGAATAACTTTATGCTAACTGAATGTAGACACAGGCTGTCTAAAATGGCATCTTCAGCACTGCACTCTATGGTTCTAGTCTGGGTTAGATATTTAAATCCTACTATAGTGCTTAAACCTGCAGCTTTGTGCAAATGTGTAATCATAAATCTGTACCAAGTCTCCATATTAAGTCTAATTTAAAATTTGTCTCTTTAACTATGCAGAATTGACCAGTTAAAAATTGTACTTGCTATTCTAATGTTTGCAGAAGATGGTGGGGAAGAACACCATGTGAAATTACGAAAAATCCTCTTCTGTTTTTTCCAAACCAAACAAAATCCTTGTATTGACTATTCAGCTGGTACTTTCTCCTACATTGAATGTTAGTCAGTGAAAACTATTTAACATCGACTATTGTGTTTAATGCAGCAAACTGATTTGCTAATTGTTAATTCTCATGTAATGGAAACTATTTGGGGCCTTGCTTTGACCTTAACTATCAGTGGATGATTGGCTCTCCATCTCTAGACTTGAATATTGTCAATTTAGTAATATTATAGTAGTTTGAGCATTGAGTGAAACAAAGTGGGTCAATTAAAAAAGGCCTTGAATAAGACATTCTGTCACCCTTTTTCAAAAGGTTGAATTCATGTTGTGCCTTGAACATAATTGTATCACAAGGTACTTCAATATAAATAGAAGCTGGTGGCAAATCAACAAACTACATTAGAACAGGTGATCACAAACTTGCTCAGAGTAGAACAGGCTTCCAGTTAGTGGTGTTTAGGAACATTGAGTATGAGGAACTTCCAGAAAAGAGACAACTACTAGCAAAGGAAGTCAATGTATTGGAGGCTAGAAATGGAGAACTGTAGAGTTGACATGTTGGTGATAAGGAAAGATTAAAAAAAACATGGAGGATTTGAAAGCAGTGGTAATTATAAATTTGTGAAATTTATGCGTCAGCAGCTAATGTAGATAATCGAGTGAGTGATGGAAATATAGGTGTGAAGTAAGTTTGGGAAGTGTATCACTCACTGCTTCGTACTTGGTCTCACTTTTTGTAAAATGGTGATTTAAACTTAAGGTAGGGGAGATTTAAATTATTTGCAGATCCTAAACTGCAGGATATTATGAATGGACTGGCACTGTGGGCACACAAGAAACTAAATAGAACATTGTATAGAATGGTTGGTCATGGCCTAACTGTATAAAACGCTTGTTGAGCCACAGCTAGACAACTGCTTTGTTCTGGCCACCATTTCAAGTAATCTCTTACAGTGGATGATTCTGAAGTGATGTGCATGGATGTTGTTAGGGCTGGAGAATTTTTGAGGAAGGATTAGCTGGGTTGGGGGTAGTTTGGAAAGTGGTAACTGAGATTTTAATTATGGTACTTAAAATTTGAGAGTTTGATGGATGCTTTCTATTTGTCCCATGCACCACAGCACAAAGAGAAATTTAAAGAAATAAGATTGAAGAATAAAAGTTGACAGCAGTTGAAATGCCTCAGAGGGCCGGTTCTCTGGATACTTTCAAGAGAGAGCTAGATAGGGCTCTTAAAGATAGAGGAGTCGGGGGATATGGGGAGAAGGCAGGAACGGGGTACTGATTGAGGATGATCAGCCATGATCACATTGAATGGCGGTGCTGGCTCGAAGGGCCGAATGGCCTACTCCTGCACCTATTGTCTACTGTCTATTGGAATGTTACTTAAGGTTTTGAAATTCAAATGATAGTTTCAAAAAACCCTTTGAAGTGTCCAGGCTGGACACTTTGTTCAATTAGCTGCTTGTGGGGGATAGTGTCCAGTTCCTAGTCCTTCCCAGCAGCTACAAATTTGTGCTTAAATTTGTTTACTCTCATCAGACTGACAAAGACATTCTACTACGTGATGATTTGGAGGAACTTCAAGCTCTGTATCCTGATCGCTTTAAGCTGTGGTTTACTGTGGATAAAGCTCCTGAAGGTAACTCTTAATACATTTTGTTATGAGTATATTTATCATTAACTCCTTTAGTATTGGCTTACAGTGGTCTTTGCTGGCTTACAATTATTTATTTCGCCATATAAGAATCTTGCTACATTCTAGAATCAGCAAAAAAAAATTAACTGCAATGTATGCAGAAAAAGAAATCTATTGTAGATTTCATTTATTTTCTGTATCAGAGATTAATTTTATCAGGGTGTTTAACAAAAATGTAATTAGATATAATCCGTGTTTCAATGTTCAGATTTGTTTTCCTTTGCTTTCCTGCCAAAGTTAATTGCAAATGAAAAAAACAGATTTTAACTTAATGTAAAAACAAACTCATATTAAAAATTGGCATGTTGAATTAGAATTTTGACGTGGTTTAATTTTGTAAATTTACCATAGTCTAGCTTGTAATTTCAATATTAAGTTTCCTAAATTTTTAATTTAAGTTGAACTCCAATTATAAAGCTGTGATAATAGTTAATAAATTGAATGAACATTTGATGAGTTAAAACAAGAGATTCAAAGAATTAGATTGTTACATATTGGGACAAATACTTCAATGCTGAAATTTCCACAAGACCCATTTTTTCTTGGAATTACTTGCATTGAGGCCCGCATTTACTCAGAGCTACTCTGTTTTAAATGGCAGTGATTAAGATTTTCTTTTTTTTTCATGAAAATAATCCAACTAGAAGTTGACATACAAAGCAAATAATACTACGGTGTAGTAATTTAAATTAGTTCAAAAGCTTGATTTAATAACAAGCTGATCTATTAGATAGCGACACCACTTGACCTTTATATCTTTAAGCAGTATCCTGACACTGAACCGTGCCGTCTAAAGGTTCGAATGTGTCTCATTGATCTGAAGATGCAAGATAGCTTTCCATTGATGCATATTTCATGAAATTGTTCACTGTTTCATGTTTTGTTTTTAGGATGGGATTATAGCAAAGGTTTTGTGAATTCTGATATGATTAAGGATCACCTGCCTGCACCTGCTGATGATGTATTGATTCTCATGTGTGGCCCACCTCCTATGATTCAATTTGCGTGCAACCCCAACTTGGACAAACTTGGATATACACAAGGAATGCGCTTTACATACTAAATGCTAACATTAGCTTTAGGCGTTTTGGTAAAGGGAAAAGTAAAACAGAAATATTTGCACTTCAGCCTGTGGTATTTGCCGTACAGCAATTAAACATGAACTTTTTTTTATGTAGGTTGTTTGTGTTGCTAATGTTGTTTATAGCAATGTATTTGTACATGTTCAGATACATATTTAATATGGTGTGATTTGTTAATCTGCTTGAAAAGCATAGAATTGAACAATTTAACATGCAAGTCAATGCTTGAACTTGAATTTTCATTGTTCTACTGCAAACGTATTTTGAATGTCAAGTACTTGGCAAAACCTGTCTCAGACAAAATGACCGAGCCAGTGGCATGTGGCTAGATGTATTACAATTCTGAAATCTTCAATCTTTAAATTTTGTTAATTTGATTTCACATTGTTGTACTACCTTTGACAGTTAACACCAAAGAATGTTTGTTCTTCAACTGCCAATAGTAGTGATTATAATTATATTTGAGATGTGCAATGAAATAATTCCAAACCTTGGGATTTTTCTCGTCATGCATCCTTTTGGGTCTCAAGTCCCCAGGGTTCAGTTTGAGCACAAGATATTGGACCCAAAATGTAATGATAACCACAATCAATTTGCTCAAAAATAATTTTGGAAATTCCAAAGATTTCTGGGTGAATTAAGGGAATTTTGGCATTATTTGGGAATATTGTTAAATATGCAAGTTTACCAGAGATTATAAAATGCAAATACCAAACAATGTAGTTGGCAGAGCTGAATGGCTGTAATGCATTGGTGGCAATTGGTCTAAATATTTAATCTTTGTTTAGCAGGCTTGGCATGAGTTCTTTATTTTATGGTTTTGGTGATAGTAATAACAATTGTCGATCTGTTCTATTTCTTCTGTGTTTCCATAATAACCATATGTAATAATTCTAACTGAAGTACTTGTGCCTTAAGTGAGTCTTATTTACTTCAGATTTTGGTCTAGCACACTAAAATCCATACTGGTTTGCAACAGCGGTAAGGTTTACTTACAAAGGTGCAATGTAAACTTGGATGTCAGTTCTTGCACATAGCTCTGGTTTTAAAATAAATTGGCTGACAACTTGTATTTTGGCTTTGCATCAGTTTCCCACATAGGTATAAAACAAATTATTAACAAGATATGACTTCAATCAATTACTATGAGTAATCGGGATTTGTTCTAAAGATTCTTGCAGAAATCGTGCTGATCACTGGTTTTGATTTTGAAATGTTTGACACTAAATAAAGTCCCTTCGTTGACACAGTTGTGCATTGAAATTAATCTTTAGTTTGTTTTTGAAACACAGAATAGTTAAAGATGTATAGAGTGGATGTGAGAGAATGTTTCCACTAGTAGGAGAGTCTAGGACTAGAGGTCATAGCCTCAGAATTAAAGGATGTTCTTTTAGGAAGGAGATGAGGAGAAATTTATTTAGTCAGAGGGTGGTATAGATTCTTGATTAATACAGGTGTCAGAGGTTATGGGGAGAAGGCAGGAGAATAGGGTTAGGAGGGAGAGATAGATCAGTCATGATTGAATAGCGGAGTGGACTTGATGGGCTAATGGCCTAATTCTGCTCCTATTCCTTATGACCTTAAGAAATCGCTCATCTTTAAAATTCTGGAATCATATGGCAGGGAAACTCCCCCTCTTCAAGATATGTCATCTTATGGGCCTGACCCACTTAGGCGATTTTTCAGGCGACTGTCAAATCGTAGCAGGTGGCTGAAAAAACGGAGACTGGAACGCCGACTGTCAGAGTGGAACACATACACACATCGCTTCCTTCACCAGCCAGTTATGCAGGCGGGGGACAGGGCAAGCGTGGGGAGCGCTGTCAGTGAAATTCACACGGTGCAAAGCCAATGTGATACACCACGATGATCAGGAAGGTTGGTGCTATAATTCAGACGGTGAAAGCACAGTGTAAGGGAAGGGTCACTTAAGTCCTTTAAAAGAGAGGGGGAGAAGGGGTAGACGGGGTGGGGAGAAGGAGTGGAGACAGAGAAGCCAGAGATACACGGCTGTGAAGCTCGGCAGACATTAACATTACCGGCCGGTTATCCTTGGTTCCGAAAACTACTGTTTACGTTTTTTTTCCCCAATGAGCCAATGAAATTCACTGGTCAGCACTGGCAAGAACCTACGACAACCTTCGACTTCCTGGCAACCCACTACCACTGCACCTACGTCACGAGAATTCTCACTATTCTCCATGGCGTCAAAATTCTGTTGAAAAATTAGCTGCGACCCGAATGAAGCCGCGACTAGTTACGAAAATGCGGGAACTACTCACCACCATGCAGGCGACACCGCGCCTAAAAAGTTACGTTAGTGGATCAGGCCCATTATTGTTCTCCAACTGCCTAGGTGAGTGCACTTCCTTACACACACTAAACGTCCTCTGGGACAAAACAGTCTTTTTGATTTGTATTAATGTTGTGTTGGATAAATCATGGGATTCAGACAACAGAGTTGTATAACAAGGTGCACCCTAAAATAAGGCACATAGACTCACGTATCTGTGTAGGCACTCGCAAACCCAGAGTACACAAAGTACACCACCGTTGAACAAGTTTGTTGCTTGTTGTCGATCTCCTGCCATTGTTCACGACCCGGTCAGAGGCCAGGGCTCTCTCGTTGTTCTGGAAGGGGGCAGGGGACGGTCCTTTATGGCTTTTCTAGTCCACATCTCCTCCCGTGAGCCCATCATTAGCCCGTACCATCCAGCTGCGCCACACTTAAGGGCCTGTCCCACTTGGCGATTTTTTTCGGTGACTGTTGCGACACTTGAGGAAACACCGTGCGTCAATACGTCATCATGTCGCGTCACCGAAAAAGTTGCGGCGGTGACGCGACATGATGACGTATTGACGCACGGTGTTTCCTCAAGTGTCGCAACATTTTTTTGTCGCCGCTGGATTTTGAAATGTTCAAAATCTTTTGGCGACCCTAATATGACACCAGCAGTCGCCGAAAAAATTGCCACGTGGGATAGGCCCTTTCGTCTGTTTCCACACCGTTTCTGCGTTACTTGTGTGAGGAGGTTCGCCCAGCTATTGCAGTGTTTTGATCAGCGTGCCCAGACATGACCAAACATGCGAAATTGCGTTTCATACATCATTTCACCCCAATGATCCACCAACACTCCTTCCACCAATCGTGTGGCTATTGTGTACCATCTGCAAAAAATATGCATGAAAGCTGCTCAATATCAAATAGATATTTTGCAAACAAACTTCTCAGAACGCTGCAGGTGCAAGTGAACTTCACTTCTTGCAAGTCTCTTTTCCGTTACCTGCCTATTTTGAGATTGTACAGAATTTCTTCCAGGGGGCTGCTGCATCAAGTTCAATTGAAAATGCCTGTCATAATCACAGCCAATTAGAAATATTAGATTCTTGTTTTGCCACCAATAGATATGCTCCTGAAATAAATATTTGTAATTTTTTTTTCAATCCCGAATTTCAATAAATATAGGATATTTGTAGAATTGTAAAGCTTCGTCTTCGTGCTGGAGGAACCCAGGCAGCATTTGTGGAGGGATTAGACAAACAACGTTTCGGGTCGGGATACTTCTTCAGATGCCTGCATTTTGTAACATTGTATTTAATGCTGAAACACTGCGCATAACACATAGAGGAGGAATGCAGAGCTTTGCGTCAAAGCGCAGCGACGATAAAACTAGAATATCTTTGGATAAAACCAGGCTTTGGGCAGAGGCATTACCCTTGAGACGCCGTGGCGGGCAGCGACAGCCAGCAGCAACAAAGATCATAGAGCGCTCTATGATGTTTGAGCAGCAGTGAGATGAGCTGCAGACTTTGCCGAGTCCCGGGATCTCCCGCCAAACCAACGAACCGGCCGCGCTCAGTGCAAATGGCGGCTGCTGTTTACGAGTATCGGCGGTGAGGAGTCAACTTGGGCTGGCGCTCACAACATCCTCCGAGCGGCGGTGAGTGAGGTAAATAAACATGGGGCAGCCCTCACAATGTCCTCCGAGCATAGGCACAAAATGCTGAAGTAACTCAGCGGGACAGGCAGCATCTCTGGAGAGAAGGAATGGGTGACGTTTCGGGTCGAGACCCTTCAGACAGAGTCAGTGGAGAGGGAGACACAGAGATTAGGAAGTGTATACACAAAAAGCTGGAGCAACTCAGCGGGATGTGGATAATAGAAAACTAGAATGGCTCATTGTTAGCTAGGAGAAGCTGACAACAAAGTAAACAGATTAAACATTTAATCACGGGACAGTCAGACTGGTCGGAGAACTGGGAAGGGGGAGGGAGGGATGGAAAGAGAGGGAAAGCAAGGGTCGCTTTAAGTTAGAGAAGTCAATGTTCAAACCGCTGGGGTGCAAGCTGCCCAAGCGAAATATGAGGCGCTGTCCCTCCAATTTGCGCTGGGCCTCAATCTCACTCCTCCAAGCGGCGGCGAGTGAAGTAAACATGGGCCGGCGCTCACAATGTCCTCCGAGCAGCGGGCCCGCCACCAGTTAGTAGAGAGGGGTAGGTCCGGACTGTGGTAGATACTGACCCAACCCTGAGGCAACCTATTCCTTTTTTCCAGTGATGCTGCCTGACCCGCTGAGTTACTCCAGCTTTTTGTGTCTATCCTGAAGTAAAGTGAAGTACATACCCCGGGTGGGATGAGAGAGATTATTTACCCAGGATAAATTTATATACCTGGGATGGGGTGAAGGGCATTATTTACTGGGGGGATTGTGATAGTTACTTCGCCAGAGTGGGTTGAGAGTGGTTATTTACCTGGGGTGGGAGAGAGGGGCAGGTATTTACCCAGGGTGGGGTGGGAAAGAGGAGGTAGTAACCTGAGTGGTGTTGATAGCACCAGATATTAACCCAGGGTGATAGGACTAATTACACATATGTGGTTGAGAGGGACAGTTATTTTCTCAACATGAAATGAGAGAAGCAGGTGTTGGAAAATCGAAGGTACACAAAAATGCTGGAGAAACTCAGCGGGTGCTGCAGCATCTATGGAGCGAAGGAAATAGGCAAAGTTTCGGGCCGAAAGCAGGTGTTTACCTGGCATCGGGTGAGAGGGGTAGTTACAATATTTACTAGGGTCGAGGAGAGAGGGGGCATTGTTTACACATGGTAAAAGTGACAAGAGACAAGTATTTTTCAATGGAGGTCAGTGTCAGAATGGTTAACCATGGCGCAGCTAAGAGAACCGGAAATACACCTCTCTATATATTATTCCATCAACCATTCCTCAGTCTATCTGGGCAACCGAACAAGATCCTGCTGCAATTTTTGACAACCTCTTCACTGTCTGCAATACCACCCACTTTTGTATCATCTGCAAGTTTCCTAATCTTTCCATGTATGTTCTTATCCAAATCATTGATATACATGACAAACAGTAATGGGGCCAGCACCGAACCCTGAGGCACCACTGGTCACAGGCATCCAGTTCGAGAAGAAACCTTCCACCATCACCCTCTGCTTCCTGCCATGAAGCCAATTTTCTATCCATTCAGCTATCTCTCATTGGATCCCATGGGATCTACCCTTCCAGAGCAGCCTACCATGTGAAACCTTGTCAAATGCTTTGCTGAAGTCCATATATACAACATCTACAGCTCTGCCCTCATCAACCATTTTGGGCACATCTTTAAAAAAAACCTCAATCAGATTCGTGAGACATGACCTCCCGCATACTAAACCATGCTGACTAACCCTAATCAGCCCTTGTCCGTCTAAATGCATGTATATTCTATCCCACAGAATACTCTCTAGTAACTTTCCAACTACAGATGTTCTCATCGGCCTATAGTTACCAGCCTTTACCCTGCAGCCCTTTTTGAATAGAGACACAACATTTGCCACCCTCCAATCTTCCAACACCTCTCCTGTATTTAATGATGACTCGTAAATTTCAGCCAGTGCTCCTGCGATTTCCTCTCTAGTTTCCTAGTACCCTCGGATATATCTGATTAGGCCCGGGAGATTTGTCTACCTTCATACACCTAAGGACCTTCGACCACAATACAAATTATATTTGTGTATAATATTATTTTAATTTAGGTACTCCATGCTGAATTTTCTTTTGTCTTTTCTTCCAGGGAGCATGAACAACTTTAAAGAGCTGGAACAGTTTCAGAAGCCATTCCAATTTCTGCTGCACACACTAACGCTGGGCACATCGGGAGCTATCAGTGCATACCGTGCGTTGCATCGTATTCAGTCAAAACAGTCTCTTCAATGGAGAACCTTCACAGAGACACTGTGCCGACTCGAGCCATTTTTGGAAGGGAATGAGCAGAAGTTAAGTCTGTAAGAGCCTTTTAATAAATATATTAATTCACATACTAAATTCTAATGGGGGAACCATAGGCTGGAACCAAGATGCATGTTTCTCTCAGGCTAGGGTTTGTCGAGAACCAGTATTCGGAGTTTCATGGTGCAAATTAAGACATTTAGCCCTGAGGTTAGGATAAATTTATGAACTCAAAGGTTAATAAGGCTCAGGCACTACCCCTAAAAACATCTATCCTATTGAGTTATGCAAATGGATTGACATTTGCCTACATTATGACACTAACTGCACCAAAAGTGCTCTGGGATATCTTGAAGACATCATGGATGTTAAATAAATTCAGTATATAAGAAGGAACTGCAGACGCTGGTTTAAACCGAAGATAGACACAAAAAGCTGGAGTAACTCAGCGGGACAGGCAGCATCTCTGGAGAGAAGGAATGGGTGACATTTTGGGTCAAGACCCTTCTTCAAACTGGTTCGGGATAAGGGAAACGAGAGATATGGACGGTGATGTGGAGAGATAAAGAACAATGAATGAAAGATATGCAAAAAAAGTAACGATGATAAAGGAAGCAAGTCTTTTGTTTGTACGGTGACAATGAGAAGCTAGTGCGACTTGGTGGGGGAGGGATAGAGAGGGAATGCCGGGGCTACCTGAAGTGAGAGAAATCAATATTCATAACACTGGGCTGTAAGTTGCCCAAGCGAAATATGAAATGCTGTTCCTCCAATTTGCATTTAGCCTCACTCTGATAATGGAGGAGACCGAGGACAGAAAGGTCTGTGTAGAAATGGGAAGGAAAATTAAAGTGTCTAGCAACCGGGAGATCAGGTTAGTTCAAGCGGGCTGAGCGAAGGTGTTCCGCGAAACGATCGCCCAGTCTGCGTTTGGTCTCGCCGGTTATAAGAGTGCACATCTTGAACAGCAGACACAGTAGATGAGGTTGGAGGAGATGCAAGTGAACCTCTGCCTAAACTGAAAGGACTATCAGGGTCCCTGGACAGGTGTTGCATCTTCTGTGGTTGCAATGATCTTCTGCGGTTGCATCTTCTGCAGTTGCAATCTCCCGGTTGCTGGATACTTTAATTTTCCTTCCCATTCCTACATAGACCTTTCTGTCCTCAGTCTCCTCCATTGTCCGGTACTTGGGAAGGGGGTGCTTTAGGTGGGAAGGGATGAGTTAACCAAGGAGTTGAGGAGGGAACGGTCTCTGCAGAAGGCAGAAAGTGGTGTAGATGAGAAAATGTGGCTAGTGGTGGGATCCCGTTGGAGGTGGCAGAAAGTTCGGAGGATTATGTGTTGTATGCGACGGCTGATGGGATGGAAGGTAAGGACTAAGGGGACTCTGTTGCGACGAGGAGGAGCAAGGGCGGAGCAGCGGGGTACCGAGGAGACACAAGTGAGGGCCTCGTCTGTGATGGGAGAGAGAACCCCCGTTCCCTAAAGAAGAGGACATCTCGGATGTTTTAGTGTGGAACACCTCGTCTTGGGCGCAGATGTGGCGTAGACGGAGGAATTGGGAGTAGGGGATAGTCTTTGCAGGAAGCAGGGTGGGAAGAAGTGTAGTCGAGATAGTTGGAGTCAGTGGGTTTGTAATAGACGCCAGCCAATAGTCTATTTTAATTTGAGCGCAGGATACACACAAAATGCTGGAGTAACTCAGCGGGACAGGCAGCATCTTTGGAGAAAAGGAATAGGGGATGTTTCGGGTCGGGACCCTTCTCCAGAGATGTTGCCTGACCCGTTGAGTTACTGCAGCATTTTGTGTGTATCCCCGTTGATGACTGGTGCTCGGCTATCGCCGGCACCGAAGGGGTTAACCGACACCCACTGGATAAGGCGAGAGGTGCAGCTGACGGTCCCCGGCCCGTCAGGGAACGGGTTCCTCGGGAGTTGGAGCAAAGTTGAGCTGGAGTTAGCGCTTCTCCAAGCTGGCTGTAAGCCTGGGGCCGCCACTGCTCCGGGCCGGTGTCCCGTCAGTCGAGGGTCACCCTGGACAGGGATGGGACACTCGGGAGGGGACGGGGACGGTAGTGAGACTCCACTCACAAATCTGCCTCCTGGGGTTATGCAGGAGAGGGGTGCATGGTTCGCCCTGTAAAATAACCCTGTATAACCTGGGAGGGCAGCCGGAGTGGGAATGGAACCCATACACCCAGGCTGAGGGGGATCGGACCGTGATTCATTAGATTGTCACTGCTGAGATTTCTGCATGGACCAGTGGAGAATGGCGAAATAGTGTCGCTAACTCCAGTAGCAATTCAACAACGCTTGCAGTGCCGGAGACCAGGTTCGATCCTGACCACGGATGAAACGCAGGACTGTATACAATCAGCTGCTCAGCTGCCGAGAATGTTTTTCTCGAGTGACCTATGCCTGGGCATGCACAGTCGAAATACCAAACTCGCTTATTCACCTTGGGATAAGTGTGAGAGATTGCAGGATTTTTGGAAAACTGTGATAATAATATTTTGTCTCTCAACTGCATACCAAAAATGTCTATGTTTTCCTCTTGTAGACAGCCATTGTTTTACCTTTTACCAGTACTGGTCAGAAGAAACCTTTTATCTTTCCTTCACCTGGCTAGTAGCCATGTTCCGAAAGATTGTCTGCATTGTCTCATCTCACAGTTGAAGAAAAACCCGGGTATGGATCTTTGGGAACAGAAACTAATTGATGTGCTGGAGCACGACTTGGAAGGTGGATTGGGTTATTCAAAGTCTGATTTGCATTCAAACAGATTTCAGGAGCAATTGAAACATCTCAGTCAAAAGTTGATGGGAAATTCTGAAATTTGTTCAGATACTGAGAAGAGGTTGGGATGGTACTATAAACAACAAATTATCAGCAATGATAAATCATCTGAAAGTACTGAAGACAACATAGCATTGACGCAGAACTCTAAAAAACGGAAAAATGTAGACGATGCTGCTCTTTTCGAGGACGATGAACAAAATATAACAAAGAAAATGAAATTAGACAAAGAAGACGTCTGTTTGGAACCATTTGTTGGCAGGGAGATCCAGGATGCAACTGCAAATGTGGGAAATGTGAATCCTATCCATACACACGTGCAAAACAAAATGGGCACTGTTGAAGTAGAACAGAAAGTCCTTCCGAAAATAGAAGAAATAGTTGGTCTACCTGAACATATCAAGGTAAAACAAAAATGTGTATAAATGTACATAGAGGATGTTAGACTGAAGACATTAGTCCAGATTTTGCTGAATTGAGTCAGGTGCTTGCATTCACTGAGCTTACTTGGTTTGGACCCACAAGGCTGACTTTGCAAGAGAATACAGGAGTGAAGTACACTGTCTGATTTGCAAACTAAAATTTCCCTGGAAGTTCAGAGCTTGTTTATGTGGATAGACTTGCTGGCATTTTTTGAGTGTTGTTGGGAACTTTCTGTAAAATTGCAGTCACTCACCAGTGAGATTTGGCTCCTTGCGTTTTGGTTATAATTTGAGTGACTGGCTTAATTAATTTGTATGTCTATGAGTATTAATAAAATAAGTTTATTAAATATTGGTAGTAAAATTCTGAATTACAAAGGACTGAATGGTTGCTTTTAACAAACTGAAGTTATTCTTATGGTGTGCTGTAGTATGAAGGAACAGAATAAGAGTTAGTTGATATAATAGGTGGACAAGTAAAACAATTCAGCCTGAGATCCTTCCCCTCTACTCAGTTTGTTGGTATTGTTTTGGTGCAGTAATTCCACCTTACTCGAATTTGAGTACAAATTAAACTGATACTTACCTTTGTGGCCAAGAGAGCCATCATTTATTTATTTGCCTCTGTACTCAATTTGAGATTTATAGTAGAAAAATCACATGTGGTTAAAGTGCACATTGTCAGATTTCCTCAGTTGGAGAGGTTATCCCACGAAAATAAATCATGTAGTGAGGGTCATGATTCTTCAATGTTGGCAAAAAATGAGAGCGTGATCTCATTGTAACATTCAAAATGCTTAAAGGGAAGATGCTGATGCAGTATCAGCATTTGCCTTTAGGACTGAAATGGGAAGAAGTGTCTTCATTCAAGATGTTTTGACTAGATATTCTCTACTCAGAGAGTGTTGGATGTTCGTCGGCTGATCATTTGCAAGGCAGAGAAAAATTATTGGAAACTAGGGCCACATATGGATATCTCTAGAGAGGAGGAAGGTGAACTTAAGTTATGAGAAAGATAATGGCAGAACATTTGACTGACCTTGTGAATATGTGCTGATGCTTGCTAACAAATGCCTCACTTATACAGCTATTAATGTAGAAAAATACACCAGGCCTCTTAACCTCAATCTGTTTCAATAAAACATACTGGTGCCAATCAGCTCCAAACCTTCTTTCAGAGAACAGTACAGCGCAGGAACAGGCCCTTCGGCCTACATGTCTGTGCCCAACATGATGCTAAGACAAACTCTTATCTGCATGCATCTTAGTACATTTCTAGGTATGAAAAATTGAATGATTATGTAATACCTTAAATAAAGATTGGATTAATCCACAGCAGTAAGAGGCAAGGGGCAGGTATATAGTGGGAACCAAGGCCTGAAAACTAAATTGAATAGCATTATTCAAAGGAAGGAGAGATCATTAGATAGGTTATTTAATGAACCTTTTGCCAATTTGATATTGGCAAGTAAACCTATTTCTTCAACCTGTTGAACATCTTTGTTTTTCTCTAACAGTCTTCAGTATCCACACTGAGAGATATATTCGAAGCAGATTCAGATGTGAGTATTCTAAGTGTATTTATACTCAAATTTAAAGCTTTTTGTACAATAATTTATTGATAATGCATTAAAGAAATGTTCTTTTCTTTTCTATTTCATTATTTTTCACCAGTGATGTTATTCCTCAGTGTGAAGCATGCTCATGTGTAAGAAGGAACAGCAGAAGCTGGTTTAAACCAAAGATAGAGCTGTGTTTTACAGCTAGATTGGTATTAGCCAGAAAATAACTTTTGGTTATTTCTTAACCATATCTCCTTTTTTTTGTATAGCTGCAATGGAATAACAATTTATCCGTGTAATCCAAGATTCCTTAACCAATCCAACTTTTTTCAGAGATTGGAATACTTCACTTCAGATTCACCAGTATTTTTTTTTAAAGAGGATAGTATGTTGCTAGACGATTCATAGCTTGATCAAAGTTGCCACATTGACAGAACTCCTGGCACACTGCATCAATTGACTATAGTAACTGTCATAAGCAAACTGCTGGACGAATTCAGTGGATGAAACTGGACAGATGACATTTTGGGTCGGGGCCCTTCTTGGGACTGGTGGATTAGAGCAGGTAGAAAGAGGTGGGGCAGGAGCTGGCAAGTGACGGGTGATTTAGGTAAGGAGGGGTTGATTGCTGGATGATTCAGGTGGGGGTGGAGATTCAGCTGGAGGTGATAGGTGGAGAAGACAATGGGATGCAAATGGTGCAATCTGATAAGGGAGGTGGGGAGTGAAATATGGAACCAGAGGGAACAGTGCATGATAGAAAAGAACGGGGATGACGAGGGGTGGCAGAAAAATGGGAGACCCAGAGTAAGGAGGGGTGAGTGATGCCTATGTGGAGGAGGAGAAAGGAACTGGGGCAGTATAGGGGTAAACTAGGTAGATGAGTAAGAGAGGTGGGACACAAAGTGCTGGAGTAACTGAGCGAGTCAGCATCTCTGTAGAACATGGATAGGTGATGTTTCGGGACGGGACCCTCCTTCAGAGAGGTGGAGGGTTTACCTGAAATTGGAGAATTCAGTTCAACATATTCTGCTTGAGTAGCCTCTAACCAATGGCATGAATATTGAATTCTCCAGTTTCAGATAACCCCCCTATCCTCCCCCCATTGCAGTGTTGTAACCTTTATGCGTCTGTTCGTGTTTCCACAAGGCTTGTGAGGGGCTGAGGAAGGTAAATAAAGCATTATTGTAATAGATTTTCTTTTGGCATGATTTATAATGGAAAACGCCTTTGTTTACTTTGCATACATCAGCAGCTGTATCTACTGCAGTTGTGGCAACTGGATTTTGCTTTTGTGTTAATTGCAGCCCAGCTGAGGATTCTTGAAATTAAGTTTCTTGTGTTTAGGATGAGTACAGGTGGATTGAAGTACAGGTTGTTTTTGTCCATAAATTGCTATTATTTAAATAGATGTTTCTCTTTGTAGAAGCTGGAAACACCTGAAGAATTAAATATCCTCAATGAATGTGATCCAAACCAGGTAGGAACAGACTATTCTGTTTTTAAGTAACCCTTTTCAGTGAATTACATTTCAACTTGCCCATATTATGCAATACTCTAGTTTGCCAATTGTTATTGGGCTAAATCTTCATTGTGTGGACAACTCTTTACTGCCTCTAGGCAGCACTACCGCACCCCAGAGTAATCGGCATGTAGGAAGCGCTGGACTTTGGGTAGAGATTTACGCAGACCTGGTCTGGAGCTTTGTTGCTGGAGTGCGGGGGAAGGAAGGAAGACTGAGTCGAAGGACGACTGGGACTTGTGAATAACCTATTTCCTATGTGCTGTGACAACCATCCTCCTGCGCGGACCCTTTCCATTGTACTCCTCACATGATATTGTGCTAAACAGGATGTGTCGCAGATGGATTTTGTGCTACTGTATAAATATGAAGATGAGTCAACATTTAATTTTCCATTTGGTGTTACAGTAATAATGATCAATTTGAGTTTGGAAATATCCTACATAAACTCAATTATAGGGCACAACCTTGTACTATCAGTGAACAAACTACAAAGCTGACGGAGCTTTGTTCAACTTTTAGAGCTCTCAAGAACTGGAGAGGGTACTGTTTACAGCAGTACACCTTTTTACAGTACCATGTGAGAAAGTTGACAGAAATATGAAAACTCAGTCAGTATCCGAAGTGCATTGGCACTTATTAGGTGGACTGAGTATATTGCCACAGTATTTGACAAAGTGAAATAGTTCAGGTACCTCTCATATCTTTTCAGCACAGTCTGAATGTTTATTGCATAATATTTTCAATAATTGACTGAGGCTTTGCATTCTTGCAGCTGGAGAAGCTCTGTTTATTATTACGGCTGTCCAAGCTCTCAGAGCACCAACTGCCCTTGGCCTGCAACAAAATGATCTCCCTACCATCTGATCTCAGTTACAGCAATGCGACTGTGCTTGCTCAGAATCTCTTCCTGACAAGGGTATGTTTACTTGAGTGGTGCGATTGAAACACTCTTTTTTCATTTCCAACTCTTCCACTATGTAATTACTGATTTGAACATAAGGTCTGTTGCCTCTAGCAAACTGGACCCATGGATTATGTTTTTCAAAATTGACAGAAATGTTGAATTCTTTGATTCCATCTTCTTCATAGGATTGCAACAGCAGACCTCACAGCAAATTAGCAGATGTATTGTAGATCTTGGGTCATTTCCAAACGAGTCACTTCTTAGAAGTGTAGGGATCCAGCAGAGTGATGGCTCCTGAAGAAATGTTCACCTTTATCGAAGATAAACACGAAGTGCTAGAGTAACGTAGCAGGTCAGGCAGCATCTCGGGAGAACAAGGATAGTTGATGTGTCAGGTCAGAGCCCTTCTTCAGACTGAAAGTATGGGGGGGGGGGGTGGGGTGGGAGGTGGAGAGAGAGCTAGAGGTCTTTTCTCACCTCCAGCTCTTATCCACCACCCTACTTTCAATCTGAAGAAGGGTCCTGTGTTAAAGTTCAATTTGCTTCAAGCAGATAACAACACAAGTTAGTAATACAGTAATGTCTTTATTTCGGCAGGCGGGCGTGGGAGGACAGCTCTCACAGGATGTAAACACAAACTACAGTCCTTCTTTCTCCACACACAGAAGTAATGTTCAATCAGATATATTTATACCCTAATATTCAGCAATTCTTTATCGTACAAAGCATTGTGCAGCCTTTTGCCTTGTTCATATATGGTTAAAATCAGAGGATTGACAGGTTCTTCCGATAGAGGAAAGGATAGCCCATATATGGTTATGCTGAAGGAGCTATTTTTTTGCAGATTCAAGCACTCTTGTTTTTTGACCTTGTTGATTAATTGTTTGTACATTACAATCTGTAGAGCAGAGGGTACCAATCGAGTTGTCTGAACAACTTTCTGATTGTTTATATCATAGAGCAAAAATATCTAGTGTTATTGTGCTGAAATCTTGCTTGTGTGAGAGAAGAAAGGCAAAACATTCATGTTATTGTGCTGTAATCTCACTAGTGTTTATATTATAGGACAAAACACTTGGTGTTTTTGCAGAACTCTCGCTAGTGTAGTAGGAGAAAGGTTAGGCATTTATTTTCTAACTTCTAAATCTACAGCAGAATCTATTTTGTAACTTCTAAATCTTTAAACTTTTTCACCTGAACCAAGAAACATCACCTATCTGTTTTTCTACAAAGATGCTGCTGCCTGACCTACTGAGTTACTCCAGCACTTTTTGTCTTTCTTTGATTTAAACCAGCATCTCCAGTTCTATGTTTCTATATTTTGTTTCACTTTGCTCACACTGGTGCACCTTTTACCACCTGAGACTATTAAAAGATTGATGTCCTTGTATATGTGTCTTTTTACAATACTGGAGAGATTTTGAGGAACAAGATTATTATTCCGTTTTTTTTTACAGAAATCTACCATCATGTGAAACCTCATAAATAACAGATATAAATTAGATAACTTCAAGACCAAAAGTCAAAAACTTTTTTCATGACAGACAAATCATCGTTTTACCACCAATTTGGACACCAAAAATGTGACATTAAAAACGCTGCCACATTTAGTCGTGAATATTTAATTAATAAATAAACTTCATATGGCCCCTCATACATATACGTTTTGATAATGATCTAGGGAAATATCTTCATCAATACCAGGCCGAGGCCTGGGCGCTGAGCCTGGCTCTGAGGCTGATGGCATTGCTGGCTCCGGTCACGCAAGGAGGGAAAGGAGCGGCACCCTTGAGATCCTGGGGAGAGTGCGGGGGATTGATGAGGGGGTAGGGAGGGGGAGGGAGAGGGGGGAAAGTGGGGGAGGTGAGGAGGGAGAGTGGGGGAGGAGGGGGGGGAATAGAGGAGAGGAGGGGGGAGGTAGGGAGTGGGGAATACCTGGGGAGGTGAGGGGGGAATACCTGGGGAGGTGAGGAGGGAATGTGGGGGGATTGAGGGAGAGGAGGGGTGTAGGGAGGGAGAGTGGGGGGAGTGGGGAATAGAGGGAGAGGGGGAATAGAGGGCAGTGGGGGAGGTCAGGAGGGATAGTGGGGCGGATAGGGGGAGATGAGTGGGGGATAGAGAGATAGGAGGGGGGTAGGGAGGGGGGAGGAGTTATGGAGAGAGGGAGTGACAGGGTAGGGGAAAGGAGAGGTGAGGGAGGGATTGGAGGAGGAAAGGGGAAAGAAGAGGGAGTGCTGGGGGTGAGGGGAAATGAGCCGTGCCTGCGCAGTTGGGGGCTATGGGTGAGTGGTGGAATATTGCGTTGGGGAACGGGTTTCGTTGGGGGACCAGGCCTGCGTGACAGGGATCCAATGGGTCCCACTTAGTCTAGCGTTGAACTAAAAATAAACAGTTCCAATCTTAACTGCTCCTTAATCCTCCTTAATGTGGTCTTTAATTTTATATTTTGGTTGACGAAAAAAAAAAATGTATCCAATGATCTGGCATGGAAAATGGTGTCAGCAGAACAGATTTGACACAGACTGAGAAACTGAGGGAATGGAAAAAAGAACTGAGGTGGTAGGAGGAGTAGATGCCAAAGATGGAGGTTGTAATGTCATGGAAAGTACTGTAAAATTCTTAAGAGAACCATTTATCACGAGAGTAGTCTGATGTCGAGTCTGGGAAGAGTTAAATAACAGATGTGGATTGTGTATATTCAAAGGTACTCTTACTGACGGAGCCTGCTTCACGCTTTCTAATGGCAGCCATCACTTTGTTTTACAAGAAATATCCACGCCCAACCTGCAGTGCTCTGATTGGGCCGCTCCTTCAGACTCCAGATATAGGTAAGATCAGTATTCGCAACCTGGGAGAGAGAAACTGCTAACTACCAATTAGCAATGTAGAATGAGAAAAATGTTTCCTACTGGAATCATACTATGGTAAATGCATTTTATTGCTTACTCTTTCCACACTTTAACTGAACTGACATTCACCTTAAATTCCCCTCATTGTGAGGAGACTAACAGCTATCAATATTTTTATTTTGTGAAAAACTATGGATTTGAATCTGTGGCATAGGAGAAGAATGTAGGAATAGCTAGATATAAAATATGTCCTATCCATTTCATTCACCTATCATGATACAGCAATGAAGCTATTGACTATCATAGCAATCTGCTCCGTGTCTAGTCTAGCTCTATTGTAAATCAGCTATTGAGCTGCGGTGACTTCCCAGTGGATGAAAGGATTGGGAAGGATAGTTTCTTCCCACTCATTTTACTCAAATTATCCCAAAATGTTATTTTCAAAGAAATCTTTTCACTCGGCTGTCACTGATAAACTTACTTTACTTTAGAGATACAACGCGGGAACAGGCCCTTCGATCCACCGAGTCCACGCCAACCAGCGATCACCCCATACACTATCCTACACACTAGGGACAATTTTACAAATTACCAAAGCCAATTAACCTACAAACCTGTACGTCTTTGGAGTGTGGGAGGAAACCTGAGCACCCGGAGAAAACCCACGCAGTCACAGAAAGAACGTACAAACTCCGTGCAGACAGCACCCCTAGTCAGGATCTAATCCGGGTCTCTGGTGCTATAAGGGAGCAACTCTACCACTGTGCGCCCTAATCTAGGGAAATAATTCAGTAGTCTTTAAATTACATTTGTTTCTCATTACCAGTGTGAAATTTGTTGAATGCGAGTTTCACGCTCTGACATCTATGTATACCAACTGTTGGCGAGTTCTCTCTTTTGACAAGTCAAGGGTTAACCTGTTCTGGTTGTTATTTGTATCACATTAAATCTCTTCAAAAATAATGCTTGCATTATCAGTACAAGTAACAACTAGAGAAACTTTGCACCCATGAGGAATTTTTCTTTCTGTCTGATCCTGTCTTTCGAACAGTCGCCCAGCTGAGGTTGAGGCCTTTCATTATGAGCCTTTACTTGCATATTCTAAAGCTGCAAAATTATGATTATGGCAAATGTTAATATAATCGGATCCAGAGCTATAAATTTGTATATATTATATTTTAAAATAGGCAAAAAAGCAATTACATTTTTTTGCAATATAATTTTTTACAGGAAATATTCAAGTTGAGCTGATTTGCAGACTTGTTGAAGACTGCATTGAACCAGACCATTTAACAGTGACTTTCAGGTTCATTTATTCTATTTTTAATTAAGGTTTACCTTTTATGCCTGTCTTGTATAATTCTCTTATCAACAAAACATTTTGAAGTAGTCAGTTATATTTTCTATGGTTGCCTCTTTTAAGAATCAATGTTTTTCTTTATGCCTGAATGGTTTTGATATTCCATTAGAACAGGAAATCTAGATAAAGTGGATATGGAGAGGATGCTTCCAGTAATGGGAGAGTCTAGGACCAGAGGGCACAGCCTCAGAATAAAAGAATGGAGATGAGGAAGAATTTCTTTAGCCAGATGATAGTGAATTTTGTTGCCACAGGTGGCTTTGGAGGTCATTGGGTATTATTAAAACACATATTGATAGGTTCTTGATTAATTAGGGTGTCAATTGTACCCGGGAGAAGGCAGGAGAATGTGATTAAAAGGGAAAAATAGAGCAGCCATGATCGAATGGTGTAGTAGACTCGATGGGCCAAATGGCCTAAACCTTCTCCTATGTCTTATGATCTTATGAAATATCTGTGCATTTGAGAAGCTCCATAAAAAGAGTTGCAGTCCCATCAGGTTGTGTGGTTTTCTAGGGCCACTTCAATTTGAAACACATCATGCAGGTTGGCTTAGTGGTGAACATGCCTTACCTGGAGGTATCTATGATAACTGCAGAAATGATGCATTAAAAATAAAATTGAGCAAGCTTTAGTCAATTCCACATAAAGACATTCAGACTTTATTTTTCCTTTTACAGTTTTGAAAGGGAGAAAAAGTGAAGAATGATTTGTGTAAAACAGATTTAATACCACTGCAGAAGGAATTCCTATTGTGGTGTGCTATTGGAAGCTTCAGTTCAAATAAGCAAAAATAAATATCAAGTACTTGTCATTGTAGTTAACTTTAGCAACTATCATTATAGATAGCCTTAATAACTTTGTTCTACTTGCAACGGTCTGCTCCCAAATAAATATTTTCTCTACTTTTAGTAAATCAGAACTCTGTAACATTCACTGTTTTCAACTCGGCTCTAATTAAATTTAATCGATCACTTAACAATTGTGTAAAAAACATTTGAGGTATAGCAATTTGTGTAGCACCATTTATGGAAGCCACTTCAAAACTGCTAATTTGACTGAGATGAATGACCACATTCTATTTCAGGTGGTTTTACATGAATGATTGTAAAGCCAAAGCATCAGCAGAATTCCACTGCAGAGAAAGGTGGATCTATCCCAAAAGATTTTATAAATACATAAGGGGGGAAAAGGGTAACTAGAGAGAGAGTGGAACCTCTCAGGAATCAAAGCGGTCACCTCTGTGTGGAGCCACAGGAGATGGGCAAGGTCCTCAATGAGTGTCCTCTGTATTTACCGAGGAGAAAGACAGTAGGACGGAGGAACTTGGGGCAAGTCAATGGAAAACTGAGAGCTGTCAGTGTTGCTGTCGAAGAAATACTGAAAGTACTGTTGTGTATGAAGGCAGACAAATCTCCAGGGCCTGATCAGATACATCCAAGGACATTGTGGGAAACTAGAAAAGAAATTGCGGGAGCCCTGGTTGAAATTTATGAGTCTACCTTAAATACAGGAGAGGTGCCGGAAGACTGGATAGTGGCAAATGTTGTGCCTCTTTTCAAGAAGGGCTGCAGGGAAAATGCCTGGAACTATAGGCCGGTGAACTTAACATCTGCAGTTGGAAAGTTACTAGAGTATTCTGAGAGATAGGTTTTATAGGCATTTGGATGAGCAAGGGCTGATTTGGGATAGTCAGCATGGTTTTGTACGTGGGAGGTCGTGTCTCACAAATCTGATTGATTTTTTTGGAGACGTGATCAAAAAGGTCGATGAGGGCAGAGCTGTAGATGTTGTGTACATGGATTTCAGTAAGGCATTCGACAAGGTTCCGCATAGTAGGTTGCTCTGTAAGGTTAGATTGTATAGGATCCAAGGAGAGATAGCTGAATGGATAGCAAATTGGCTCCATGGAAGGAAGCAGAGGGTGATGGTGGAAGGTTGCTTCTCGGACTGGAGGCCTGTGACCAGTGGTGTGCCTCAGGGTTCGGTGCTGGGCCTGTTACTGTTTGTCATCTACATCAATGATTTGGATGAGAACATACAGGGCAAGATTAACAAGTTTGCTGATGATACAAATAGTGCAGATGACACAAATTTTGCAGATAGTGAAGATGGTTGTGAAAGATTGTAGCAGGACCTGGATCGATTGGCCAGGTGGGCGGAGGAATAGTTGATGGGATTTAATGCAGAGGAGTGTGAGGTGTTGCATTTTAGGATGTCAAACAGTAAATGGTAGGCCTCTGGGTAGTGTTGTAGAGCAGAGGGATCTAGGAGTACAAGTGCATGGTTCCTTGAAGGTCGAGTCGCAGATAGATAAGGTGGTCAAAAAGGCTTTTGGCACTTTGGCCTTCATTAATCAGCGATTAGAAGTTGGGAGGTCATGTTGCAGTTGTATAAGACGTTGTTGAGACTGCATTTAGAATATTGTGCTCAGTTCTGGGCACCATGTTATAGGAAAGATATTGTCAAGCATGAAAGGGTTCAGAAAAGATTTACGAGGATGTTGCCAGGACTAGAGGGTGTGAGCTATAGGAAGAGATTGAGTAGACTGAGTCTCTATTCCATGGAACGCAGGAGGGTGAGGGGATATCTTATAGAGGTATACAAAATCATGAGAGGAGTAGATCGGGGTAGATGCACAGAGTCTTTTGCCCAGAGTAGGGGAATCGAGGACCAGAGGACGGGTTCAAGGTGAAGGGGAAAAAATTTAATAGGTATCCGAGCGGAAACTTTTTCACATAAAGGGTGGTGGGTGTATGGAACAAGCTGCCAGAGGAGGTAGTTGAGGCTGGGATATTGTTTAAGAAACAGACAGGTACATGGGTAGGACAGGTTTGGAGGGATATGGACCAGGCGCAGGCAAGTGGGACTAGTGTTGCTGGGACATTGTTGGCCGGTGTGGTCAAAGAGCCGAAGGGCCTGTTTCCACACTGTATCACTCTGAATCTATTACTTCCTTAGGTTTAGATTTATTATTCACATGTACGAGGTAGTGAAAAGCCTTGTTTTGCATACTGTCGAAACATCAGATATACCATGCGTAGATATAATCGTCAAACTCATGTAGAATAGATAGAGCAAAAGGGAAGTTACAACGTGCAGCATATCGTTCTTAGCATTGTAATGCATATGTTTCACTGATAACTCCCAAACAGAAAGATGAATATCTCATCTGAAGGTCAGGATTTCAGACTGTGCAACTCTCAAGTGTGTTTCATTATGTGATTGTGTCGATTTGACTTTAATCTGGAGAAGTTTAAGTACTTGGCATAATTCACATCAGCAAATTCTATTGACTTTGTGTTGATTGGCTTCCACAGTAGCAAAGTATTTTTGGATGAGTTCATTTGCTGTCTTTATCCAAACAAGAAAGGTTGTGGGGAATGCAAACAATATTAACCTGCTGGCACAAGCACAATAATAATGTGGACAGACATAATGAGTAGTGGTGTAGAAAGGGGGAATTGAAAAGATTGAACATTATAATTGAAACCATCAGTTAGGATTTTATTTTAACTGCAGTGACTATTTCTGCTAATTATTACAATATACTTACAGATACGTCCTGTTCGTAACATGGAGTGAAGAAATACTCTCCGTGGTCCATATATTGCTTGAGAGGAAGGTAATTAGTAACTGCAAGTTGGGGACATCATAAAGCACACCTGTAGTTTCACTGAACAAATGTTTACAATGTCCAAACCAAATAATTGACCTAGAAACAATTGGGAGCTCCAACCTGGTTCAGAGTTTATTTGAAATTGTAAAAAATACCTCCCATTTGTGATTTGAATCAGATTCCTGTCTATTTTAAGTGTCAAATGGTTCTTGGGAGAGGTGCCACAGAGTAGTTGCAGATTGGCAGTGTACCTTCATGGGAAAAGATGAAGGGAAATATTTTTCATTCTAGAGAGTGGTCAGGCACTTGCAGAATTGTTAATTTTTTTGACGATGCTGGACTTTTGATGTGTGATGAAACCCCTTAACCAATGTGTTCCACCCTCAACAACTTCTCCTTTGACTCCTCCCACTTCCTCCAAGTCCAAGGCATAGCTATTGGCACCCGCATGGGCCCCAGCTAAGCCTGCCTCTTTGTAGGATACATTGAACAATCCCTGTTCCAGGCGTACACTGGCCCTATCCCCAAACTCTATCTGTTACATTGATGACTGCATCGGTGCTACCTCCTGCACCCATACAGAACTCATGGACTTCGCCACCAATTTTCATCCTGCGCTCAAATTTACTTGGACCATCTCCGACACCTCCCTCCCCTTTCTTGATCTCAGTCTCCATCACAGGAAATAGACTATTGATAGACGTATATTGCAAAGCCACTGACTCCCATAACTATCTCGACTACAATTCTTCCCACCCTGCTTCCTGCAAAGACTCTATCCCCTACTTCCAATTCCTCCGTCAATGCCGCATCTGCGCCCAAGATGAGATGTTCCATACTGGAACATCCAAGATGTCCTCATTCTTTATTGAATGGGGGTTCCCCTCTCCCATCATAGATTTGGCCCTCACTCATGCCTCTTCGGTACCCCGCAGCTCTGCCCTTGCTCCCCCTCCTCCTAGTCACAACAGAGACCAAGTCCCATTAGTCCTTACCTTCCACCCCATCATCTGTCGCATACAACACATAATCCTCCAAAATTTCCGTCACCTCCAACGGGATCCCACCAATAGCCACATTTTCCCATCTCCACCCCTTTCCGCTGTTCACAGAGACCGTTTCCTCGTTAACTCATCCCTTCCCACCCAAACCACCCCCTCCCCAGGTACCTTCCCCTGCAACCGCAGAAGATGCTGGTTAGGCAGAGGTTCACTTGCACCTCCTCCAACCTCATCTACTGTAGTCGTTGTTCAAGATGTGGACTCTTCTACATCGGCGAGACCAAACGCAGACTGGCCGATTGTTTCGTGGAACACTTTCGACTGGAAACGTCACCCATTCCTTCTCTCCAGTGATGCTGCTTGTCCCGCTCAGTTACTCCAGCTTTTTGTGTCTCTCTTATATCTAATGTAACCAGTCTTTACGTAAGAAATGTGAAAATCAACTGCCACAATGCAGCTTTTCACAGATAATGATAAATGACTGAGTCATACATTTTCATGGTGTTGATTGAAGTAGTTACTTGCAACTAGGTCTGCTTTTAAAACTCCCACTCTGTTATTTCTTGACAGGTAGACCTATCATGTGAACTGTTTGAACAGTTTATTCAAAAGTTAAGCCAGCAAGCTGGGAGATTCAACAATTCAGTAAAATATGCCAAGATGGTCCTAGCTACACTTACAAAGTACCCAACCAATGTGAGTATAACCCTGTGCACTGAGGAAAAATAGATTGAGATAACTCTTCAAATGAGCTCCCTGAATGTGGAAGAGAGTGCAATAGGAATCAAGTAGGTTCCTCCCGGTTCACTTCTTACTTGCCAAGCCTTAGTGCTAAAAGTGGATCTATGTGCAGGGGAGGTGGCTGTAAGCCTAAATATGCTCACTGTCTGTGCCAAACATGATGCCAAGACAAAGCATGATGGGAGGCATGGTGGCAGAGCGGTAGGGCTACTGCGTTCATATGCCAGGGACCCGGGTTCGATCCTGCTGACGGGTGCTTGTCTGTATGGAGTTTGTATATTCTCAACGTGACCTGCGTGGGTTTTCTCAGATCTTCGGTTTACTCCTATATTTCAAAGATGTACAGGTTTGTAGATTAATTGGCTAGTTATAAATGTAAAAATAGTCCCTTGTGTGTGTAAGGTAGTATTAATGCGTGGGATTGTTGGTCGTTGCGGACTCGGTGGGCCCCAGTGCCTGTTTCCGCGCTGTATCTCTAAACTAAACTAGCTCACTTGCCTGTATATATTTCATAATTCCCCCATTCTCTGTATATCTACAGTGCATTCAGAAAGTATTCAAACCCCTTCACTTTTTCCACATTTTTTATTATGGTATCTAGTATGTAGATTGATGATAAAATAATTTGAATTTAATCCATTTTAGAATAAGACTAACGTAACAAAATGTGGAAAAAGTGAAGGGGTCTGAATACTTTCTGAATGCACTGTATGTACCTATCCAGAGGTCTCCAATATGTCACTTACCCTGGCAGTGCGTTCCAGGTACCCACCACCCTGAGTAATGAATAACTTGCACGTCTCCTTTAAATCTTGTTTAAGAAGGAACTGCAGATGCTGGAAAATCGAAGGTACACAAAAATGCTGGAGAAACTCAGCGGGTGCAACAGCATCTATAGAGCGAAGGAAATAGGCAACGAAGGATTTCGGCCCGAAAACATTGGCTATTTCCTTCGCTCCATAGATGCTGTTGCACCTGCTGAGTTTCTTCAGCATTTTTGTGTACCTTCCTTTAAACCTTGCCCCTCTCACCTTAAACTATGCCCACGAGTATTTGATATTACCAAGCTGGCGAAAATGTTCCCTAGTTTAAAGATGTTTTTAAGTATTATTTTACAAATTAATTGAAATTGGTTATTTAAATCCATTTGAACTGCTTTTAAATGTCTTTGCTAATCAGAGAATGGAATACAGCAAAGCAAAGTGTGGAGACATGCATTTTGGTAGTAGGAATAAAGGCGTAGACTATTTTTTAAATGAGAGAGAATTCAGAAATTGGTGCAAAAGGACGGGAGTTCTGCTACAGGATTCCCAAAAAGTTAACTTGCAAGTCGAATCGGTAGTGAGGAAGGCAAATGAAATACTAGCATTTATTTCGAGAGGACTAGAATGTAAAAACAGGGATGTAATGCTGAAGTTTTATAAGGCACAGGTCAGACCACATTTGGAGTATTGTGAGCAATTTTGGGCCCAGTGCAGAGGAAGGTTGTGCAGGTGCTGAAGAGGGTCCAGAGGAGGTTTACGAGAATCGATCCCAGGAATGATCGGGCTAATGTATGAAGCTTTTGATGACACTCGACGTGTACTTGCGGAGTTTAGAAGGATGAGGGGAATCTTATTAAAACTTACTAAATAGTGAAAGGCCTGGATAGAGTGGATCTGAAGAGTGGGATAGTCTAGGACCAGAGGCCATATCCTCAGAATAAAAGTATGTATCTTTAGAAAGATGAGGAGGAATTTATTTAGTTAGAGGCTGGTGAATTTGTGGAATTGAGGCCAAATAAAGAGATATTTTTAAGGTGAAGTTTGACAGATTCTTGATTAGTATGGGTTCTGGGGAGACGGCAGGAGAATGGAGTTGAGATGGAAAGGAAGATCAGCTATGATTGATTGGGGAGTAGACGATGGGCTAATTCTGCTCCTACAAATTATGAACCTATGACATTTTTAAACAGTTAAAAAAATGTTTAGCAATCAAATGGCCATTAGCTCATTCCATGCTTGGAGTTTCAGTGTTTGCTGCCTGCGGACTAGTCACCACCTGTGGACTGCCCAGCCTTGAAGAAAGATGCAGCAGCCAGGGATCCAGCTAAATTGGGTCCTGCTAGTTCTGCAGCATAAACTCAACTTGACATAATACATCTAGGTGCAGGTATAATAAAATACGTTAAAGCCCAAGTATACACCCCTTGTTGAATAATTACAATGCAGTACAAGGGATACCTTCATGAGCTGAACAACAGGGGTCCATTTCAAAGGCAAGAAACATTTAAATATGATATCAGCCTTTTTAATCATTAAATCTTTTCTTCTTTAAGCTGAATTGAGGCCAAAGTTTAACAATATTGATGATTCCCAATTATGCTGTTGGCCTCAAGGAAAATCTTAATGGAACTAATTCTGTAAAACACATTTACATTGGATTGCAGTAGAATGGCATTCAATGTTGTAACCATGGACTCAAGCATTCAGCAGATCATGTGATTATATAGGTGAAATGTAAATTATCTTAACAATTGGTGATATAATACTGTAGCAATCGCTGTGTTTAGGTTGTTGGCTGGAAGGGGCAAGCCCAGACTGATGATCAGCACAACTGTTTCTGACCTTTACTTAGCTGTAACTGGCCCTGGCAGCATCATTCCAGTGTACTTGACAGCTGTAGAACTTGGTAATCAGTCGTGGATGTGTGCAGATAATCCATGTTGTGCATTGGCATTGACTGTGACAGGTAGAACTTCCTAAACTATCATCTGAAAGAACTTTGTGATACTTCGAGATTCAAGATCCAGCATAACAAGGTCCCCAATTCTGACCTCACCCTGGCCATAATCATGAGGAAGCAATACAGCAACTGTCTTTGAGAAAACAGGACATTATTACATTTCTTCTTCCCGCCCTATCTCTTGCAAGAATGATATACCTTTCTCTTATTTTCAGTCTCCACCAAATCTGATCAAGATAGGGTTTTCATTCTTGGACACCTGCAATGTACTTTTTTTCAAGAAATATGACTTCCACTAGTTGATGAAGCCCTTTTGTATTTCCTCAGTTACCCAAACTTTTGCTCTTACTCGCAACCAGAAGGGACATAGTTCTCCTAGTCCTCGCCTTTCACACAACTCCTCTTCATGTCCAGCACACCATTCTTTGTTATTTCTGCTAGCTGCAATGGGATCTGACCACTCTTTGCATTCCTGTCTGTTCATGGCTCCCTGTCCATCATACTATCATCTATAAGGTATAGCACATTTTGCAAATGAATATTATGTAATAGGTACTGTTACTAGATAAACTTTGTGTAAAGAACATGTGACTACAGACACTACAACATCTGAATTATTTTTTGCTTTTTCCAGATAACACTCGTTCACAAGAATATGCTGTTCAATGTCTTGGTAAAACATACCACATTTCTGAAGAAATCACTGCAGGTGGCACTGAAACATATTAATGTATAATTTGATCTATTTTTAATGCTAGTTTTGTTATGCATTGTCTTGATTAGAGTACATGGTTCCAATGGTTCATAACTCATCAATATACTTATAAAACTCTGATCTTGGATGTGGATGTATTTGTGTGTTTTTCTGTGATTCACATCACCTTGCAAACACGAAGCGCTAACAGTGAAATTTTCCGATATGATCTCGAAAATGACATCTGAAAATTTGATTAATTATTTCTTCAGTTTTTTATTAAAATTGTTCACAAATCTGAAATATTTTTTGAAGCTAACGAGCTGATGACGTCACAATGGCTCTGCTCCTCGCGGCCAGCTGCGCAGTTTTCAACGCGCAGCCTGCTGGGCACTGTTTTTGCATGAACTGCGAGTTACGTTAACCCCCCCCCACTCGCAGTCATTTTGTCACCTCCCGCTCGCCCTCGATTCGAGCTCCCCGCCCGCAGCCAGCCGCCCCCCCCCCCCCCCATGGATCTGGATTGAAGCCGCTGAACACGCAGTAATTTGTTTGGGCTTCAGAGGTCCCGAGAGCTGCCGCGGCCCGCCGCCCGCTCGCCAAGTTCAAGTCTGCCCTCTCCCTCTCTCTCCCCCTCTTCTCCCCTCTCTCCCCCCTTCCTCTGCCCTCCTTGTCTCCTCCCCTTCCCTCTTTCTCTGCCCCTCGAGATAGGGTGGGGATGGGGTACAAGGAGCCAATGAATAATATTAATATAATATCAAGGGGGGTTTGTTAACTAGACCAAGGGGGTCCCCGCCCGCAGGCCTCCCCCCCCCCCCCCCCCCCCCGCGACCACGCGTTGAGGGGACGGGACCCCCTTGGTCTAGTTAACAATAAAAATCAGAATGGGTGAAGCTTTGCTATCATAATTTCCACATTAAGCACTTGGGAGTTTGAATGCAACTGTTCTCTACTGTGTTTAAGAAGGAACTGTAGATGATGGAAAATCGAAGGTACACAAAAGTGCCGGAGAAACTCAGCGGGTGCAGCAGCATCTATGGAGCGAAGGAAATAGGCAACGTTTTGGGCCGAAACTTCTTCAGTCTGAAGAAGGGTTTCGGCCCGAAACGTTGCCTATATCCTTCACTCCATAGATGTTGCTGCACCCGATGAGTTTCTCCAGCATTTTTGTGTTCTCTACTGTGCTGCATTAACACCTTCCCACCACTTAATGGTGCTACAGACCCATGCACCAATTTATTGAAGAACATTTATTTCTTCCTGTCCCAGATCTTTCAGTGTTAACGATGGGCGAGATAAAATTGTAAATTAAACCTACTTTGGCCACATCCTTGCCCTGAATTCTCACAATTTCTGTTAATCTCATGGTGTTTAGAAACTGTATCAATACTTTTAACTTCTTCCATTTTAGACTTCCAAAACTGTAAAGTTAAAACTGCAGGGAGTTATGCAATTATTATTGCAACCAGTTACTGTAAATTAAATCATGTGATTAATGGAAAGGCAAAGTGATTGAGTGATTAATAACACCTGCACTCATGCATCTGGAGCTGCAAACTTCCTTCTCAGCACTTATTTTCCACAGCAAATCACTTCTGTCAGGGGGTGGAGAAGCAATTTGGAAATTAAGACAACAGTTCAATCTAGCACTCAAAGTTATATTTTGTACAATTGTGATTCATTGCTTTTAGTTAATTTCACAGATTTTCTCAAAGTAAAGAGCAAGTCAAAAACTAGAATGTTTCATTCAGGGTGAAGAATCTGGATTGGTCCAGACTGGAGCTTTTGAGTTCATTCAAAGCGGAGGGTGTTTTAGATGTTTAAGGAATCGGGATTATGGGGCAGTGCATGTAAATGGCAGCAAAGATCAAATAGATTAGCCCTCAGGAGCTACAATTGTTATTTTGTCCAGCTCCCCCTCCCACTCTTGTAAACCTTTACAAGTTGCAGCAATGAGAGATTCTTTGCAGAACGGGGAAAATGTGGTCATCGGGTGTGAGGTGCTCTCGGGGCTTTGAGTCCTGAAAAGCGCTATATAAATAAAATCTATTATTATTATTATTATTACTTGGCGCAAGTGTGGCCTGTCCCTCCCTCCCTCCCTCCTACGCCACAGGGATCACCCGGGAAGTCTTCCAGTTCATCTGGGGGTCGAGGATTGACCGGGTGCGAGGGGCCACAATGCACAAGTCAGCAGACAACAGGGGTAAAAGCGTTCCCAACGTGGCCCTCACCCTAATGGCCACCTTTGTGTGTGGCTGCATCAGGCGGAGTGTAGAGCCAAGGCACGTGGGCACCAAGTGTCACTACCTGCTGAGGTTCTACCTGTCCCCGGTGTTGCAAAGGATGGCCTGGCGCAGATGCCACGCAATGTGCCAGTCAGCTGGACATTGCCGCCTCATCTGTCGTTTGTGGAAAGGTTCTTCCGGACCAACACCTTTGACCACATGTCCATCAGGCAGTGGTCAGCACGAAACGTCCTGCAGGCACTGCAGGGAAAGGACTCCATGGATCCGGTGGCGCGGTTCCCAGAGCAGACTGCCCAGCTTGTCTGGCAAAATGCCTCATCACCAGAATTCACCAACAAGCACCAAGACCTGGCTGGCGGTGAGGGAAGCCCTTCGTCAGATCCTTTCTGCACCGTCGGAACCTCACTACCAGCGCACGCTGCCCTCGGGACGGCTGCTATGGCGAGGAGACGGTTGCCCACCTCTTTGCAGAGTGTGGATTTGCAAAGAGTCTGGAGAGGTCTGTAAGGGTCCGTGACGGTTTATTCCAAACAGCTCCATCACAGAGGACTCTGATTTACAGACTGTTCCCAGGGACGCATTCAGAGACTGACATCGAGTGCTGCTGGTAGGTCATCAACTCGGTGAAAGGCGCTCTTTGGTCTGCCCGAGCGTTGTTCACCACCCAGCAGAGCGAGATGTCCGTCAGGGAATGTTGCAGACTGGCCCGCTGCAGACGTACGTGCTGAGCAAGAGCGGAACTCGCTATCAAAACATGGAGGGGACGGGGGACACAATTTTTTGGCGGCCACGCGCGCATGCGCACACTCACACACGCGTGCGAGGCTTCGGAGGCTCAATCTAGCGCTAAATGCAGCTGAACTGCCAGTCTTCACCGGGTTAACCTACAGCCCTGCCTGGACTGACGGGATACCAGCGCTGCTTCTCCACGCTGGCCATATTTCCCGCAAGTCCAGGAGGGGTTGTAAGCTCACCTGGCGGGACAGGCAGAGTTGACCTGGTTTAGCGCTGCTTCTCTGCGCTGGCCCGTCTGACTGCTGACCAAAGATCCTATAGCGGAGAATCTTTGCTGCCGACCTCTCTGGCCACCCGCGGGGGGGGGGGGGCCAGGACAGCGCCGGAGAGCCGGCCGGTATCGATCCTGCCTGTGGATTAAGCGCAGGTCTGTGCCACGTCTCCCTCCTCCAATCATCGCGCTCTATCCTCAGTCCCACCCCCACTCCTCCCTCCTCCAATCATTGCGTTGAATCATGTCCCGCCCCCATTGCCTGCTGACCGACGTCTCTCTCCTCCAATCGGCGCCCTCGATCACCAGATTTTAAAATCCGGATTACAAAAACTTGGGGGGGTGTCCCCCACCTCTCAAAACATGGAGGGGACGTGTCCCCTCTGGCCCCCCCCGGGTTTTCCGCCCCTGGTGCTGAGGGACGCATTGAAGCTCAGTGCAGCCAAGGCTCGGTGGGGGAGGACCACAGTCTAGGGTTCTTCCACTGCTGGACATGGGGGGCAGGGTGTGGCGGAGACGCCCCTCGAAATAAGCGAAGGGATTCCACGCCAGTGGGCCACTTGAGTTGAAACGGGTTGGGGACAAATATACAACATTTGAGCAATGTATGCATTCTGTATTGAATAATTTGTATAGCCTCCAAAAACGTCGGATGATTTTTTTCGCACGGTTGATGTATTGTATATATTTATTACCTGAATAAAGTCTATTTTGAAATTAAAAAAATAAACTTTGAACTTCCACACCTAGAACAAATATGCCAGGAGATTGCAGGCAGCTGCCGGTCAAATAAGGTGGTTGTAGTAGCAGATTTTAACTTTCCCAATATTGCCTGAGAAAATCAGTGTGAAGGGTTTAAATGAGGTGCAATTCCTCAAAGGTATTCAGGAAGGTTTTCTCAAGCAGTATGTAGAGGCCTCCACACGTGAGAGGGCAACACTGGATCTAGTAATATTGAGATGGGCAAGTGAATGAAGTGTTTGATAGGGACCAAGAGGGTCCACATGTTAAAATGCTCAACTGGGGTAAGGCCAACTTTGAGGGTATGAGAGGTCTCGCTCAAGTTGACTGCAGCAGGTTATTTCCCATCTCATTCCGACCTATATTTCCAAAGTTATTCTTTTTTTTTTTTTAAGTACTTTTGCACCCTATATTTGTAATAATTCTATAAATGCAGACCACGTCAGGTGGAAGTGATCTGGTTTACCTACTAGGAGGAGTCTTATCTCTTCTAGGTGTAATGTTTCAAACATATTTGAAATCCACATATTTATAGTTGGTATTGGAGCCTTCCAAAATTTTAGAATTAGGTTTTTTCCAGTTATTAACCCATAGTCCATTAGTTTATTTTGAAACACATTTAGTTCTGGACCATCTTCCGTTATTCCAAAGATAATCCATTCTGCTTTGGGTATCAGTCTTGTTTTAAATAACTTTGTAAAGATTTCAAAAATTTCATTCCAAAATTTTTGAATTTTTGTACAGAAAACGAATGAGTGCGCTATAGTAGCTTCTTGGGATTGACATTTATCACAAATAGATGATACATTTGGGAAAATTTTATGAATTTTAGTTTTCGAATAATATAATCTATGTAAAATTTTAAATTGTATTAAAGTGTGTCTTACATTAATCGAGCATTTATGCACGTTTAATAAGTATTCATTCCAACTTTCCTTTGAAATTTTAATAGCTAACTCTTGTTCCCAGTCTCTTCTGATACCCTCCGTAGATGGTATTTGTACATTTAAGATAATATTATACAAATATGATATTAAGTTTGCTGATTCAGCTTTTATCTGCATTGCTTCGTCCAATACATCTACTGGGTTATTATAATGATCTTTTGTATATTTTTTCAAATAGTCGCATATTTGAAAATATTTAAAATATTGATTATTTCCGAGTTTATATTTTATTTGTAATTGTTGAAATGAAAGTAATTTTCCAGTTTCATACAAGTCACCAAGCGTTTTAATTCCTAGTCTATCCCAATGTGTAAAAGCTTTATCTATAATAGAGGGATTAAACGAAGGGTTATTAACTATAGGTAATTAAAGTGATAAATTTCTTAATTTTAAATTTTGTTTTATTTGTTTCCAAATTCGGATTGTACTATGAATAATTGGGTTCTTATTATAATTTATGTTATTCAATTTTATTGGAGAAAGGAGGATCGCTCCAATGTTTCTACAGGAGCAATCCTCTTTCTCCATTACAATCCAGTCCACTTGCTGGGCGGAGTTATCCATCAGTTGAATCATATTTTTAATATTTACTGACCAATAATAATACATAAAATTAGGTAGTGCTAAACCCCCTAATACTTTAGGTTTATTCAGATGAGTTTTTTGTATTCTATGTGATTTATAGTCCCATATAAAATTAGTGATATCTGAGTCGAGTTTTTTAAAAAACTTCTTTGGTAAGTATATAGGAATCGATTGAAATAGGTATAAAATTTGTGGTAGAAAGATCATTTTTATTGCGTTTATTAGGCCTATTAAAGACATCGGGAGCGTTTTCCAGAATTTAATTAGTGTGTTTAATTTATTAAGTAGGGGGTCAAAATTTGCCCTAAACATACCTTGATATGTTCTGGTAATTTCGATTCCCCAGTATTTAAATTTTTCTGTAGCTATTTTAAAAGGGAATTTTAAAAGATGTGTTGAATCTTTCGGTTTCATTGACATAATTTCACTTTTATTCCAATTTATTCTATATCCAGAAAAAGATCCAAAGTCTTCAATTAAATTTAATATATTTGGTATAGTGATTTGAGGTTTTGTAATGTACAGTAATATATCATCCGCGTATAAAGATATTTTATTATATGAGTCTTTAGTATTATATCCATGGATATCAGGGTGTATTCTAATTTTTTCTGCTAGCGGTTCAATAATGAGAGCAAACAGCTGTGGTGATAATGAGCATCCTTGTCTATTTCCCCTTGATAGTTGGAATTTCGAGGATAATATGTTATTAGTTAGTATTCTAGCTGTAGGTTTGTTATATAGTAACTTGATCCATAGAATAAAATTCTCCCCCAGTTGAAATTTTTGTAATACTTTGTCCATATAATTCCATTCTACTTGATCAAATGCTTTTTCAGCATCCAGCGAAATAATTGATAATTCTTGATCTTCAGATTTGTGTGAGTGCATTATGTTGAGTAGATGTCTCATATTGTTAGATGAGTTTCTCTTAGGGATAAACCCCGTCTGATCTGGGTTTATTAATTTACTAATGTATTTACTTAATCTTCTAGCTAATGTTTTCGCTAATATTTTTTGATCTGTGTTTAACAATGCTATAGCTCTATATGAACCAGGTTCTTCTAAATCTTTGTTTTTCTTAGGTATTAGAGTAATCGTTGATTCCGCTAATGTATCAGGTAGTGTTCGTTTTTTAAAAGCATATTGGTACATTTTTTGTAATCTTGGTATTATTTTATCATAAAAGCTTTTATAAAATTCATTAGTAAATCCGTCAGGGCCTGGTGTTTTTCCATTCTTTAGTGAGTTTATTGTATCTTCTAATTCCTTAATTGAGATTTGTGCACCCAGTTCCTCTTGTTCCTTCAGCTCTAACTTTGGAAGATTACAGGTATCCAAAAACTTTGTGATATTATTGGAATCAATTGTCGTTTTAGATGTATACAAATTCTCATAAAATTGCGCAAATCTTTTATTAATATCCTTCGGTGTTGTTAATAATTCCCCTTTATCTGATTTGATCTTTGGTATAGTATGTTCCTTTTCTCGTTTTTTTAGCTGTCGAGCCAAAAGTTTATGCGGTTTATCCCCAAATTCAAAGTGCTCTTGTTTTGTAATTTGAAAAAGCCTTATAAGTTTGGCAGATAATAATTTATTTAATTTAAATTTCAAAATTATTATTTTATTATGTTTATCTATTGATGGATCTTTAGCATTATCTATATCCATTTGTCTAATAAGTTCTTCTAACTGTCTTTGTTCATTCTTATTCTTTTTATTTTGAAAAGCTTGATATGAAATTATAAGACCCCTAATGTATGCTTTAAAAGATTCCCATAATACAGTAGGCGATATATCTGGAGTATCATTTATTTGAAAAAAGGCCTCCATTTGTTCTTTTAAATATATACTCGCTTGTGGATCTTTTAGAATTTGAGAATTAAATCTCCAAAACGATTTATTCTTAGACAATCCTTCCAGTTTTAAAAAGAAAGTTAGTGGAGAATGGTCTGAAATCGAATTTGTGTGGTATATTGCGTTAGATGTTCGGGGGATTAATTTTGTATCCAGCAGAAAGTAGTCTATACGTGAGTATGTCTTATGTACCATTGAATAAAACGAGTATTCCCTGCCAGTTGGATTAACAATTCTCCAAACATCTGCTATATTAGTGTTGTTTATATAGGTATTGAGAAGTTCCCCGGTTTTCGATTTCATATTCCCTCTCTGTTTTTGACTTGATTTATCTAAGTACGGATCTAAAACACAGTTAAAGTCTCCTCCTATTATAACATTTTGATAGTTAGACTCTGCAATTATGTTGAAAATTTTATTGAAAAAGTGGGGGTTATCAAAGTTAGGGGCATATATATTTACCAAGGTAAGTGGAGTATCATGGATTTCTCCATTAACTATTAGGTATCTCCCTTCTATATCTGTTATGATATTCTTTGCTTTAAATGGTATACCTTTTCTTATGATGATTGATGTGCCTCTAGATTTTGAAGTAAATGAAGAATGGTATGTTTGACCTATCCATTTCGCCCTCAACCTAACTTGATCCTGAGATTTTAGGTGTGTTTCTTGTAGGAAGGTAATGTTGTACAGTTTCAGCTGAGCTAGTATCTTACCCTTTTTAATAGGTTTGTTAATACCTCTTATATTCCAACTACAAAATGAGATTCCTCCTAGGTTCTTTTGTTTGGTGTCATGCATTTTGAATAATTATAGTACCTTTAAATCTTGTGGTGCATCCATATCCCAGGTCTTTGGGTATTGGGGGAGCTTTTGAGTTTTTAAGTTTTGTTGGTATGTCCATTTTACGCTTATCACTAAACACAAAACACAAACATGTGATTTTATGTGATAAAAAAAAAACTAAAAAAGTGAAAATGGTGTCTGATATAGTCGGCACTGTAGCGAGTGTCCCACCTGTAGGTGGGAAAAAACCTTGTTTTGACTTCCATTGCGTTGTTACACAAATAGCTCCGCTCTCTTGGTTAATCATAACATATTAAAATATTAAAACGGGGCCTCGCATTCAGATATATAATACAATTTTACCCTATATATTTCATTATAACATATATATATATCGGAATTTTAACTACTAATTATTAAACCGATACTTTTGACTTCAATAAGAATCAACTGTTGGTTGAAGGGGTTAACGAGACGTGCCCCTGGTGCTCGTTTCTCATCCCCTCCTCCCACTTATAGATAAGGTTTCAATTTATTAAAAATTTATTAAAAATTCATGTTAGTATGTTAGTTCGGTATTTTTTATTTTTGTTTTTGTTAGTATTCTAATCTAACATGCATAACTTATTAAGTTGTTAATAGGATAAGTTCTTACAATAAGTTCTTACAATTGGTTATAATATTATAATCTAATAAGCAAGTGTATGCTTCTGGTATATACCATTCCCATCTGTTCAGCTGTTTACTCGTTTTGAACAGAAAGTGTCCTTGATTCAACATTCCAAAGATAACAGTCTAACTATCCCCAGACAAAGCATTGCTTAGAATGGTTCAGATCTGCCAAACCTCCCTTTCATTTCTATTTTTCAACGATAGTTTGGGCATATTTAAACGCGTGTTCAGGCTTAACAAATGACTTTTCAAGACCCTTAAAGGAATTACGCATTTTCGCGGGGTAGAAAATCCCATATCTGATCCCTTCTCTCCCTCTTAAAAGATCCTTAACCTTCTCGAATTTGTTTCTTTTTTGCACAATTTCATACGGGTAGTCCCTGAATATCTTAATAGTGTCATTGTCCAGCCGCAGTTGCACACCGTATTTGATTTTGCTCATAACATCTTCCAGTTCTAAAATATCCCGAAATTTCACAATAATATGTCGTGGATAAGTTTTTCCCGCACCAGATCTTTGTTTAAATCTTGGGACACGATGAGCCACTTCGATTTTCGGTTCTTTGGAAAGATTCAGCAGTTGTTTAAACAAGCCCATGGCAAACTCACGTACATCCTCCCCCTCGGCTCCCTCTGAGACTCCAAGAAATCTCAAATTCTGGCGTCTAGAGCGAGCTTCCAGGTCCAGGCATTTGTCTGAGACTTTCTCCAGTTGAGTCACCATCTGTAGTGAAGTTTGTTCATTTTCTCGCCTCATTTGCTCATGTTCTTGCCTCATTTTCGCCATGTCTTCAACCACTCGAGCCGTGTTTTTCTCCAATTCCGTAATTGTGCGCATACTTGCAGCTACTGTTTCAAGCACAGCCGTGAACTTGTCCGTAGTAGTTACATCCATCTTGTCCATTCTCTCTGATAATCCATCTTTCACCTCATCAATTCGTTTATTCATAATGTCCAGTGAATCAATCATATTCTTCTGATTACCAGCATTTAAATCCCTCATCTTCTCCATTCCTTCCATCATTTTTGCCATATTTTCCTTCATATCCTTCTTATCTTCCTTCATAATTTTATTTTCGTCCAAAATCTCATCTTTCATATTTTTCACCGATTTCTTCGTCATCAAACTCTTTCTTAGCTCTTGTACCCATTTCTGCAGCCACTTCAGAGGTGACTTCTGCTTCAGGCTTCTTCTGGTCTCTCAGCAGCTTTTTCACTGTTCTCTGAGGGCTCACAGCTGGAGGCAGTTTACTCATTTAAAGGGCTTCAAACCACCGTTTAAAACATCGCGCTTAATGATGACGTCATCAGCGCGGCGACCAGAAGCTCCGGTAAGGTTCCCGATTTCTGGACCCGTTTTACACGATAAATCGTGAAATTTTTCAGGAGAGGAGCTAGGTACACGTCTGTTAGTCCAACATGGCGCCACCGGAAGTCATGACTCTATTTATGTCTAATTTTTATCCTACCATCGAGGACTTGAATTCGAGTACTTCCCTCTGCGTTATTTGCACTTTAGACTTAATTCCTGTAATTTTTATAAGATTTAAGATATTGTTTGAAGAGCAAGTACTTACATGTATGGATGCTTTTTGTGCTGGGTGCACAGGAAATCCCATTTGCAGACATCTTGCATTTTATTTGTTTGTTAAATGCCATCGAATATTTAAATTTGGAAAACTGCTTAAAGGTACATTAAGAGCAAAAGCAGTAACAAAGGAGAGAATAGCCCCCCTAATGACTAGCATGGTCACTTGTGTGTCAAGCCACAGAAAATGCATGTTCTATTTGCATTTATTGAGACGTTCATTGAAGCAAAGAATTTGAAGGAAATGCGTTGAACCATATCTGCATTAAAGAATGTTAAAGTGAATAAATCCTTTTAGCATTCTCAATATCGTTGGGCATGGGATGTTGGGAAATAAATTGCTGGGGTCCTGGCAGAGATATTTGCATTGTTTTTAGCTACAATGGCGTACTGAAAAACTGAAGGGTGACAAATGTTGTGCTTTAAGAAGGGCTTAAAAACTAGGAAGCTACAAGCTGCTGAGCCTGACAGTGGGACGTAAGCTACTGAAGGGGATTCTGAGGGAGATTATCTACGAGCATTTGGATGGGCAAGGACTGATTAAGGATAGTCAGCACAGTTTTGTGTGTGGGAAATTGTCTCAAATCTGGCTTTCTAAAACATCAATAACCAATACAATTTTTAAATCAATAACCATTACAAGGCCAGGGCAAGGTGATTGTGCATATACACTTTGGCAAGGTAGTCAGGTCTGGTAGGTCAAGCAACAAGGAATCCATGCTAAAATAGCCAACTGCATTCTAAATTGTTTCATGGAAGATATCTGAGGGGTGGTAGTCGAAGTTTGTTTTTCATAGCAGGTCTGCCGCCAGTGGTGTGCTGCGGGGCTCTGTGCTGTGTCCACTATTTGTCATCTATATTAATGATTTGGATGATTTTGCAATTGTGAACTTGCAGTTGAAACCAAAATTAGTGGTAGAGTCGCGGCCAGGTTTACAAAAGGACCAGGATCAATTAGGGGTGGTAAGGGGGGGGATGATAGTTGAAGAGTTGGTATGTCCCATTTACGTAATGCTCATAAAAATATTTGTTTCTCTCTTTTTCCTCTTTCTCTTTCTCTTTCTTTTCTAGGGTCTATTCCTTAACTCTTTTTCTTTTGTTTTTAATTTTGCTCTTATAGGGTCTTCGTCCTTTTTTGTTGTCACATTTTCTACACTTTCACTTTTTCCTTCACTTTCTTCTTTCTTTCAATCTTTTCCTTTTCTAGTGTAAAAAATAAATGGAGTACATTAATTGTAAGAAGATATAAATGACGAGTACTAATGTATGTGGTTGTAATGTAATGTACTTCTAATAAATAAAAATTAAAAAAAAATAAAACAAAAAAAATAAATAGAGTCAACAGCAGGTGAGCTGAAGGAGGGCGTACAGGTGGTGCTTCGAAAGCTTGTCTTTGATAAAATTAAAAGCTTGAATGGTTTGGTTCAGCTTTATTTTGGATATTTGCTTAAGGTACGGTGAGGAAAGGCTTTTTGTAAAGCTTCAAGCTTTAAACCAGAACTTTAGCTCAATTGCATACTTTAGATGCCTACTCCAGTTTGTTTAAATACATCCTGGAAGAGAAAATACAAGAACAGATCTATTGACAAATTGTTTTATTTTGACATTAGTACAAATCTTTAAAAATATCCTCACTAATTTTATTAATAGCTCATTATTGATCAGGTTACAAAATGTTAAACTTCCTTTGATTCTTTTTGCCCTATAAAAGGAAGCAAAATTGTAGTTATTTTAAATCTACATTATTTAACTTTAAAACTTTGGTGTAGTGACTCAGTATCACTACAGCATACGGGTCAGTTAACTTGCTAGCACATATTTACAAAGTTCAAATATTACAAATAACCAATTCCCCAGTGAACAGCAGTGATCATGGAAGTCATCGCAATCCTAAAAATCCAGCTTACAAAAAATCACAATACAAATTGTTCAAATCATTGAGATATATCACATGTGCCACTCAATTCACAAGTGTTAAGTCTTCATCCTAAAGAACTTGAATTTCTGAGCAACGGTAGGTTTTAAACAAGGTAGCTTAATAGATTACAGTGCCACTACACTGAGAAATAGTTCAAATTTACCAACATAATAAACCAGTGTAAATAGACTTATTACAAATACCTAACTGTATGGCTTGGCCTGCTATCTACAATAGCTCTGCCAAAAGTGGTAACGTAGACCATTCTCATTGTCACCAGCCACATGCATTAGCATAGCACTACACACCACCTTGACACTTTGATTGCACCGTTAATCATCATCAGAAGAATCAAAATCATCCTCCAGACTAAAGTCAGACAGATCAGAATCAAAAAGTTCATAAAGAAAGCCAGCATTCTCTAAAAAGTCAAGGGAAAGCACACCAAAAAGATGAAGGGCACGATCAAAGTCATCCTCTTCATCATAATCATCGTTCCATGTAAATTCAAACGAAGGCTGTGGGGACATACAAGATGATGTTAAAACAAAGATTTTAAAAATCAATGTACAGTGCTGATAATGTTTAACGCAAAGTCAAACAGGCAATTTTTAAAATCATTTTACCATTTAGAATTTTTCTCATTGCTAATCATAATGCCATCAGCAAATGTTCCAATCTGCCAGCAAAAATCTTAATCTTGAACCGTTAAAATCTTCCCATAAACTTCTCTACTTCAAGTTTAGAAATTCCATCTTAAAGAAATCCTCAGTTCTTGGCATAATTTAGGTTAATAGCATCTGGATCATCTTGCATGCTTTGCAAATATAAAAATCAGTATTTCCTTGCTTCTAGACTCAAATGCCAACATTTATAAAGATGGAGCTCATGCCTTTTGCTTAAAAACCAAATATCCAGGCCTCTACTGGTCAGAACTAGTGAATTAGCTTTCCAAAGTATAATGCGGTGAAGTTTGCATATGATATATAGCCACATGATAAGTTGTCTACGAAGTAACATTTAGCCAAAACATTATCTATGGTTACCATAGAGAGATACATAGTTTGGGAATCCCTCCTTTTGCTGCACCTTTCCAAAGTGCCATGAGCCAGTCTTCTCAAACACACAATTTGGCAATAACCAAAAATAAAATCCCCCCAAAATGTCAAACTGCACTGGGTGAGTGTACAAGATATCTGACGATGAACACTGCTCTGGCCACCACCTCTGATCACTTCACTCTCTGTAAGTTGACAGACTACTGGAACATCTACAGGGTGAGCAGAAATTTCCCCAATCAAGTAAATCTCTGATCTGCAACCATTAAACTCTACCTAGAGAATGGATGAAACAGAGCCAAATCGTATTCAACTTAAAATCAGTCGAGCTACAATATTGGCATCTGTAAAGGAGTGTTATAGAACAGATACACCTTGCGGTTCAAGTACATAGTCCCCAAAAGTAGCAACACAGGTAGACAAGATGATGATGGCAGTATCTGGCATGCTGGTCTTTATCAGTCAGGGCCAGGCCACTTAGTACAAGAGTTATGATGGTGTTACAACTGTACAACAGTATTTTGTGCATTCCTGATCGTCTAGCGATAGGAAGGATATCATCAAGCTGGAAAGGGTGCAGAAATGGTTCACAAAGATGTTTTTAATAGGATTGGAAGGCTCGAATTCGGATGAGGGATGACAAAATATAGGCTTATAAAATTATGGGGGGCATATGTAAGGTGAATGGCCAGTCTTTTTTATGTGTGTGTGTGTGTGTGGTGGGGGGGGGGGGGGGGGAAGAGAATCTAAAAATAGATTTAACATGAGGGGAAACAGGGGACCTGAGGGGCTACTTTTTCCACAGGGGTGTACCAAGCTGCCAGAAATAGTAGAGGCAGGTACAATGACATTAAAAAAAACATTCTGACAAGTACCTAGACAAGATTGAGGGATATGGGCCAAACACAGGCAAATGGGACAGGTTGGGCCACAGAGCCATTTCCATGCAGTACAACTCTATGACTGGCTATCTCTATAACATCAATAATTTAAACCCCATATTTCATTACCCCAAGACTGCTGTTCTAACATACACCTGGCTGACCTTTCTCATTATACTTTATAATAAGGTCATTTGAAAGACCCAAAACATTGACCGTTTTGCTTCCCACAGTTGTGACCTACCCTGAGATTTTCCAGCATTTTCTGAGATTTCTAGCATTTGCAATTAGATTTCATAACTTGTAGCAAGTACCATTTACCCATCACCCGAGCTTGCCAAACCACAATTTTTTGTGAAATCAACTCTTGTGAAATCTTCTAGCTGTCGTTAGCTATTTCTGGTTGCTGTTTAATTTGGATAGAATTAGGTCATTCAATTAACTGGCTTCAACAAGATGATGAAAACTATCATACTTGGTCTTGGTCTGGTGCACGCCAGGTTAATTGCATTCGTTAAAACAGGGCGGACCACGTGAAGGTTGCAATCTCCCATCCCAATCTATAAATGAATTAAGCAACATGTAATAGAATAAGTACTAATGTAGAATTCTCTTACATGGTTATTGCGCCTTCTTGGCTGATGTCGAGGCGGCCGATATCCCTCTGGGAACTCATGCAAGTATATGCATTCCGATTTAAAAGGGCATTTTCCATTACTTTGCAGAAAAAACTTGCATCTTATTTTTCTGTGAAAAAAAATGTCGTTGTAGAAGTAAATCAACTGTGCGACAGAAACAGGATTCAAATCTTAACTTGTTTCATAGACCACCAACATGCTGTGCCAAGTTCTGAAGTGCAAAATAATGTTTCTTTGCTGAAACAAACTTTCACGTTAATCAAAATAGTAAGCTTCAGCAATTCATTGCGGTCAAACTCAATCCTACATTTAAGGTAAAATCCTTTTGCCTTCTCTTTAAGTGCTTCTGTCCGAGCAAATATTCCAATATTTTGAGTACAATGAAGCAAAGATTGTGCATGGGGCAGGGTCAAAGAAAAGTGATTGTAGTGGGGAAATCTGAAGTCTTGGTCTTCAAAACTGTTAATTTTCCCCATCTGGCAGACAATAGATCCTTGAACACTATTCCAACTGTGGACACCCTATAGGCATAGGATACAAGTAGGGAAAAGCATCTTAATTCTGAAGGAAGAAACAAAATGCATCTAGTTCTTGGATGCCATATGCCCAGTAATGAGATCACAAACCTACACTGTGGAGAAACTGATCATCTGGAGACAGCAAGTAGAAAGTGTAGATAGACACAAAAAGCTGGAGTAACTCAGCAAGTCAGATAACATCTCTGGAGACCAGAGTTACTCCAGCTTTATGTGTCTATCTGTGATTTAAACCAGCATTTGCAGTTCCTCCCTAAACATGCAGGAAGCGTAGTTTGAATGGAGAATTTAACGTTCAAGGATAATAGACAACTCCAGCACTGATTAACAAAGGGCCTTGAAAAAATTAAGAGCAATGAAGAAATTACTGAGGGATTTGACAGGAAAAATAATCAGTCAAAGCTTACATCATAGCTAGTGGTACTAAAGAAAAGAGAATTGAGATCCTTAACTAGCCTTCCAAACTGAAGATTCAGGAGAGTGATTTAAAAAAATACCAGAACAAAGTTTGTTGGCCACAGCAGAAACACTGGCAGAAGCCAATCCAATAGACAAGTATGTGAAAAGGTTAAACTACAGAAGGAAGTGGGTACGTGCACACATGAAGGTATCAATTAGATAACTGTACCAAGATTTGTCACGGGGGGTGTGTGGGCGGGTGGAGATTTGCAATTTTGGTCCTTCATTTACTCAGAGCAAATTTCAGAACTATGTGCATTGAAGTCTTTATGGTTTCTGAGCTGTTGTCAGGAATGTGAAGTTGGAGAATGACCTTGAATAACTTTATCAGCAGCTGGTCTGTTAGTGGGATTAAATTATTTTACCATGGTGTTGAGAGTTAGCCGTATTACTTCGTCCGCGATGGGAAGTGTGTGGGCGGGAGCGAGGGGCAGTGAGGATGGAACGCCGGGCTGTGGGAGGGAGGGGCAGTGAGGAGTTAGCACGGCGCTGTGGGAGGGATGGAGGGGCAGTAAGGAGGGAGCACGGCGCTGTGGGAGAGAGGATGGGGCGGTGAGGAGGGAGCATGGCACTGTGGGAGGGAGGGAGGCAGAGGCCGCGAGCGCCGACCCTATAAAAGTCTCATCTTATATATAGTCAGTATACATGTCACAATATTCATAGACAGACACAAAATGCTGAAGTAACTCAGCGGGACAGGTAGCATTTCTGGAGAGAAGAAATGGGTGACGTTTCGGGTCGAGACCATTCTCCAAACTGATGTCAGGGAGATACATAGATAAGGAAGTGTAAGGTTTGAAAATGAGACGAAGGGAATAGAGATCAAGGAAAATGTGGGATAGATTATTGTTAGCTGGGAGAAGATAACAAAGCAAACAGAAATAGTCAGACACCGTAAGTGTGGTTGGAGAACTGGGTAGGGGGAAGAGAGAAGAAAAGTAAGGGTTACTTGAAGTTCGAGAAGTCAATGTTCATACCGTTGGGGTGTAACCTACCCAAGTGAAATATGAGATGCTGTTCCTCCGATTTGCACTGGGCCTCACTCCGACAATGGAGGAGGCCAAGGACAGAAAGGTCAGTGTGGGAATGGGAGTTAAAGTGATTAGCAACTGGGAGATCAGATTGGTTTGGGCGGACTGAGCGGAGGTGTTCAGCGAATCGATCGCCAAGCGTGCGCTTGATCTCGTCGATATATAGGAGTCTACACCTGGAACAGCGCATACAGTAGGTGAGATGCAAGTGAACCTCTGCCTCACCTGAAAAGGCTGTCGGGGACCTTGGATGGAGTCGAGGGGCAACTTTAAGGGACAGATGTTGCATCTCCTGCGTTTGCTGGGGAAAGTACCAACGGAGGGGGTGGTTTTGGTGGGAACGAGTTGGCCAGGGAGTTGCGAAGGGAACATTCTCTGCAGAAAGAGGTGGAGATGGGAAGACGTGGCTAGTGGTACGATTTCGTTGGAGGCGACAAAAATGTTGGAGGATTATGTGCTGTATGCAACGGCTGATGGGAAGGCGAGGACTAGGGGGACTCTGATGGAAGGGGTGCAAGAGCAGAGCTGCGTGATATCGAGGAGACTTTAGTGAGGGCCTCATCTATGATGGAAGAGGGGAACCCTTGTTCTCCAAAGAATGACATTTCTGATGTCCTGGTATGCAACACCTCATCTTGGGCGCAGATGCAGGTAGACGGAGGAATTGGGAGTAGGGGATAAGAGTCTTTACAGGAAGCAGGTTGGGAAGACGGTTAATGGGAGTCAGTGGATTTATAATAGATGTCAGTTGATAGTCTGTCCCCTGTGATGGAGACAGTGAGATCAAGAAAAAGTGGGGAGATGTCAGAGATGGTCCAATTAAATTTGAGTGCAGGCTGGAAATCAGTAATAAAATTAATGAAGTGAGTACTGCATGGGTGCAGGAGGTAGCACCGATACAGTAGTCAATGTAGCGTAGGTAGAGTTTGGGGATAGGGCCAGTATACGCCTGGAACAGTGATAGTTTGACGTACCCTACAAAGAGGCAGGCAGGCATAGCTGGGGCCCATGGGAGTGCCCATAGCTATGAGTTAGTGGGAGGAGTCAAAGGAGAAGTTATTACGAGTAAGGACCAGCTCTGCTAGGCAGAGGGAAATTGGCTGGGTCTGCAGTCGACAAAGAAAGGGAGGGTTTTAAGTCCTTCCTGGTGGGGGGTGGAAGTGTAGAGTGAATGAACATTCATAGTAAAGATGAGGGAGTGAGGGCCTGGAAAACAGAAGTCGTTGAAGAGACGAAGGGCGGATGAGGTGTCTTGGACATAGGCAGGAAGGGATTGGACCGGGGGGGAATAGGATGGATTTGAGGTATGTGGAAATTAATTCAGTGGGACAGGACCAAGCAGAAACAATAGGTCTGCCAGGGCAGTTCTGTTTATGGATTTTGGGGAGAAGATAAAAGCGGGCTATGTGGGGCTGGAGAACGATAAGGTGGCTTTGGTGGGCAGACAGCCGGAAATGGTAAAATCTGAAATGGTCTGTGAGATTATGGCCCATCTGTGGGATCATGGTCCGAGGATAAGTAGGTGTCTGAGATCAGCGCGCCAGACTACCATGGCATCTCCCTTGGCGGCGGGTTTGATGATAATCTTGGGTTGCTACAGAATGAGCGGAGGGCTGTACGTTCAGAGGGGGAGGGGTTAGAGTAGATAAGGGGAGAGGAAAAGTTAGACAGTTGATGTCACGCCAGCAATTAGAAATAAAAAGGTCTAAAGAGGGCAGAAGGCCATCCGGGAAGTCCAAGAGGAGGGGGATCGATGGAGACGGTAGAAGGTGTCATCACTAGGTGGTGAGGACTCCTTCCCATAGAAAATGGCACGTAGGCAGAGGCGACGGAACAAAAGCTCTGTGGCGGACCAGGAATAGTTGAGGTGGGGGCGGAGAACAAAAGTGAGGCCCCTGCTGAGGAGAGACCATTCATATTGGAAAGGGAAAGGTCGGGGGGGATGGTCAAGACAAGGGTGGGGGTTGGAGTCCGATGAGGGCAGGTGAGTGGACAGAGGTTGAGGTGAGGTCTGGTGGGGGAATGGTGGGTGTTCAGAGAGAAGGGGGGCATGAAGACAAGTGCATGGGTGGGAAGTATCTGGGGCCACCTGATTGAAAGAGGGGGAAGTGGAACCACCACAGAGGTTCCCTGTAGGAGGGGGGAAGGGGGGGAGCAGTAGGACACAAGAAAGTCACAACACCTGGTGTTGGGAGTCTGCATTGTGGAGGCTGTGGGCCCGGAACCTTGGGTGAGGCGACGGCTCCGGCCCACTGGTGGGCGATGGAGAAGGCTGGCGGAGTCGCTGGTGGAGGCTGGAGTAACTGTACGGGTCAGCGGACAAAGCGTCGGTAGCCCCGGTCAGCGGACGGCCATGGAGGCAGTGAAGATTGGCGGCAGCATCCCCGAGGAGGTGGGGAGTGCCTGGGGCGGTGGCCGCTTCGGTGGTCCAGGCATGGGATCGACTGTGAAGGCAGTGAGGGATGGAGAGGCGGTGGACCTTGGTGCTGCTCCTTGTGGCGGTGATGGTGTCACGGTCTCACCCCATGGAGGTCGGGCAGGCGACGCAGTCCAGCCCCAGGCCGGTCGAGATGGAGTGTCGATGGAGGGCCCGGTCTGGAGGCGGGCAAGCTTAGTAGCGTCCAGATAGGCTAGAAAGCGTTTGTTGAGGGCGTGGATCTGCCGTACAATGAAGTAAAGTTGGGGTCCATTGCAGCTCTGGGAGAATGAGGCCCGGAGCGAGAGTCTGCTGGTGCCGGCGCATTGCAGCCAGTGTGGACGTAAGGCACAGAAGGAGAACTGTTGCTGAAAGTGACAGATCGACTGTGTACCTGTAATCCGGGTTGGGTCCGAACTGGGAGGTCGAAGATTGAAGCGCAGGCAAGCACCGAGAAAACAAACGTGGCTGTGGTAGCGAGTCCGAGTTAAAACGTGGTTTATTAAACATTTATTTATTATATTTGCACTATTATGTCTTTATTGTACAGTTCTGTCCATATTCTGTGCACTATTATTGTGCAGTTCTGTAGCATATTTAGAACAGGGGAATAGATAATAATGATTCTACAGTAACCTACCTCTTTTCAGCTTTGAACCTGTCAATGAGTTCCTGTTTCTGCTCATCAACCACCCAAAATCTATGAGGTATGTAGTAACTGGACACCACTCTACATTCAGGACATGCTCTGTAAATAAAGAATATTTAAATTTCTAGAACATTCAAAATTAATAATAAAACACAAATATCATCAACAGTCTTGTACCATGTATTACGGAGATCTGAGCCAGACTTTTGAAAACACTAACAATAGCAAATTTGACTTTAAAGCTGAATATTCGGCACATTTATTTAAAATGCAGACATTTTAGAAGCATGAAGTTCCATTTCAGGATGATGTTACCATCACCAGTTTGAAATGCTCTCAAACCCCAAACATCCATATTCTTTTTTCTACAAGACCTAAATTACCGTTGGATATTTTACAGCATTGTTAAAAATTGCAGGAATGATTTCAACAATGTTAAATGAACAAAAGTAATTCAGAGTTACTGGGCTATATTTTAAGTAACAAATCAGCAGGTACAAATCAATGTACAACTTCATTGTTGAGGTGCCCAAGATACTTTTCACAGCAAACAGCTAAGATAATGGAAATAGTGAGATTACTAATGGCATCAAAATGGTATATGCACTTACTTTAGTATGTTATTGGTAAACCCCTTGCTGTGTCGCCACGTTTTGATACAGGTCAGACAAAAAGCATGATTGCAGCCAGGAAGAATTGCAAAGCATCGGTCTTTAGGTGGTGTTTTTTCATAGATTTTGTCCATGCAAATCCCACAAATAATATCTTTACTCATTTCAATGGCCTGGTTTGTAGCCAACTTTTTCTAAATGCAAGTAGAAAACACTAAATCACTCACTTCTCTTTTCACTCATTTTAGAATAGTTCATAGCCAAAGCATTTGAGCTTGTTACTACAAGCAACATAAATGAGGCATTCTCTCTTCATCATGGTAAAGACACCACATCCCACAGAAAAGTTGTGAGACAACTTAAATTAACTCAATTAAAAATTAAGGATAGATTAAAATCTTCCTTGAAGAGTGCAGGGCAACACAGGAATCAAGTTTCAACAGAAATCACTCCTTTAATCTCCACTGATGCTACAATAACTAATGTAAAATGTAATAACTGCTCCCATTTTAATTAACAGATTGGCTTTGGAATTGAAGTATGTATTGCTCAAAAAGGTTCCTAATGTCAAAACAACATGTTCTACTTTGTTTAGTATAGTTCAAGATTCTCATTGAAGATATTAATGCATTATAATCATTTTGAAGAATTATTTTTTAAAATGTGAGAATTGATTGGAATGGATGAACAAGTGGATTCCTTTCAAAAAATTCAAATAGCAAACCTTCATAACAGATTGGGAAGTCGAAGAACCCATCAAGCCATTCTGAGGTTCAATGTTAACTTCATTGTTTAATTTTCGGCATGTAGAATGAGAAGAACCTGTTGCTTGCGATGTTGGCGAATCTGAAATGTAACACCAACCAATTTGAAGGGGACTAAGTTTTAGACTGTTTATAGACACATCATGGGACCAACGATAGAAAATGGTAAAGATTCAAAGTAATCATGGCCCAGTATACTAGAAGAAATTTAACATTTGCATTTAAAGTACAATTTTCAATGTGCAAAGACCAAGAATGTTTTTTAAAAAATTGGATTTTAAAGTTACGAACTATGCTGAAAAGCAGTAAATCACATGAAATGAATCTTTCCTTTTTTTACTTCTTCTGAAGCTACATGACATTCTACACTGCTATAATTCTCACACACAAACATCCTTTTTGGGGCTGTTTTTAAATGGAAAAATGGGAAGGCTGTGGCCTAGCGTTTGGAAGAAGATAGGAAATACAGACTGACACATCGTCGGCACAAACAATAGCAGGGCTCGAAATTGGCGGTTGCCCGGGTGCCATTGACCACTCAAAGTGCCACCGGGCAACCTCAACACCGAGTCATTTTGCCCGGCTTGGCAATCAAATACTGGTTTATACCGATAGACACAAAAAACTGGAGTAACTCCGCGGGGGTCAGGCGGCATCCCTGGAGAAAAGGAACGTGACGTTTCGTGTCGGGGGCAGCTGTGCGGGGCAAAAATACTAGATGCAGGGTGACGAAGGGTCGGAGCGAATGATGGGTCCTGAACAGCGGCTGCAGCGGCCACGACAGCGGCTCCACCGCCTCCTCCCGCACCCCGCCCGGCGGAAGGAGGCCTCCCTCTCCCTCCCTCTCTCCTTCCCTCCGGCGTGCGAGAGGGGTTGGTTTGAAAGCGCCGTTGGCGGATTTGCAAGCAACGACCGCTATCGCTCTGAGAACGGCCACTTAGTGCTTGCAAATCCGCCAACGCGCTTTCAAAACAATCCCTCTCGCATGCCGATGCCGGGAGGAGGGAGGGAGAGAGAGAGGGAGGCGGAGGTCTCCTTCCGCCGTCTGAAGCAGCTGCACCGCTCGGCCCCGCACCTTGCTGTCGTCTGCCGGAGCTGGGGAAGCGGTGGCGAGATCCCAAACGCCTTCCCCTTTGGCGGCGGCACTTGGGCGTTGAACAGGGACGGCCAAGGCAGCGGGGTGATGTTGTCCGAGGAGCGCTGACCTTCCTTCCTCCCCAGCCCCTCCCCCCCCCACCGCCTCTCTCTCTTGTACGCCCCCTCCACCCCATATCCTGGGACCCCTCCTCTCCATCCCGCACTGATCCCCATTCCCTCTTCTATTCAGTCCTTCCCTGTGCTCCCCTCCCCATCTACCCCCCCCCCCTCCCAATATATTCATCACCCTACCCACCTCGCATTGATTCTCCTGCCACCCCCCCATCCATCCTACACTGGTCCCCCAATTCATCCTGTACTGACCCCCCTTCCCATCCATCCTGCACTTCTCCCCCCATTCATACTGCACTGATCCTCCCATTCATCCTGTACTGACCCACCCTCCATTTACCCTGCACCGAACCCCCCAACCATCCTGTAGTGATCTCCCAATTCATCTTTTACTGATCCCCTCATGCATCCTGTACTGATCCCCTCATTCATCCTGTACTGATCCCCCATTCATCCTATACTGATCCCCTCATTCATCCTGTAGTGATCCCCCATTCATCCTGCACAGACCCTCTGATCCACACTGTCCTGACCCCCACCCACCATTCATCCTGTACTGATCCCTCCCCCCCCCCATTCATCCTGTACTGATCCCCCCCATTCAAGAAGAATGGGGGGAACAGTCTGAAGAAGGGTCTCGACCCAAAACGTTGCCTATTTCCTTCGCTCCATAGATGCTGCCTCACCCTCTGAGTTTCTCCAGCATTTTTGTCTACCCCCATTCATCCTGTACTGACCCCCCATTCATCCTGTACTGAACCCCCCATTCAACACCACTGACATCCCCCGTGCTCTCCCCACACAATTTTACATACTCCAACCAACACGTACTAATTCACCTGCCCCAATCTATCCATTCCGCACCGATTGCCTTCTCAACCCCCTCCCCCCGCCATCTATCCACCCCGCATTGATTCACACACCCCCCCCTCCCTGACCCTATTGTGCTTCATGTTCTTCAGAGCGAACATTGACCATGTCTGATAACGGAATGTAGACTCCTCCCATTTCCTCCAAATACAAGGCGTAGCTATGGGCACACGCATGGGCCCCAGCTACGCCTGCCTCTTTGTCGGGTACGTAGAACAATCCCTGTTCAATGCGTACCAGGGCCCCATCCCCGACCTCTACCTCCGCTACATCGATGATTGTTTTGGTGCCACATCCTGCACCCACACACAACTGACTGACTTCATCCGCTTCACCACCAACTTCCATCCGGCACTTAAATACACCTGGACCATTTCCGACACTTCCCTACCATTCCTTGACCTCACTATCTCCATCGCAGGTGATAGACTCCTTACCGACATCCACTACAAACCTACCGACTCCCATGGCTATCTGGACTACACTTCTTCCCACCCTGCTTCCTGTAAGGACTCCATCCCCCACTCCCAATTCCTCCGTCTACGCCGCATCTGCTCCCAGGATGAGGCGTTCCACACCAGGGCATCTGAAATGTCCTCATTCTTCAGGGAACGGGGGTTCCCCTCCTCCACCATAGATGAGGCTCGCACCAGGGTCTCTGCCATACCCCGCAACACTGCTCTCTCTCCCCATCCCCCCACTCACAACAAAGGCAGAGTCCCCCTAGTCCTCACCTTTCACCCCACCAGCCGTCACATACAACAAGTGATCCTCCGTCAGTTTCGCCACCTCCAACGTGACCCCACCACTCGCCACATCTTCCCATCTCCCCCTATGTCTGCTTTCCGCAAAGACTGCTCCCTCCGTAACTCCCTTGTCAATTCTTTCCTTCCCTCCCATACCACCCCCTCCCCTGGTACTTTCCCTTGCAACCGCAAGAGATGCAACACTTGTCCCTTCACTTCCCCCCTCCACTCCATTCCAGGACCCAAGCAGTCGTTCCAGGTGCGACAGAGGTTCACCTGCATCTCCTCCAACCTCATCTATTGCATTCGCTGCTCTAGATGCCAGCTGATCTACATCGGTGAGACCAAGCGGAGGCTTGGCGATCGTTTCGCCGAACACCTCCGGTCGGTCCGCAATAACCAACCTGAACTCCCGGTGGCTCAGCACTTCAACTCCCCCTCCCATTCCGTATCTGACCTCTCTGTCCTGGGTCTCCTCCATGGCCACAGCGAGCAACACCGTAAATTGGAGGAAATGCACCTCATATTCCGCTTGGGCAGTCTACACCCTGGTGGCCTGAACGTTGAATTCTCCCAATTCTGCTAGCCCTGGCTGTCCCCTCCCCTTCATCAGCCATCTGGTTGTCTCCTCCCCTCCCCCAACCCTCGGGCTCCTCCTCCTCCTTTTCCTTTTTTCCTTTCTTCTCCCCACCCCCTATCAGTCTGAAGAAGGGTTTCGGCCCGAAACGTTACCTATTTCCTTCGCTCCATAGATGCTGCTGCACCCGCTGAGTTTCTCCAGCATTTTTGTGTACCTTCGATTTTCCAGCATCTGCAGTTCCTTCTTTAACAACGGAATGCAATCAAATGTGTTTTAATTCCCAATGTTATTATTTGTTTTGACACCTTTAAATATATTACCAAAAGAACATTTGCTGCAGTTATGGACTTTGGCCATCTCTTGTCAGTTAGTGTAATGTTTAACCCGTCAGATGGGTATAGTCGGTTTTAACAGCTATTATCATAAAATGCCTTTAGAAATTTCCTTGCAACCTGTATATTTTGTTATGGATAAATTATGTGAGAAGCGAGAGTGTTTCTGTACCAATAGCAATAACGACCAATGCTAAGGCCATGTCATGATAATTTTCGGTCTTTCACAGGGAACTTACTTGCATCAATCTGTAGTGTGCATGGTTAAGCATATATGTTACCATGGTCCAGGATTTATTGACACAGGTTGTTCATATGCTGAATAATCCAACCACATTTTTGTTTGGAAGTGGAAAGAACTAATAGAAATTGCATTAATTGTAATGTGTAAAAAGAGTTGAGATATTGTGTTATAATTTTGCTGCATGTCATTGTGGTATATATCATTGATGAATATGTTTAGTTTGTGAGTTATTTGAAGCAGAAATAATATGTGAATGTAGACAAAAGTGCTGGAGAAACTCAGCGGTTGAGGCAGCATCTATGGAGCGAAGGAAATAGGCAACGTTTCGGGCCGAAACCCTTCTTCAGACTGATGGGTTTCGGCCTGAAAGGTTTCCTATTTCCTTCGCTCCATAGATGCTGCTGCACCCGCTGAGTTTCTCCAGCACTTTTGTCTACCTACGATTTTCCAGCATCTGCAGTTCCTTCTTGAACATAATATGTGAATGCTTCATTGAGCATAATTCCGACTGGTAACTACGGACTTCGTCCGAGCACATTATCGCACGCGTCATGCAAACTGTCTTAAATGACCACCTAAACTGTCATTTGGCAACCTAAAAAGCTGTCATGGTTGCCCGCCCGGTTGGCAACAGAGAAAAAAAGTTAAGTGAGAGCCCTGAATAGGAAGAGTTTTAGTATTATAGAGATAGATAGATAAGCATTCTCAGTGACCCTGGAAAATAAGCACTAGACCCAACATTATTAAAAATATCAAATCGGAAATGCTGGAAACATCAAACAGGCCAGGCAGCATCAATTCAAACAGAAACATTTAACATTTCAGAATGTAGTCTTCCATACAACCACAGGAGGTCCACACCTGTCTTTTCAACCCTCTCATCATCCAGGGACTCAAATGGTCTTTCTAGGTGAAACAGTAGTTCACTTGCATTTCTGGTGTACATCACATTCAATGTTTACAATATAACCTTGTCTACATGGGAGAAATCGAATACAGATTGGGCAATTTCTTTGCAATGCACCTGCATTTCGTCTGTGGGAGTAATTCTAGCTTCTGGTTGCCTGCTACTTTAATTTGCCATCCCATTTCCAACCTTTGTCTGTGGCCCCCTGCACTGCCACAACACAAGTGCAAGCAACAACACCACATCTTTCAACTGTGCATGTTACAACCTACAGGATTCAATGTCAAATTCTCCAACCTTAGCTAATCCACTCTTTGTCTGCATCTGAATTGGGCATTTTGGCCAGCAGTCATTTTGGCCTGGTTTTCCTTCTGTATAATATAGCCTGATGGGCCCACAACCTTACAATGAAAAGCATTTCACACAGAAAAGCTTAGCTTGATCTTAACTGCCACATTATGACAGCCATTCTCACCTTTTCAGGGGAACATTTTATTCTACCCCATTCACTTCCCCATCTCCTGATACTTTACATAACTTTGAAGAGCCCTGGACACAAAACATTAGCAGCTTCTCTTTCCACAGATGGTCTGTGTTTCTAGCATTTTCTGATTTCACCTAAATTTCCAGCACCTGCAGCTTTTAAAAAAAACGTTCATTAGTCTATACTAAGATACTGTTTATAATTGTTAGTTGAAGACAGCAGAGTGGTAGCGTTGCTGCCTTACAGCGCCGGAGACCTGGGTTTGATCCTGACTATGGGTGCTGTCTGTGCAGAGTTTGCACATTCTCCGCGACCATGTCAGTTCTCTCCAGGCAGTTCTCTTCCTTCTGGCATTCCAAAGACGTGCAGGTTTGCAGGTCAATCGGCCTCTGTAAATTGTCCCTAGTGTTTGATATAACGAATGTACGGGTGGTTGCTGGTCAGCACGCACTCAGTGGGCCGAAGGGCATATTTTCACGCTGTATCGCCAAAAACTAAGATAATTTTGAGTTGCTGATTAATGTGGTCAATAGTAGATTTCACAGGTTTCACCATTTCATTCTTTTAAATATTAATTGTGAGAGCACTATAATAATGACCATCACTCCGTACTGCTCATTGTAGAATCTTAAGCATCTGGATCTTTCTCAGGACTGCTGACCTGAACAACACAGAGATGGCCCTCTCAAAAATACTGATACACACCTGAAGCTTTCAATTAAATCCACTGCTTTAAGCTTGTGCAAGGCACATAATTGAATAAAGAAGGTCCGTGCACTCCACAGTAACATTTTCTGGCATCGAGTCGTTTTGTCAATGTTTCATTCCAAACAGCATCAAGCATTATGCATTTTTATGTCGACACCAGCCTAAGCAAAATTAATTTCAACTTTTTGAATGCATTCACTATAGTTTAATTGTGGCGAGTCACTATAAAATTCCCCAAATTGTTCTCACTTTATGGATGATTTGCAATTTATTATACCCTATTCTGTTCTGACAATTATTTTTTAAATCTCTATTAACAGACTTACAAAGTTTCATTGCAAAGTTTGAAAACAGAATATTCCCCATTGCTTTTTTTTCCTACCCTGGAAAGAGAGGATGGATGTAAACCCCCATTAAAGCTGAAAATATGACTTTTACTCTGGACGCCTCATCTGAGCAATTCTTTGCTTCCCCCACTGAGACTGTGCATCAAACTTATGTTGAACACGGCATTATTGTATGAGAAATGTAACTTGAAACAAATCAAAACAGATCCTTGCATAAAGCACATTGTTACTTACCATGCTCTTTAAACTGCCACGGGAAAATTTCTGCACCAGATTCCCACTTTTTTAAGCTTCTAGAAGGCGCTTCATTTTCCTTATCTTCTTCGACTTCTTCCTCCAGTTGAATGCCAAAGTCCTCAGTATTTCTTAAGTGCGTGGAACTTGGGACAGGAGGTTCGGAACCACGTCGACTCCAAGTGGACAATTCAGCAGTTGACTGAACAGAATAACCTACAGCATGGGTTGGTTGAGAAAAACCAGCTGCCATTCGCTGAATGATTGGGGCAGAGCTACGCCTGTTTCTGGGATTGTATCCTGCAGTGTGTTGTCGAGATTCCGTATCATGGAAAGTCCGAGGTGGTTCTCCAGTCCTCCCCAGCTGAAGGGCAGGCTCAAAGCCACGTCTGCTCCCAGATGACCATCCTACAGTTGGTTGTGTGTGTTGATATCTATAGCATGATATTTTGAGGCATTGTTCATAAGTATAATTTAAAACCACTTCAAAACAAGTCTTTTGAAAAAAAACATTAAGTTCCAGAAAAAGGAGACATGTTCTAGTCATTCATCACTGTAAATGTAACTATTGGGTTCAGCACAATGCTGGTTAGATTCCATTAAATGACCTGTGCAGCAATGTATAGCATGTTCCCATGAAAACAAGATTTTGGTCCTGCATGGTTAATACTTAGGCTGGTGCAAAACCACTTATATGCTGCCTCAGAATATTACTACTCCTTCTTAACATTTAGCTCAATTATTTATGTTAGACAGTTCTGCACTATACTATCGGCTGATTATAGAACTTGAGAGAGTGTTCACATTCCAGAAGTACCTGGGCATCACTAAACCACACCGATCATTAATAACCAAAAATATTTCCATTATGTAGGTATGTTACAAAACTTACCTTCAGTCGCGCTGTAATTCTGCCACTGGCCGTGTGCGCGATTTTGGCGCCTTTAAGGGGGGGGGCGGGGTTAAAACGCGGTTTCTCCTCCCTTGTCCTGAATTATATTTCGTTGGAGTACAACCTTTTGCTGACAAATCGTTCCTAGCGGCGTTTTGTGAATTTTTTATTTTTATTAAATCGTCAATGTCAGCGCTAGAGTAATTTTAAAAGCAGCTCCTGAAGCGTCAACGCCGATAACGGGGACGGATTTCACACACGGGACAGGTAAACGAAAGTGGTTTCTTTAAATGTATAAAAGTGCTTCTTAAGAAGCCTTTAATTCACATTTTTTCATGCGACACGGTGATTTTATTCCCCGAACTAACGGCAGTATTTTTCATGCCAATACGGGGTTAAATTCACCGCAAATGAACGTTCCAAAAGATCGCGTTCCAGAAATCCTCACTCACAAGATGATTTAAATGGCCATTAATTTACAGGTATTAAACATTCAATTCCTTCCATTTGGCCTGTAAATTCATGAAAATTAGATTTAAAAATTATGTTACATTGTGAATTATTGTGTGAATGTTATTTGGACACTTAGGCTATTTAAAAATGTTAATCTATTCTTAAGAAATTGATAGGTTTAGATCTAGTAATTGAATTTTGTAATTAGCTACAATTAGGTAACTAACTAATTATATGCTTTACTTTCATGTCTTCTAAGTAAGATTGTTTCATATTTGTTTCAGAATGCTTCAATCTATAATAACTGAAAATTTCTTTCAGATCTTAATTTTTAAGAAAGTTATGGGCTTTTAACTGTCCTCGATCACAGCTTTTGTGTTAAGTCAATGGAAAAGCAATAGGGAACAAGATGCTAATTTCCGAGTATGTAAATGGCCATAACCTCTTTAATACTGAAGATATGAAAGTGAATTAGGTGTCAAATTAAACTTCTTTTTATGCTTTATCTGATGGGATAAATTGCAGACTTTATTTTTAAAATCTCAAAATTTTGTAACATTGCTACATTATGTCATGTACCTTGTATATAATGACTATTGTGGAAGTTGGTACATAGTTTGTTTCCCCCCCACCACAAATTTGACAACACCAGAAGTAGTGGCCTGTGCACAAGAATGCACAGACCATACAGAAAGTGTTCGAGTCTTTAAGGATTCCAACCCAAAATGTTAATTATCCATGTTCTCCAGATATGTTGTCTGACTCGCTGAGTTACTTCAGCACTTTGTCTATTTTTATGGACCATATAGAAAGGTGAGGTTGGAGATCGGACAATACCCAAAAATTGATTACAATTTAAAATGCTACTTTACTCTTTATAAACTACAGTTGTACTAACTATACCAACAAAATTAATGGCTCAATCAATTTGCACTGCAAATTTATTTCCTGGCGATGCTTGCCAGCATTTCAGGGTATTGTTTCGTAAGGTGTACATTAACTATTTCATATCTCGCATTACAAGGTAGCACAAAATAATTTTTCATCAAGGTAAACTCCAAATAGAAGCATTTGTTGTACAACTTCCAAAACTATTCAAATACAAACCTGCAAAGGTCTCCATAGTAGCAAAGTCCATTTAAGTAGTGCCGACAGATCTGGGACGATTTCTGTATTGACAGGTCATGCGAGTAATAGCAGCTATGTCCCCATTTGCAAGCTCCATGGATGAAGTTCCTGGAAAAGCAAAGGGTATTTAATGTATTGTGCTTCAAAACAGTAAAGTACATAATTTACCCTAGGTGACCTGTTACAAGCTCATTACCCCATAAAAACAGAAAGCATAGCATTAGAAAATAGTATGCGTTTCAGTGGGAGTTTCACTTATTCTTAAATCCTCCTTCAACAAATGCTAATTTACTGTTCTGCTGCTCTCCTGCTATCAGTTGCGAGGTTTTATTCTGCCCCGCCCCTCGTCCAGCTTTCTTCAGCCCCCCTCCCCCAACCACAAGCCGTCCGAACATGGGTCCCAACCCGAAACATCACCTATCCACATTCGCCAGAGACGCTGACTGACCGCCGGGTTACTTCGCATCTTATTTCTGTAAACTTGCATCTGCAATTTCATGTTTCTACATTTTACTACTCTATTGGGAAATCTCCTCAAGGCATAACTACCTTCAAAAAGTTATCTTCCTCTCTCACAGGGGTTCTGAGAGACCCTTGCTCACTGCTCCACAAGATTCCTGCTGGTCTCCTGCAATCCCTCACCAGGTGTTGTCCTGCCCTTCTCTCTTCCAGCTTTCTCCTCCCCACCAACCAATCAGCCTGAAGGATCCAACTCAAAACATCACCGACCAATGTTTTCATAGAAATATAGAAAATAGGTGCAGGAGTAGGCCATTCGCCCCTTCAAGCCAGCACCGACCGATATGATCATGGCTGATCATCCAAAATCAGTACCGCGTTCCAGCTTTCTCCCCCCCCCCCCCCCCCCCATATCCCTTAGCCCCAATAGCTAAATCTAACTCTCTCTTGAAAACCTTTGAAGATAACTGCTGAGACCCACCGAGTTACTCCAGCTTTGTGTCCATCTTCGGTTTAAACCAGCATCTGCAACCAGCAACTGCAGTTCCTTCATACACACTTTGTCTTAATTTGTTGACCTTCCCAATTGTTTGGTGTATCATCACATCGCCTTCCAATGATTGACGTACGAACCATTCAATTTCTTTCCATTTAAAAATAGTACAGCACTTGTCCATTTTCTACCAAAGTGGAGGAGCTCCCATTTTTCCACTTCACATCCCCCCTACCCCGTGCTTGCTTATTCACTTAAACAGTTTTATCCTCCCCCAAATCTGCATATTCCTTTCAACTCACACTGCCAGTCAGCTTTGTATCATAAGCAAAAATGAATATATTACACTGCATCCTTTCAGTAAAGTCATTCATACAGATAAAACAGCATGGCTCTAATATTAATTCCTACTGCACCCCACCTAGTTGTCACAGCCTAACGACCTAAAAATGACCTGCTTATTCATATTCTGTTGTTACCACATTCCATTATCCTGATTTTGTATAATAATCTTACTGAAGGGGTTGAAAGTACACTGTGAATAATTTAGTCGCACGTCATTTCTCTTTCATACATTACATGCCAACTCTTACATTCCTATTACCAATTGCTAAATGCTCTTTTACCACTTTCTTAATCATGAAATCTAGCATTGTCTCTACTTCATTGTCATGCTAATTGATTTCCAGTTCAATTTTCTCTTCCTTTCTTGAAAAAGTAGGATTACATTTGCTATTCTCCAATCAACTAGCCTAGGCATGTCTCCACTTCCACAAAGACAGTGTGCAAATGACTCTGCCATCGTCTTGTATTCCCACTTCATTTATCTTCTTAATTGCTAAGAACCACATATTAACTTGCTGAACTTTTTCTTTTCTTTTTACACACATCCATTGCACCTTGTTTGCAACACAAATAAAATGAGTTGATTTCAATTGTCAAATGCCATTAATGTAAAATACAAACAAGAAAAGTAATCGAGGCACAGCTGTTAACCATCAAATCAAAAAGAAAAAGGTTCAAATATATTGCCAAAAGTGCAATATGCCCAGGATGGGTTCATTTTCAGCAAAGAGCGAGAAAAGCCAGTGGGTGGCACCAGCAATGGCTGCCTCGCCAACAGTCTGTCTGTCCCTTCTTTGTTGTTTTAATAGTATGTGTTAAATGTATGATTTTAGTGTTCTTTAGCTTGTTTTATGTGGAGGGGGGGGAACTTTTTAAAAACCTCTTACCTCAATGGAGATGCGATTTTTTTTGTATCTTATCTCCATCCGCACTGCGGACTAACATAGCGGCTCCAATCACGGGAGCCTGCAGGACTCACCATCGTGGAGCTTGCGATCCCTTTGCCAGGGATCGACCTCGGAACTCCAACTCCGGGAGCCTACGGACTTTAACATCGTGTAGCTCGCGGTCTCTGGTTAATGACCGACTTCAGGAGCTCCAAGCCGCAGGAGCTTCTTTCGCCACGGCGCGGGGGCTTCGATTGTCGACTGCGGGAGCATCGATCAACCCGACTGCGCATGGTTCGACTGCCCCGACCACGGGAGAAAAATGAGGGAAGAAGATTAGACTTTATTGCCTTCCATCTCAGTGAGGAATGTGGGGAATCCGCTGTGGTGGATGTTTATGTTAACTTTTATGTAGTTGTGTGTCTTGTTGCTTCTTTTTAGTATGGCTGTTGAGGGCTCGAAATTAACGGTTGCCCGGGTGCCAATGGCGACCTAAAGACCCGCCGGGCAACCTAAAAGCCGTGCCATTTTGGTTGGTTATTGCGAACCGAGCGGAGGTGATGGGCGAAGCGATCGCCAAGCCTACGCCTGGTCTCAAAGATGTAGAGCAGCTAACACCTACAGCAGTGGATGCAATAGATGAGGTTGGAGGAGGTGTAGGTGAACCTCTGCCGCACCTAGAAAGACTGCTTGGGTCCTTGAATGGAGTCAAGGGGGAAGGTAAAGCGACAAGTGTAGCATTTCCTGCGGTTGCAAGGGAAAGTGCCAGGAGAGGGGGCGGTTTGGTTAGGAAGGGACGAATTGACCAGGGGGTTACAGCGGGAGCGGTCTCTGCGGAAAGCCGACAGGGAAGGAGATGGGAAGATGTGGCCAGTAGTGGGATCCCGTTGGTAGACAAAAAAGCTGGAGAAAATCAGCGGGTGAGGCAGCATCTATGAAGCAAAGGAATAGGCGACGTTTCGGGTCGAGACCCTTCTTCAGACTGATGTCGTGTGGGGGGGGGGGGAGGGAGAAGAAAGGAAGAGGCGGAGACAGTAGGCTATGGGAGAGCTGGGAATGGGAGGGGAAGGAGGGAGAAAGCAAGGACTACCTGAAATTGGAGAAGCCAATGTTCATACCGCTTGGGTGCAAACTACCCAAGCAAAATATGAGGTGCTGTTCCTCCAATTTGTGGTGGGCCTCACTCTGGCCATGGAGGAGGCCCAGGACAGAAAGGTCAGATTTGGAATGGGAGGGGGAGTTGAAGTGCTGAGCCACCTGGAGATCAGGTTGGTTATTGCGAACTGAGTGGAGGTGTTGTGCGAAACGATCGCCAAGCCTGCGCATGGTCTCACCGAGGTTGATCATACGCTGAATAATCCAACCACATTTTCCTTTGGAAGTGGAAAGAAATAATAGAAATTGCATTCATTGCAACGTGTAAAAAGATTTGAGATACTGTATATACTGTTTTATAATTTTGCTGCATGTCATTGTGGTATATATCATGTCTTGATTGTTGAATACGTTTAGTTTGTGACCTTATTTGAAGCAGGAATAATATGTGAATGCTTCATTGAGCATAATTCCGACTGGTAACTGCGCACTTCGTCCAAGCACATTATCGCAGGCGTCATGCAAGCCGTCTTAAATGACCACCTAAACTGTCATTTGGCAACCTAAAAAGCTGCCTAGGTTGCCCGACTGGAAACAGAGAAAAAAAAAAGTGAGAGCCCTGCTGTATGGTAATACAAATATCACTGTACCTTAATTGGTACACGTGACAATAAAAGACCTTTGAAAAGAACCAAGGCATTGCTAAGGGAAGAGAAAGCAACAAAAGTGTTATCTTGCACAGAAATGGACTGCAATGTCACCTTTGTAAAAAAGAGCATAACTTAACATTCACCCCTTACAGGGACAGCAGAAATTATATTGGAAATTTAGAAAATGCCAGGGATATTAAACAACTTGTTTAGGAAGAAACTGTAGATGCTGGTTTAAACCAAAGATTAACACAAAAAGCTGGAGCAATTCAATGGGTCAGACATCTCTGGAGAAAAGGAATAGGTGATGTTTCAGGTCAAGACCCTTCTTCAGACTGAGAGTCAGGGGAAAGGGGAACAAGAGATATAGACAGTGATATAGAACAAGTGAATAAAAGATATGCAAAGAAGTAACAATGATAAAGGAAACAGGCCATTGTTAGCTGTGGGCTAGGTGTCTGTAACTCGTATTCACCTAGCCCACAGCTAACAATGGCCTGGTTCCTTTATCATCATTACTTTTCTGCATATCTTTCAGTCATTTGGTCTGTATCTCTCCATATCACAAGCTACATCTCTTGTTTCCCTTAAACAATTTGTGACCGTCTTCAGAAAAAGAAAACAGAAGTCCTGCTGGAAATAAAGATCCACAGCTCTATGTAGAGGGCAGCACAATGGCACAAGGGTGGCATAGTGGCGCAGCAGTAGAGTTACGGCGCTACAACACCAGAGACCTGGGCTCGACCAGAGTTTGTACATTCTCCCTGCGACCGGGGGCTTTTCCCCGGGTGCGCCAGTTTTATGGGTTAATTGGCTTCTGTCAATTGCAAATTGTCTCTAGTGTGTAGGACCGTGCTAGTGTACAGGGTGATCGTTGGTTGACGGATTCAGGGAGCTGAAGGGCCTGTTTCCACGCAGTATCTCTAAAGTGTAAGTAAAGTCTAAAGCTTTGAAATAAAGAAGGCACTCGAATGATTTAGCATTAATAAAGTATTGCCTAAATTAAGGGGCTAGAAAAGATTGAATGAGAAATAGATTATACAACATGATAATGCAGTGGGATGTCAGGGGTTACCAATAAGTGAAGTGAATTTACCAATTGCAGATGAAATGTAATGTGCAGAGAAGTAAGGCCATTATATCTGGAAGAATAGCTTTGCAAAGAGTGCAAAGGGTTCCATTAGGGAAATTGTTGGAATATTTAGAGGGACCAAAAATAACAGTTTATACGCAAGGACACAATTCACTGTTGAGCAATATTCAGTATCTCCATTTTAAGAACACAAACACAATTTAAGTGCATAACCTCGTTTTCTCACATAAAAAGTTGCCTTATATTTCACGGATAGAACCACAGACTTCCTTTCCTTCATACTCAAATCACCTCCAATTTTCTTTAAATCCCGCATAATTTTCTTAAGTGTTAATAAACACATTAAAATGTTTAACACCAAAGTTATATTAGCCCACATTATGTTCACTGAAGCTTACAAGCTGGTCTGCTCAGAAATCAAAGGGCAGCTGTGTAAACAAAGGCTGGTCTCCTTTAGAATTGCACACAGCAGAGAACCACTTGACCAGGAAATTGATTATCACATTTAATGGGACAAAGATTGATTGCTCAGTGTACATAACCATAGATTATGTGTTCTAAGAGATGGGGTTTAGAGTTGATTTCAAGTACATAGACCAGCAGATAAAAAGGACAGACTACACCAAGAAAGAAACAAAAAGCTGGAGTAACTCAGCAGGACAGGTAGTATCTTCGGAAAAGGAATGGGTGGCGTTTTGGGTCAAGACCCTTCTTCAGACTGGTTAGGGATGAGGGAAACGCGAGATATAGACGATGATATAGAGAGATAAAGAACAATGAATGAAAGCTATGCAAAAAAAGTAACGACGATGAAGGAAACAGGCCATTGTTAGCTTATTTCTAAATAGTCTATTTCCTGTGATGGAGACTGATCAAGAAAGAGGAGGGAGGTCAGAATGTCTAGACTACATTAGATCTGACAAACATTTTCCCAACTTCCTTAACATCTAATATTGTCCACAACTTGTCTCAATGAAAAGTTAGGTCCAGTTCAGTAAGTCTGCTCTTCAATTTCTAATTGGAACACAATAAGAACACGGACGCAAGACCTATTCATTGACTATCGCACAGCCTGCAACACCATAAGACCAAATAAGCTCACCCCTAAACTTTGGGATCCTGGCCTTGGGACCTTCATATGGGGAGAGGGAGATAGAGATAAGGAGATCAAAAGAGATGCAGATGAAGGAATATGTAGAATACACCATTGTTAGTTAGGAGAAGGTGACAAAGCAGACAATGTAATCAGAGGGACAGTCAGACTGGTCAGAGAACTAGGAAGGGATGGAGAGAGAGGGAAAGCAAGGGTGACAAAGTTAAAGAAATCAATATTCATACTGCTGGGGTGTAAACTGCCCAATCCAACATAACAAAATACGATTACCCACAACAAGAAAAAACAAATTTATTTTTCAAATTTGTAAGAAATTGGGAAATTTTGAACATAACATAGTATGCTTATACACAATGTGTAGGAAGGAACTGTAGATGCTGGTTTAAACCAAAGATAGACACGAAAAGCTAGAGTAACTCAGTGGGTCAGACGGCATCTCTGGAGAAAAGGAAAAAGTGACGTTTTGAGTCGAGACTCTTGTTCAGTCTAAAACCGAAACATCACCTGGTTTTTTTCTTCAGAGACGCTGTCTGACCGGCTGAGTTACTTCAGCCTTTTGTGTCTATTCATGCTTATACATTAGTTGCAGAATGTTAGCATACACATGCAGCAAGTTAGAAAGGCAAATGGCATTCTGACTTTCATTGAAAGAGGAAGTGCCATGCATTTTGGGCAAATGTGAAACCACTTGGCAAATATTGTGTACAATCTCAGTCTCCTGCATAAAGGAGGATCCAATTGCTACAGAGGACGAACAGTTAATATGTACAAGACGTGCCCCCAAGATACTGGATCTAGTTTCAGAAAGTTCAGAAGAAAGAAAGGTGCCAGAGTCAAAGCACAGAAACAGACCTTTCTGGCAACCACACCTGTGACTACCATCAAATAGCTATCCATAATCAATTTCATTTACCAGCACTTAGCTTGCAGCCTAATATGCCATGGCAATTCAAGTGCTTATCCAGATGCTTCTGAAATATGAAAATAGTTGCCTCTACCAACTTTGCAAGCAGTGTGTTCCAGATTAAAACTATCCACAGGGTGAGAGAAATGTTCACCAGATCCCCTCAAATCTGTTGCTCACCTTTAATCTTTGCACTCTAGCCGTAGAAACCATTGCCTTGAGGAAGTTTCTTGCTATCTACTATATCTGCGTCTTTCATATTTGTCTCCATCTGGTGCCCTGTCAGCCTCTTCTGCTCCAAGAAAAACAGTTTGCTTGTATTTTACCCAGCCTATTCAGTCTGGCCTCAAAACTAAAATGTTTACAAGGATTAACCTAATGCGCCTTTTTTAGTAGTCAAATCCTTCCTCTAGCGTGCAACCAGAACTGCATGCACACAATATTCTAGCTGTGGCCTAACCAATGTTATACAAACTCATACCTTTACCTATTTTGTTCTTTTTCACCTCTTCTGCACTTTTGTTCTATGCCACAGCTAATGAGGGAAAACATGCTGTCTACATGGAAGTGCTGCCACCTTCAGGGATGTTAGGACTTGTTCACCAAGGTCCCTTTGTTCATCAGCATTCCATAGGACCCAACCACAGTATATATATCTATTTGCATTGCCCTAACATAACAGCTAATCCATATCTGTGGAGCGAAGGAATAGGTCATGTTTCGGGTCAAGCCCCTTCTTCAGACTGATGTGGAGGTGAGGGGGGCGGGAAGAAGAAAGGAAGAGGCGGAGACAGTAGGTTGTGGGAGAGCTGGGAAGGGGAGGGGAAGGTGGGAGAAAGCAAGGACTACCTGAAATTGAGGAAGTCAATGTTCATACCACTGGGGTGTAAACTGCCCAAGCGAAATATGCGGTGCTGCTCCTCCAAATTACAGTGGGACTCACTCTGGCCATGGAGGAGGCCCAGGACAGAAAGGTCAGATTCAGAATGGGAGGGGGAGTTGAAGTGCTGGGCCACTGGGAGATCAGGTTGGTTAGTGCGAACCGAGCGGAGGAGTTGGGCGAAGCGATTGCCAAGCCTACGCTTGATCTCACCAATGTAGAGCAGATGACACCTGGAGCAGCGGATGCAATAGATGAGATTGGAGGAGGTACAGGTGAACCTCTGCCTCACCTGGAAAGACTGCTTGGGTCCTTGGATGGGGTCAAGGGGGGAGGTAAAGCGACAAGTGTAGCATTTCCTGCGGTTGCAAGGGAAAGTACCAGGGGAGGGGGTGGTTTGGGTGGGAAGGGACGATTTGACCAGGGAGACACGGATTGAGCGGTCTCTGCGGAAAGCCGAAAGGGGAGGAGATGGGAAGATGTGGCCAGTGGTGGGATCACAATGGAGGTGGCAAAAATGTCAGGATTATCTGTTGTATGTGACGGCTGGTGGGGTGGAAGGTGAGGACAAGGGGGACTCTGTCCTTGTTACGAGTGGGGGATGGGAAGTGAGAATGGAGCTACGGGATATAGAGGAGACCATGGTGAGAGGCTCATCTATAGTCGAAGCGGGGAACACACAGACGCACATCGCAAAGGCGGGGGCCAGTGCAAGCGGGGGAGCGCTGTCTGAAATTCACACAGTGCAAAGCCAAGATGATACAGACACACACCGCGATGAACAGGAAGGTTGGCACTGTAATTAAGACGGCTAGCACGGTGTACGGTAAGTCCTTTAATAGAGGGGGGGGGGGGTGGGAGAGAAGGAGCGGAGACAACTGTTAAGAAGCCAGACAACATTTAAGAAGCCAGAGATACACTGCTGTGAAGTTCGGCAGACATTTAACATTCCGGGTCGGTTATCCTTGGTTCTGAAAACTACTGCTTACGTTTTTTCCCCCAATGAGCCAATGAAACCTAAGAGAACCTTCGACCTCCTGGCAACCCACTAGGACCTCCTTGCGACCCACCTATTGCTTGAGAATTCTTACTGCTCTCCACTGCTCTCATTCTAGTCACCGCTAATTTTTCAACTTATTGGAAAATTCTCGGCGACCTTAATGAGGCCGCGACTAGTTCCCAGAATGTGGGAAATCCTCACGGCCATGAAGGCGACTCCCCGGCAACCATCCACGAACATGTGGCGACTACAAAGTCTCCTGCAGTCGCCTAAAAAGTCACCGAAGTGGGATAGGCCCAATAGGCTTTCAATCAAAAAGGCAACTCAAATCTTGTTGGTTAAGTCTTCAACACAGAACCCTGTAAAAGGAGTGACCGAAGCCCACATAAAACACCCAAAATGTACCACCATCAGCAATAGATTTGATCACTCTTTAAAATTCAAATGAAATTTATCAGGCAGAATCTCCCTACAACAAACTCATTTAACTATCCTTGATCAAGCACTACTTTTCCTGGTATAGAACCAACCCCACCAACAAATTTTCCCACCAGTTACATTAACTGCCCCAGCCTATCCACGTTGTCCTTTTGGAGTAAAGAGCCACCGCATTTGGTGATCTCCTTGAACCATACAAAATATTTATACTGGCTCAAGAACTGATGCAAGGAGGATTGTTCACCCAGCTAAAGAGTCTAGAACTAGAGGCTCAAAATAAGGAGTAAGCCATTTGATAGTCTAACAATAAATTACTTAGCACGGAAGATAATAAAAACGTTGGAATTCTCTAGTCAAGAGAGATGAAGTTGAGTTAATTCTAAGCAGAGATAGATGGCTTTCTGGGTAAAAGAGGAATCGAGGGATTATGGCGGTGGTTCGGGAAAAGAAAGTTGAGATACAAAATGAGTGCACTTTTGGCACGACCAAGCCAGTTCAATTAGGCCACTTATTATTCGATTGATTCTTATGCTTTCATTTCAGAAAGTGCGCGGTTGAAATTCTGCAACTGGCTGGCGCATTGAACAATTCCATTAATGAACCGTGGGACTCGGCTCGCCGGCAACTCGACAGACCAGCCGACTCTCCGCGCACGGCTGCGGGAGGCCGATAGATCCGTTGTCTGCTGCCGGAGGACCGACACACCGACCGAATGTCCGTTGGTGGATCCAGAGCGACCGACCGAATCCCCGCGGCCGGAGACTGACCGACTTGCTCCCGGAGCCCGAGCGAGCGAGCGAGCCGCTGCCCATCGCGCGCGCGGCAGAGCGCGAGCGCGGCCACGGGACCCGCCACAACCCCGCCAGCTCCAACCGTCACTGCAGCGAGTGGAGCGCGGCGTCCGCATCCTCTCCCCTCCTGCAACGAGCGAAAACTTCAACTCTCGCCCCTCACCTGCACAGGATCTTCCGCCGCCGCCGTGCGCCGCTTTCCGACCAACCCTCCGCCATTGCCCTCCCCGCTTGCGGCCACCCTCTGCCAGCAGCTTATGACCGGCCGAAGGCTCGCAACGGTCGACAACAACAACAACCTCCCAATCACGGCGGGCCATTCGCTCCCCGCGCCCACGTGACGTACTCGACCAATCATAATTGAATATCGCACCGTTGAGCGCCAGGGTGATCGTCACAGGTCAACAGGTGGACCATTCACAGAGGAGTTGTCTACCTGTCTGCCCAGCCCAGCCCAGGCTGCAATAACCATGCGGCCAACAGTTCATCTGGAAGACTTAAATTTTTGGTTTGCATAGAAGAAATGGGTGACTTTTTGGGTCAAGAGTTAAGAGTGTTTTATTGTCATATGTCCCAGATAGAACAATGAGATTCTTACTTCCTGCATCGCAACAGAACATGACAATAGACAATAGGTGCAGGAGTAGGCCATTCGGCCCTTCGAGCCAGCACCGCCATTCAATGTGATCATGGCTGATCATCCCCAATCAGTACCCCGTTCCTGCCTTCTCCCCATATCCCCTGACTCCGCTATCTTTAAGAGCCCTATCTAGCTCTCTCTTGAAAGTATCCAGAGAACCGGCCTCCACCGCCCTCTGAGGCAGAGAATTCCACGGACTCACAACTCTGTGAAAAAAAATGCTTCCTCGTCTCTGTTCTAAATGGCTTAGCCCTTATTCTTAAACTGTGGCCCCTGGTTCTGGACTCCCCCAACATCGGGAACATGTTTCCTGCCTCTAGCGTGTCCAAACCCTTAATAATCTTATATATTTCAATAGGATACCCTCTCATCCTTCTAAACCCCAGAGTGTACAAGCCCAGCCGCTCCATTCTCTCAGCATATGACAGTCCCGCCATCCCAGGAATTAACCGTGTAAACCTACGCTGCACTCCCTCAATATAGCAAGAATGTCCTTCCTCAAATTAAGGGACTAAAACTGCACACAATACTCCAGGTGTGGTCTCACTAGGGCCCTGTACAACTGCAGAAGGACCTCTTTGCTCCTACACTCGACTCCTCTTGTTATAAAGGCCAACATGCCATTTGCTTTCTTCACTGCCTGCTGTACCTGCATGCTTACTTTTATAGACTGATGAACAAGGACCCCCAGATCCCATTTTACTTCCCCTTTTCCCAATTTGACGCCATTTAGATAGTAATCTGCCTTCCTGTTTTTGATACCAAAGTGGATAACCTCACATTTATCCACATTAAACTTCATCTGACATGCATCTGCCCACTCCCCAAACCTGTCCAAGTCACCCTGCATTCTCATAGCATCATCCTCACAGTTCACACTGCCACCCATCTTCGTGTCATCTGCAAATTTGCTAATGTTACTTTGAATCCCTTCATCCAAATCGTTGATGTATATTGTAAATAGCTGCGGTCCCAGCACCGAGCCTTGCAGTACCCCACTAGTCACTGCCTGCCATTCTGAAAGGGACCCATTAATCCCTACTCTTTGTTTCCTGTCTGCCAACCAATTTTCTATCCGTCAGTATTCTACCCCCAATACCATGTCCCCTAATTTTGCCCACTAATCTCCTATGTGGGACCTTATCAAATGCTTTCTGAAAGTTCAAGTACACTACATCCACTGGCTCTCCCTTGTCCATTTTCCTAGTTACATCCTCAAAAAATTCCAGAAGATTAGTCAATAATCGACTCCAGCATCTTCCTCACCACCGATGTCAGGCTAACTGGTATATAATCCTGTCTGCCAACCAATTTTCTATCCGTCAGTATTCTACCCCCAATACCATGTCCCCTAATTTTGCCCACTAATCTCCTATGTGGGACCTTATCAAATGCTTTCTGAAAGTTCAAGTACACTACATCCACTGGCTCTCCCTTGTCCATTTTCCTAGTTACATCCTCAAAAAATTCCAGAAGATTAGTCAATAATCCACTCCAGCATCTTCCTCACCACCGATGTCAGGCTAACTGGTATATAATTCCCTGTTTTCTCTCTCCCGCCTTTCTTAAAAAGTGGGATAACATGAGCTACCCTCCAATCCACAGGAACTGATCCTGAGTCTACAGAACATTGGCAAATCATCACCAATGCATCCACGATTTCTAGAGCCACTTCCTTAAGTACCCTGGGATGCAGACCATCAGGCCCTGGGGATTTATCAGCCTTCAGTCCCATCAATCTACCCAACACCATTTCCTGCCTAATGTGGATATCCTTCAGTTCCTCCGTCACCCCAGATCCTCTGGCTACTACTATATCTGGAAGATTGTTTGTGTCCTCCTTAGTGAAGACGGATCCAAAGTACCTGTTCAACTCATCTGCCATTTCCTTGTTCCCCACAATAAATTCACCTTTTTCGGTCTTCAAGGGTCCAACTTTGGTCTTAACTAATTTTTTCCTCTTCACATACCTAAAGAAGCTTTTACTATCCTCCTTTATATTCTTGGCTAGCTTACCTTCGTACCTCATCTTTTCTCCCTGTATTGTCTTTTAATTATCTTCTGTTGCACTTTAAACATTACCCAATCCTCTTGCTTCCCGCTCATCTTTGCTACGTTGTACTTCTCTTTTATTTTTATACTGTCCCCGACGTCCCTTGTCAGCCACGGTCACCCCTTACTCCCCTTGGAATCTTTATTCCTCCTAAGAATGAACTGATCCTGCACCTTCTGTATTATTCCTAGAAATACCTGCCATTGTTGTTCCACTGTCATCCCTTCTAGGGTATGCTTCCAGTCAATTTTGGCCAGCTCCTCACTCATGGCCCCATAGTCCCCTTTATTCAACTGTAACACTGACACCTCCGATCTACCCTTCTCCCTCTCCGATTGTAGATTAAACCTGACCATATTATGGTCACTAACTCCTAATGGCTCATTAACCTCAAGTTCCTTTATCAAATCCGGTTCATTACATAACACTAAATCCAGAATTGCCTTCTCCCTGGTAGGCTCCAATACAAGCTGCTCTAAGAATCCATCACGAAGGCACTCTACAAAGTCCCTTTCTTGGGGTCCAGTACCAACCTGATTTTCCCAGTCTACCTGCATGTTGAAATCTCCCATAACAACCACGGCATTACCTTTGCTACATGCCAATTTTAACTCCATATATAAACATTGTACACTGTAAACAATATGATTAACGAGAGAGAAAACAAGTTGGTGTGTATATATACACATACTCACAAGTACACACATATATATACACACACATATATATACATTAGCAAAAGGTGCTGGAGTAGGCCATTCGGCCCTCTGAGCCAGCACCACCATTCAATGTTATCATGGCTGTCATCCACAATCAGTTTGCCGTTCCTGCCCTCTCCCCATACCCCTTGATTCTGCTAGCCCTAAGAGCTCTATCTAACTCTCTTTTGAATGCATCCAGTGAATCGGCTTCCACTGCCTTCTGAGGCAGAGAATTCCACAAATTCACAACTGTGTGAAAAAGTTTTTACTCATCTCAGTTTTAAATGGCGTACCCCTTATTCTTATATACACACACACACACACACACACACACACACAAAACAAGACAAAGGGGATGGAGATCAAATAATATATATATATATATCTCCCTCTCCCCTGACTTTACGAGCATGTTTTCTATTCTACATTTTGATTTCCCTCTCGATCTGGACCCCCTTTGTCTTGTTTTCACACCTTTCACTTCCTTATCTCTATATCTCCCTCCCTGACTCAGTCTGAAGAAGGGTCTCAACCCTTACATCAGGCTGTTGTTTATAGACTACAACTCGCCGTTCAATACCATCCCCTCCAAGCTGGTTACTGTAGATGAGATTATGCATGTGCCTTTAATATAGTTACCTCATCACTACTAACCACTCCCCATATCACAAGTATAATTACAACCTCCCCTCCCATATATCGCGCTCTGGTTCCCGTGACAGACCACGTACAGCTAGTGCTCTATGTAATGCTGCAGTATGAATAAAAGATGTAAAGTTACGACGTGTCGATAACACTTCTTTACAGTTACCATCCCACGCGCCGTAATATTTCCCGGGAGCCGGTCCCACACAATTTGAGTCACCTTTCCTCGACATCCTTCATTTCCCTCTGAGACGCAGGGAGGTGTGTCCTGTACAGGCTCCTCCTCCACACCCTGCACTTCCTCGCCCTGGTCCACCGTCTGGACACCAAGTGGCGGTCGGTGTTGCCTTCCGGTCGCGAGGGGGGCCCCCGGTGGGGGTCCCTCTACGCAGGGATTCTCCCCCTCTACATTGGGGACCTGGGGTGGAGGGTATTGCACCGAGGAGTTCCCTGCAACCTGTTTCTCTCGCGGTTCACAGACTCGCCAGCCGCCTGCCACTTTTTAGGGCTGGAAGAGTCTGCGTACCACATGTACATGGAGTGCGTGAGGCTGCAGCCACTGTTTGAATACCTAAAGGGGCTGCTCCTTGCCTTCTGGCTGCATTTTTCACCCACCATCCTCATCTTTGGACACCCTGTGCGTAGGGGAGAGGGTGGGGCTGAAGATGTCTTGGTTGGGTTGCTCCTAGGCTGGCCAAGCTGGCCATCCGCGAGTCACGGCGCAAGGCGGTGGAGGGCTTTACCCGAGCCGGCTGCCTGCCCCTTTTCCAGGGTTACGTCCGTGCCCGGGTGGGGTTAGAAAGGGAATACGCTCTGTCCACGGGCACCCTGGGGGAGTTCCGGGACCGCTGGGCTCCGCAGGGTGTTGAATGCATCCTTGACAAGGAGTGTAAGACAGCTGTATAGTAGTTTATTAAGGATGTTTGTTTGTATTGTATTATGGTGGTGGGTTCTGGTTTGTTTTATTGTAGTGTAATATTATTTTTTTAATAATTGAATAAATGTTTTGAATTTAAAAAAAAGCTTGTTACCAAGCTCACGAACTGGGTCTCTGCGCATCCCTCTGCAATTGGATCCTCGACTTCCTCATCCACAGACCACAGTCTGTTTGAATTGGCAGAAATACTTCATCCTCAGTAACAATCAGTACGGGAGCACCTCAAGGCTGTGTGCTCAGGCCCCTGCTTTACTCACTCTATACCCATGACTGTGTAACCGGACATAGTGCGAACTCCATCTTCAAGTTCTCCGACGACACCACTGTTATTGGACGAATAGTGATGAGTCAGAGTAAAGAAGTGAGATCGACCGATTGACTAAATGGTGCCAACACAACAACCTGGCTCTCAACATCAGTAAAACCAAGAAACTGATTGTGGACTTTGGAAGGGGAAGGATGAGGACCCACAATCCTGTTCAAATCAATGGGACAATGGTGGAGAGGGTCAAAAACTTCATATTCCTGGGCGTGCATATTTCCAAAGATCTTTCCTGGACCCAGCACACTGATGCAATTATAAAGAAGGCACATCAGCGCCTCTACTTCCTGAGAAGATTACAGAGATTCGGTATGTCAAAGAGGATTCTCTTGAACTTCTACAGGTATACAGTAGAGAGCATACTGACTGGTTGCACCGTGGCATGGTTCGGCAACTTGAACATCCAGGAGCGGAAAATACTGCAAAAAGTTGTGACCACTGCCCAGTCCATCACCAGCTCTGACCTCCCCACCATCGAAGGGATCTATTGAAAAGGCAGCCAACATCTTCAAAGACCCACACCATCCTGGCCACACACTCATCTCACCATTGCCATCGGGAAGAAGGTACAGGAGCCTGAAAACTGTAACGTCCAGGATCAGGAACAGCTTCTTCCCTACAGGCATCAGGCTAATAAACACAACAACAAATAAGCTCTGAACTACATCAGACTATTATTATTATTGCATTATATTTGTTTATTTATTGAGTATGTGTGCCTGTGTGTATACATATACATACTGAACTTTTTTTCTCCCTTTATGTACAATGTTAACATATTCTGTTGTACTGCAGCAAATAAGAATTTCATTGTCTTATCTAAGACATATGACAATAAAACACTCTTGACTCTTCACCCGACCCGAGACCAGCGACCACTGTTCTATTAGGTTTAGGTTTCCCTTTTATACTCCATGGGAATTTACCTCGTTTATTTTCGCTGAAGTTTACATCCCCCCCCCCCACACACAAGCCTGCGTACGTGAGGCGCAAACGCAACTCGCTGACTAGAGAGTGACTTCATGGTCATGGTCATTCATGGACTCCATGGTCATTGTTTTGGGGGATTTTAACAAGGCTAACCTCAGCCGAGAGCTTCCAAAATACAGACATCACGTTACCTGCCCCACTAGAGGGGAGAGAACACTCGATCATTGTTACACCGCAATCAGGAATGCATATCGCTCTGTTCCCCATGCGGCTCTAGGACTCTCTGATCATTGTTTAGTTCACCTTATTCCGACCTACAGGCAGAAACTAAAATCGGCTAAGCCTGTGGTCAGAACAATGAAAAAGTGGACAAGCGAGGGCATTGAAAACCTACAGTCCTGCTTTGACTGCACTGATTGGAATGTGTTCAGGGAAACAACCACAAGCCTTGATGAATATACAGACACCGTGACATCAAATGTCAGCTTTTGTGAGGACAGTTGCATTCCCACTAGGACCCGGATCAGGTTCAACAATGACAAGCCCTGGTTTACAGCAGAACCCAGACAGCTCCGCCAGTCTAAAGATGAGGCCTACAGGAGCGGGGATGCAGACCTCTACATGCAGGCCAAGTATAAGCTGAGAAGAGGAATCAGAGCTGCTAAGGAAAGGTACTCTAAGAAGTTGAAGGTAGACAAAAATGCTGGAAAAACTCAGCAGGTGAGGTAGCATCTATGGAGCGAAGGAATGGGTGACGTTTTGGGTCGAGACCCTTCTTCAAAGGACAAAGGACATTTATTGTCACATACACCAATTGGTGCAGTGAAATTTGAGTTACCATGCAGCACATAAATAAGATAAACACAACATTATAGAATTTAACATTAAACATAAAAAAACATCCCCCCACAGCGGAATCAACGTTTCCCACTATGAGGGAAGGCAACGAAGTTCAGTCCTCTTCCTCTTGTTCACCCGTGGTCGGGACCTATTGAGGCCTCCGCAGTCGCCGCAACGGCGGCCCGATGTTTTGGGCCCTCTCGCCGGATGATGGTACTCCGGTGTCGGAAGAACACTCTCAGCGGCTTGGAGTTCCGAATCGGCCGCTTCAGACGTTGAGGTGCAAGTTTCGGGTCGAGACCCTTCTTCAGAAGTTGAGGTGCAAGTTCTCAGCTAATGACTCTTCTTCAGTGTGGAAGGAAATGCAAGAAATCACCAGCTACAAGAGGAAAACCCCCCGCTCCTTGGACAATCATCAGCTGACCAACGACATGAAGGTTTGATAGTCAGAAACATAACCCCGGTACCTCCTCCCACTCCTCCCCAATCACCACTTCACACCTACTCACAGTCCGACTCCAGTCTGCAAAGACTGGACCCTTCCTCACATACTCGTCCCCAATAACCACTTCACACCTACTTACAGCCTGACTCCAGTATGCAACGAGTACTGCAGTATGCAACGACTGGGCCCTCATTCACTACCCACCCCTTCCTCACTGCCCAATATCAGTCTTTCCACTTCTCCATCACTAACAATAGCTATTGAGAAGGTGGAAAAGCCATTCAGGAGACAGAAAAGCCGGAAATCTCCAGGACTGAACAATGTTTCCCCTTCTACCTTCAAGCTCTGTGCCAAACAATTGGCACCAGTCTGCACAGACATTTTCAATCGGTCCCTGCAAACCTGCACTGCCCCTGCCTGCTTCAAAGTCTCCACTATTGTTCCCGGACCCAAAAAGCCAAGGATTACTTGTCTTAATGACTACAGGCCTGTCACACTGACCTCTGTAATCATAAAGACCCTTGAAAGACTTGTGCTGAAAAATATCACCAACTGCTGGACCCCCTGCAGTTTGCATACCGGGCAAATAGATCAGTGGATGACGCAGTCAACCTAGGCCTGCACTTCATCCTCCAGCACCTAGACCACCAGGGGACCTATGCAATGATTTTGTTTGTGGATTTTAGCTCTGCATTCAACACCATTGTGCCAGGGCTACTACAATCCAAACTCTCCCAGTTGACTGTGCCTGAACCCCTGTCAGTGGATCACCAATTTCCTGACAGACAGGAAGCAGCATGTGAGGCTGAGAAAGCTCATCTCGGACCCGCAGACCCTCAGCATCGAAGCACCGCAAGGCTGCGTACTCTCCCCTCTCCTTTACTCTCTCTACACCAACGACTGCACCTCCACAGACTCCTCTGTCAAGCTTCTCAAGTTTGCGGACGACACAACTCTGATTGGACTGATCCAGGATGGGGAGGAATCTGCCTACAGACAGGAAGTGACACAGCTGGCGTCCTGGTGCCATCACAACAAGCTGGAGCTCAATGCTCTTAAGACGGTGGAATTGATTGTAGACTTTAGGAGAGCTCCCCCTCCCCCCACTCACCATCAACAACACCACAGTCACATCTGTGGAGTCATTTAAGTTCCTTAGAACCATCATCTCCAGGGACCTTAAATGGGAGGCCACCATCGACTCCACAGTCAAAAAGGCCCAGCAGAGGATGTACTTCCTGTGGCAGCTGAGAAAACACAATCTGCCACAGGCAATGATGGTCCAGTTTTATACTGCCATCATAGAGTCTGTCCTCACCTCCATCATGGTCTGGCTTGGCTCAGCCACCAAGCATGACATCCGAAGGCTGCAGCGCATCACTCAATCAGCCGAGAAGGTTGTTGGCTGCAACCTTCCCCCCATCAACGAACTGTACACTGCAAGGGCTAGGAAGAGAGCGAGTAAGATCATCTCTGACCCCTCTCGCCCTGGCCACAAACTCTTTGAATCACTTGCCTCTAGAAGACCTCCAGACTGTCAAAGCCGCCACAGCCAGACATAAAAACAGCTTTTTTTTCCATGAGCAGCTCTACTCAACAGCCAAAAGTCTGTAGCCTCCTTGTCCTCTGGCATTTTATTTCATTCTTCACATGTTTAAATTATGTTTTATCTTTAATTGTCTACTGTATATCATTTTGTTACTTCCGAGCAAAGCACCAAGGCAAATTCCTTATATGTATACATACTTGGCCAATAAAATGTATTCAATTCAATTCAATTCAATTCAACACAGCACATAATCCTCTGACATTTTCGCCACCTCCAACGGGATCCCACCACTAGCCACATCTTTCCATCTCCACCCCTTTCCCCAGAGACCATTCCATCCGCAACTCCCTGGTTAACTCATACCTTCCCATCTCATATCTTTGGTGTAACCAGCTTTTGCAGTTCCTTGTCACAGAGGGGTTCCCCTCTCCCATCATAGATGAGGCCATTACTCATGTCTCCTCGGTACCCCACAGCTCCGCCCTTGCTCCCCCTCCCCCTAGTCGCAACAGAGGCAGAGTCCCATGAGTCCTTACCTTCCACCCCATCAGTCATCGCATACAACACATAATCCTCCAAAATTTCCGCCACCTCCAACGGGATCCGACAACTAGCCACATTTTCCCATCTCCACCCCTTTCTGCCTTCTGCAAAGACCGTTCCCTCTGCAACTCCCTGGTTAACTCATCCCTTCCCACCTAAGCCACCCACTCCCCAGATACCTTCCCCTGCAATCGCAGAAGATGCAACACCTGTCCCTATACCTCCTCCCTCGACTCTGTCCAGGGACCTCGACAGTCCTTTCAGGTTAGGCAGACGTTCATTTGTACCTCCTCCAACCTCATCTGCTGTATCTGTTGTTCAAGATGTGGACTCTTATACATCGGCGAGACCAAACGTAGACTGGGCGATCGTTTCATGCAACACTTTCGCTCAGCCCATCTGAACCTACCTGATCTCCCGGTTGCCGAACAGTTTAATTCTCCTTCCCATTCCTACACATTCCTAGGTCTCCTCCATTGTCAGAGTGAGGATAAATGCAAATTGGAGGAACAGCATCTCATATTTCGCTTGGGCAGCTTACAGCCCAGTGGTATGAATATTGATTTCTCTCACTTCAGGTAGCCCCGGCATTCCCTCTCTCTCTATCCCTCCCTCACCCAAGTTGTACAAGCTTCTCGTTTTCACCCTACAAACAGTTAACAATGGCCTGTTTCCTTTATCATCGTTACTTTTTTGCATATCTTTTATTCATTGTTCTTTATCTCTCCACATCATCGTCTATATCTCTCGTTTCCCTTATCCCTAACCAGTCTGAAGAAGGGCCTCCACCCGAAATGTCACCCATTCCTTCTCTCCAGAGATGCTGCCTGTCTCGCTGAGTTACTCCAGCTTTTTGTGTCAATCTTTTGCAGTTCCTTCCTATGCACGACTATAGCTAACTTCTTGGAAATTGAAATGTTTACGATGTAAATAACAGGGCAGCGCAGTGCCGCAACTGGTAGAACTGCTGCCTCACAGCTCCAGAGACCCGGGTATGATCCTGACCTCGGGAGCTGTCTGTGCAGAGTTTGCACATTCTCCCTGTGACGGCTTGGGTTTCCTCCGGATGCTCCAGTTTCATCCCACATCCCATAGACGTGTGTTTGCAGGTTAACCGGCCTCTGTAAATTACCCTGCTGTGTTGAGAATGGGAATGTGGGACAACGCTCAATATAGAAAACTATGTGCATATGAAGTATTTCTAGTAGTTGGTTCTTGGGAGGATAGCAATTTCACCAAACTGCCAGCAGAAATGTTTGGGTGTAATGTCTTCATGGTTTGCACAATGGACTCAAGACAATGGGTTTACCCAAAATCATGAATAAAATGGTTTATGATCCTGAACAGTTACACCAATGGCTAAGGTATTGAAACATTTAACAGTTCACCTCTGGTGGAATATTTTCAAGGAGTGGTCCACTAAAGTCAATGTAGTTTTGAAATTAGTTATTCACCCTGTGTTTATTTTGTTTCAATGTTAGTTATGATGATGTGTGTTGTTTGTATGGAAGTTCATCTGTCATGCAACAGGATATTGAGAATCTGTGTACAGAAACCTTTCAGAGTGACTTGTGAACTAAGCTACTTGGAGGCTGAAGCTGATTGATATAAAAGTCTTTATTCGTCAAAAGAAACAGTCTCTTGGTGACCATCTCGGTAGAGTCTCCAAACACAAAGTACATGAAGTTTTTATATATTTTAAACATGTAAATACCAATCAGTAATTAACTGTAGTTTCAAAAAACATGAAGACAATAATAAATAACTATGGTTTCAATTGCTATAATTATCTAAGCTTTAACAGTTTGAATGTTTACATTAACTTTGCAGAATTACATATTCCAAATGGGAGCATAATATAGCTGCTAATTCACCCCAGAATATTCAAACATCTTTGCTGTATCAAAATAATTCATATGAATGGTCTAAAAGGTATTGAGGACTGATACCCACAATTAGTGATGTGAGGGCTGACTTTCTTGAGTACACGTTCCCCAGTTAATATCGGTGGAAGGAGCCTGTCGGGCATACCCACCCCTACTTCATCGCAACCCAGATTATCACATAAACTAGCCAATCCCCACACTTGCCATCGACTATCTATACATGCTGCCTCGTGAAAGTAGCCAGGATACCAGGCCTTAAAGTGAGAGTATAAGAAATTGCATATCTCCTTAGGCCAACAACAAGTTTTCACAGACTTGGAAGTAGCAAGATGGTGACTCTCTGCATGCTGTTCTAAAAGAGAATCCAATGTACCTATGTGTAGTATTATTTGTATTGAATAGCATGCAGAACAAGCTTTTCATTGTATTTTGATACATGTGACAACAATAAACTAAACTTATCCGTTTAGTTTAAACTTTTACATGTATATTTGCCCTGGCTTAATTTAAACTCACAACTTTTTTTTCACGTGACACTATTTACAATGTACAGCACACAAGAACAAACAGTTCTGTCCAACTGGACTGTGTTAGAAGAAGTCTCAAGAGAGGTCTCGACCCGAAACAGCACCTATCCATTTTCTGCAGAGATGCTGCCTGACCCACTGAATTACTACAGCGTTTCTGTCTATCTTTGGACTATGTCAGAGTTTGCCCACATAAAGTGTCTTCCACCTACCTGGTTGACATCACAGCTTGGTTTGGCAACTGTTCTGCCCGAGACCACAAGAAATTATGGAAAATAGTTAACACTGCCCAGTCCATTGCATAAACCAGCCAATCCCCACCCTTCCCATCGACTCTCTCTATTCTTCATGGCCTCTTGCGAATGTAGCCATAATAATAAAACCACTCACACCCTGGTCATTTTCTCTTCTCCCCTCACCAGACCGGGTGTGAGTGAAAGAGAGAATGTTTTTCACTGTATCTTGGTACTCATGACAATAATTGGTATCAGTTTACACTTGGTCGGTTTGCTTTTGTCATGTATATCATGGTACAGTGAAGATCTTTGTTTTACATGCTATCCAGGTTAATCGTGGCCAGCGTGAATCCGTGTCCCTCTTTTGAGATCAATTAGAGTCATAGAGTCATAGAGTAATACAGTGTGGAAACAGGCCCTTCGACCTAACTCGCCCACACTGGCCAACAATGTCACAGCTACCCTAGTCCCACTTGCCTGCCCTTGGCCCATAACCCTCCAAACCTGTCCTATCCATGTACCTGTCTGTTTCTACCTCCTCTGGCAGCTTGTTCTATACACCCACCACCCTTTGTGTGAAAAAGTTACCCCTCAGATTCCTATTGAACCTTTTCCCCTTCACCTTGAACCTGTGTCCTCTGGTCCTCGATTCCCCTACTCTGGGCAAGAGATTCTATGCATCTACCCGATCTATTCCTCTCATGATTTTATACAGCTCTAAGATCACCCCTCACCCTCCTGTGCTGTGAGAAATAGAGACCCAACCTGCTCAACCTCTCCCTATAGCTCAGACCCTCTAGTTCTGGCAACATCCTCATAAATCTTCTCTGAACCCTTTCAAGCTTGACAATATCTTTCCTATAACATGGTGCCCCGAAATGAAATGAATATTCTAAATGCAGTCTCACCAACGTCTTATACAACTGCAACATGACCTCCCAACTTCTATACTCTATACTCTGACTGATGAAGTCCAAAATAGCCAAAAGCCTTTATGACCACATTATCAACCTGCGACTCAACCTTCATGGAACCATGCACTTCTACTCCTAGATCCTTCTGCTCTACAACACTACCTAATTCTAAAGAAAGAAAAAGACAAATTTAAAACACATAAGATTCAACAAAACAAATGCTTGCACTCTTCTTCCTTTAAAACCTTCACAATTAACTGAATATAAAAATCAATTGTTGATTTCCACAGTGAAAACAACAAACACATAATCTAGAAAATAATGATGGATGGAGGGGCCACTCTTTAACTCCTAAACGAGACACTGCCTCTTAAGACACAAGGAATACTGCAAATGTATTTCTCCAAGAGCAGAATCATTCAGTCACATCCTATTCTTTCTGGAGCATTGGATTATTTCAACATTCTCCCAGTACAAACCGGTAACCACCTTTGCACTCACTCATTTAATACATTTTTTCTTCCGCTCATACAAATCAGAATTAACTCACCATATGCTACTCACAATGCAACAGTTTAAGACTCACAGATTATTCACACTTTAAACTAGTTCATAGCTCACTCTCAAGAGTTAAGTAGTTAAAACAAAAACGTAATCATACAAACTTTGATGAAACATTTAAAGTTTAAACAAAGAATTTTAGAAGTTATTGATCATGCATGTTAATATTCAATCTATTTAAAGTGGGACATCAGCACATCAACCAAAACTCCAGTAATTCCAGAGCCTCACATTTCAAAATATATTTGTTGTACAGTTATGGGCATAATGATCCACATTGCTACATTTGAAGCGGTAGATTTGGATGAAGGGATTCAAAGTAACATTAGCAAATTTGCAGATGACACAAAGCTGGGTGGCAGTGTGAACTGTGAGGAGGATGCTATGAGAATGCAGGGTGCCTTGGACAGGTTGGGGAAGTGGGCAGATGCATGGCAGATGAAGTTTAATGTGGATAAATGTGAGGTTATCCACTTTGGTAGCAAAAACAGGAAGGCAGATTACTATCTAAATGGCGTCAAGTTGGGAGAAGGGGAAGTACAACAGGATCAGGGGCTCCTTGTACATCTATCTGTTTATGAAAGTAAGTATGCAGGTACAGCAGGCAGTGAAGAAAGCGAATGGCATGTTGGCCTTTATAACAAGAGGAATCGAATATAGGAGCAAAGAGGTCCTTCTGCAGTTGTACAGAGCCCTAGTGAGACCAAACCTGGAGTATTGTGTGCAGTTTTGGTCCCCTAATTTGAGGAAGGACATTCTTGCTATTGAGGGAGTGCAGCGTAGAATTACAAGGTTAATTCCCGGGATGGCGGGATTGTCATATGCTGGGCTTGTACACTCTGGAGTTTAGAAGGATGAGAGGGAATCTCATTGAAACATATAAGATTGTTTAGGGTTTGGGCACGCTAGAGGCAGGAAACATGTTCCCGATGTTGGGGGAGTCCAGAACCAGGGGCCACAGCTTAAGAATAAGGAGTAAGCCATTTAGAACGGAGATGAGGAAACACTTTTTCTCACAGAGTCTGCGAAATTCTCTGCCTCAGACGGCGGTGGAGGCAGGTTCTCTGGATGCTTTCAAGAGAGAGCTATATAGGGCTCTTAAAAATAGCGGAGTCAGGGGATATGGGGAGAAGTCAGGAACGGGGTACTGATTGGGGATGATCAGCCATGATCACTGAATGGCAGTGCTGGCTCGAAGGGCCAAATGGCCTACTCCTCCACCTATTGTCTATTGTCTATTAGGGTACTACGTATTAATGTAGACTGGGCGATCGTTTTGCTGAACACCTTCATTCAGTCCGCCTGAACCTACCCGATCTCCCAGTTACTAAACACTTAATTCTCCTTTGCATTGCTAAACACTTTAATCCTTCCCATTCCCACACAGACCTTTCTGTCGTAGGTCTCCTCCATTGTCAGAGTGAGGCTAAACGCAAATTGGAGAAACAGCATCTCATATTTCTTCCCCTTGGAGGAGGAGCCATCTTGGGGAACGGCTGCTAATCAGCAGCCATCCGTTTAATTCACTTTTTTTTTGTAGTTTTAGTGAGTCCTGTGTCTTGTTTGTGGGAGAAATCGTCTCTTTAATGTAGGGCAAAGGGGTAACTATATTTCTAGGTCCCTACCTGGGCGGCGAGGCAGCTTTTTCTCCAGGCTGCCCCGTCGACCCGTCCTCGTGGCCTACCAGTGGGCTTGGAGCGCCGTTTCCTGGCGGGGACCGCCCAGCAGCTCGGCTTCGGTGGCGGCACAGCGCTGGAGCGCTATCGCAGAGCGGAGCGGGCGATGCCTTGCCTGGGTCGCCGCGCTGGATCAACGCGCTGGAGCTCCGGTGAGCTGTGACCGCCGAGCTCAACACCTCCGGGCTGCAGGTCTGCGGAGAGGAGTGGGCGGCGCCGACTTCAACATCGGGAGCCTGGGAGCTCCAAACCGGCGCGGCCTTGTTGGCTTCGGAAGCCGCAGCCTCCGGTAAGGAATGCGGCCGTTCCAGGTGGCCCAGCCGCTGAGAGGACTCTCCTGACGCCGGGGCAACAGCACCCGGTGAGAACGGCCAGGAACATCAGGCCTCCGTAGAGGCAATAGCGGAGGCCTCAATAGGCCTGAATTTGGGAGAACTGGGGTTGGGGACTGGACATTGTGCCTTCCCCCACAGTGGTAACCATTGTGGGGGGATGATTTTTGTATGTAGTGTCTATTTTAGTCTGTGTCCAAGATGGCGGTCGGAAGGGAGAGTGGACGCTGGCGCGGTTTAGCTGCCGCTGCTCTCTCTTCACATTGTGTTTCTGATTTATTTTTTTTGTGTCTTTGGATCGAATTCTGTCTTTAATTTGTGTATCGGTGATGGTTTTATAATTTATTTTACTCCGATTATATGTTTCTTACTTGTTAAACTCTGTAAGGTGTCCTTGAGACTTTGGTATAAGGCGCCCATAAATAAAATTTATTATTATTATTATTATATTTCGCTTAGGCAGCTTACAGCCCAGTGATATGAATATTGAATTCTCTCACTTCTGGTAGCCCCAGCATTCCCTCTCTCTCTCTCTCTCTCTCTCTCTCTCGATCCCTCCCGCACCCAAGTCGCACTAGCTTCTTGTTTTCAACCAACAAACAGCTAACAATGGCTGTTTCTTTTATCATCATTACTTATTTGCATATCTTTCATTAATTTTTCTTTATCTCTCTATATCATCATCTATATGTCGCATTTCCCTTATCCCTAACCATTCAGAAGAAGGGTCTTGATCCGAAACGTCACCCATTCAATCTCTCCAGAGATGCTGCCTGTCCTGCTGAGTTACTCCAGCTTTTTGTGTCTATCTTCGGTTTAAATCAGCATCTGCATTTCCTTCCTACACATACAGTGCTGTGTAGTTTGCTCCCCTCCACTGTTTTCCTGATTAGTTTACTGCATTACGATATTTCCCCTTTACAACTTCTTTGTTGCTCTCCACCTTGACCTTCATTTCTTCACACAATATCTTATCTATTTCCCCTGGTTCATCATAACATTTTCGGTACAAGTGGCCTCAAGTCTCCAAGTGATGCTCCACGGACAGGAGTTACTTGCACGAACCCTGGAGCACCAGCCCCACACTTGTCCAAGGGATAGCTGAGCCAATTGATCAAACTCTTCCAGGACGGCGCAGAGCTGCGCCACAGGGTGCATAGAATTGTTAAGGGCACCTTCTTTGGTTTTCCTAACTGTGCCTGTTTTGTCCTACAATGTTGTGTCCAAAGGCACACAGGTCCTCAGTTGGAGAGCCATATATTTTATCTCTTTTTCTATACAGCTTTTAACAAAGAAAAAAACATCCCTTTCGGAGTGAGCTTGTTTTTTTTAAATTTGTCCTAATTTTCCCTTTATCCCAGTCCTGCTTTGTACCAGATTTACTTTGGCTGATCTAGTTTTAACCTTAGCCCCTCCTCCCTCTCCCCCCCCCCCTCCCCCCACCACCTGCTTCAGTTGTGCGAGTATACTCACAGCCTTTGCTACAAATCCTCTCTACTGTCAGTCCCAGCACAGCCAACAAGATGCAATGCAGCTGAACTGGACCCGTTTCCATCAGACATTTCATGCATGCCACTTGCAAACATTTTGTCCTTGGGACCCACAAAATGCCGTCCAATCGTCCCCATTCGAGAAGTCATATCCCATAACCTAGAAATTGCATCCTGCACAATGTGCCAGGGCCAGAATTCTAATTCCTAGACCTTAGCCATGGGGTAATGGCCTCTGTGTATGTAGATGATCCAGTCCCAGAGATAATGTGTCCCATTGACTGCGCGCATTACTGATGCAATGAGTAGATCTGTACTTATGTCACTCGTGTGTCTTATCTTACTAGACCACCAGGGGCGCCGGGGCGATGGCTGCCCTGCCGGCAGTCTGTTCGTCTTTTCACTCTTTTTGTTATTTTTTAGTTTGTTAAAAGTTTTTGTTTTAATGTTCTTCGGTTTGTTTTATGTGGGGGAGAGAATCGGGGGGAACTTTTTTTCAGGTTCTTACCTTCCCGGAGATATGATTGATTTTCGGATCACATTCTCCGGGCTCTGCGGCTTACCATCGATGGAGCTGGAAGCCTCCTTGGACTGTCGTGAGCCCCACTTACCACAGTGGACTTACCATCGGAGCTGATCCCTTGCCTGGGGTCGCTCCCACCGCGACCACCACAGAACCCACACCAAGGGCTCGCAGTCTCGGGTGAGGCCGAGTCGGGAGCTCCAACGTCGCGGAAGATTCGACCAGCCCCGACGCGAGGTTCGAAAGCCCGGCGCGGGGGAGCTGACATCCCGATGCAGGAGCTTGATCGCCTCGACACGGAGGGCCTGAACGCCACTGGCTACAGGAGTCAAGATCATCCCGTCAAAGGGGGCTCGAGGCCCACGACCGAGGAAGAACTAAGGGAAGGACTTGAATTTTATTTCGCCTTCCATCACAGTGAGGAATGTGTAGGAGTCACTGTGTTGGATGTTCATGTTAAAATGTGTTTTGAGTCTATTACTTTTAATTGTATGACTGACCTGGCCAATAAAATTCCTCGTATGTTGAAAAACATACTTGCCGAATAAAGTGTGATTCTGATTCTTATTTAATATGATTTGGCCTTTACCCTGATGCCATAGCTGAGTGGCAAAGGGCTCGCCAGGTTACTTTTATATTCTCCCAACTCTTGCAATTCTGTTTTAACTATATTCCCGGACAGTGTTTTCAATTGATTCCCCTGTCACAGTCTTTACATTAGCTCCATCCAAGACTGGAAGAGACCGGAAGAAATTGCAGAGTTGTAGACATAGTTCAGACCATCACGTAAACCAACCTCCCTTCCATCAACAATCTACACTTCACGCCACATTGGCAAGGCCACTAACACAATGGAGAATCAGTCTTAAGAATCATGGAGTGATACAGCGTGGAAACATGCCCATTGGCCCAACTTGCCCACACCGGCCAACACGAGTCCCACCTGCCTGCGTTTGGCCCATATCCCTCCAAACCTGTAGTATCCATGTACCTGTCTAGCTGTTTCTTAAATGTTGGGATAGTCCCACCTCCTCTTGCAGCTTGTTTCATACACCCACCACCCTTTGTGTGAAAAATGTACCCCTCAGATTCCTATAAAATCTTTTCCCCTTCATCTTAAACCTCTTACCCTGGTCACTCCCTCCTCTCACATCAGGCATGAGGTACAGAAGTTTGAAAACACATACCTCCAGATTCAGGGAGTTTCTTCCTTGCTGTTATCAGTCAACTGAACAGTCCTCTCATCAGCTAGCATGCAGTCCCGACCTCCCATCTACCCCATTGGAAACCTTTGAACTATCTTTAAATAGACTTTATCTTGCACTAAATGCTGTTGCCTTTATCCTTTATATGTGCACTGTGGATGGCTTTAAATTATGCATGGTCTTTTCCTTTGACTGGATAGAAAGCAAAAAGCTTTTCACTGTACCTTGGTAAAAATGACAATAAACTAAACTAAACTTTGGGTCCAGCTTCTACTGCCGGTTTGTTACCCGCTTCTTCCCTCTGCCCAATCTCTGTCCGACTCACCTGAATGCCATATATCCCCCAACCCAGTGGTCGGGGTCTCATTATCTTGTGACAACACATGTATCCACTTTTACTGGATCCACCCACCACTCCATTAGTTTCCTTTGCCTTTGCAGTGTAGCTATCCAACAAGTGGTGTTGATGTATTTCAATTCCACCTGGTCTGCCTCATTCCTGCACAGCTTTTTCTACCTCAGTTAATGTCACACAGTGTTATTCTAGGGTAGCTAATTCCTTCTTTAATCTGTCATTTTCAGTTTCATTTCTTTTTTTTCTTAACACACTGCTACTTTAGTGCAGTGACAAATATCCATCCCAGTTGTGGGCAGTAATCTTTCTTTTTAGAGGGGCCCCGCTCCCTCTAAACATTGCATGATCAAGTATGGTAGCTTTTCTGGCTTACCCTTCAAATTTCTCTCCCAATACTTAGTTGATCCTCATTTACTCAATACATTAGCCAAGCTACCAAACCCCTCAGAGTTATCTGTCCACCCTGGAACCCAGAAGTCTCAGATTTCAGTTCACTGGTCTTTTTTAAACAAATTTGCCAAATTATTGATAGGGGGCGATCAGCCTTGATTACAATGAATGGCGGTGCTGGCTCGAAGGACCGAATAGCCTCCTCCTGCACCTATTTTCTATGTTTCTATATTTTTTCTAATCCGACTACTCCTAAATGTAATGATACAAACAGATTTTGAGGATTCAGCTCAAACAAGGAGAAAGAACATTTCAAACATATGAAATTAAAAGTGAAACATATATTGAAACAATATAAACAGCAATAAAACAATGCGTTTCACACTCCCTTTGTACTGCATGTTGGGAACTCCTGCCAGCAACGGCCTGGCCTGGAGAACTCAAGGAATCTGACACCATTATGGATCCCTGCGCAAGTTCAGTGAGCCCACTCGCACCATGCACTTATATAATCAATGAACCCATGCTTCTTTCCGAATCTACAAACGGCTACATTTGAAAAAACTGCTACTCTCCCTTACAGAGAAATAAAGTTATTTATGATACAAAGGTAGGTGCTGTTAGTCCAAATCACCTTCTTTTCTAAACAAGTTAGTCTCATCACTCTACCTTACATGTTTTACAACTGCAGTCCTCAAAGCATCATTGTTTACTGTTTTTTACCTAAATAAAGTTGCTCAGCATAGGCAATTTCAACTATTGATGTTACAGTACAGCAATTGAACCATGCAACAGGCAGATTTCTGGTTCCCATAAACATTTCTGCCTCTTAGGATTTCCTTGCACCTTCACAAATTGTAGATTAATTTATGGTGGTTGGTTTCCATGTTTAGTCAATAAATCCATCATTGTTGTACCACACAACTGCCAAATGGTATGTGAGAATTTGTCTATTTTATAACTGGCTCTTATTACTTTCTTGGTAGTGAAGTAAAATGCAATGTCTTCACATCTTGAAGTAAGTGATGCTCATGCATATTTATTCATCTTTTCTCCACAGATTTAGCTGAATTTAACGTATTTAAAGCACACGGTTTGATTTCGCTCTCCATAAACTAGGCTGCCTATAGATAAGTTGCACATTTGATTGATGCCAAATTTCACTTTTCCATTCATCTTTTGTAGTTTTGTTCTTCCAAGGGTTTATGTGATATTCTGCCAACCTCCTCTCCCTGACAACCTCCTCTCTTGTTGCATTATGGCACTTTATATTAGTCATTGGATCTAACCAGTGTTATGACATCTATTTTGCATGAGAGGTTAAAATGTATCTTCACATTATTTTGCATTCTCTGCACATTTTACAAGTTATAAGGTCAAACGTGATAGGAGCAGAATTAGGCCATTCAGCCCGTCTACTCTGCTATTCAATCTTGGCTGATCTATCTCTCCCTCCTAACCCCATTCTCCTGCCTTCTCCCCATAACCCCTGACAACTGTACTAATCAAGAATCTATCTCTGTTTTTAAAATATCCATTGAACCACAGCCTTCTGTGGCTGCATCACATCTGAATAATTTTATTGGTGGTAGGAATTAATTAACTGGGTCCTGCAGTCACACTGCCTCAGCAATGAAGATATGCAAGTTCTACTTAAGGCAAGTAATGATTTGGTAGATGGAATAATGCACAGCTGACAAGATTAACCTTCCCAATAGATGCAAGATTTCATCCCAGAAAACCCTTAGCTGATCAGCAATTCCACTTCAAATTTGTTTCCATTAAGTCACTTAGCAATCGTACAGCTCTTACCATAACATTTCATTGATATTGATGAACACAATCCCATTAAACTAACATGATAATTTTCTGACATCCATAGTGGGCTTCAGATTAAGAGCAGATGGAATGAACACTGAACTTCACACGGCTATTGTGTGACACTACATCATAGGGAAGAGATAAATAGTTTGCCTGTTTAATCCATAAATCACATTTGATAAGCAATCCTTCTGAGCCGTTCATTTTGTTTTAAGGATCCCACAATATCAAGCAACTCTATAGTCACCCAGTCAACAGAAAGGTCAAGAGGATGCAATTGCTTAGGACTGGAACCCTATGTTACTTTTGTGGATCTAAAAAAAAGTCTTGTTCCTCCATTATTGAAAGTGAACTTTTCATCTAGTTTCAAGAACATCCAGTTCTTAGCTGAAAGACTCATTTGTGTATCCATGGTAAATACTTCATTCAACAGATTACAATAAAAGGGCGATCAAGCTACATCAACAGGACTTTTTATTTACAACTATTTGCATCAGGATCAGTCAAACACATCAGCTAGCTTTTAAGCCTCAACCAAGTCCATTTTTGACTAGCTTCTTAAATGCCCCTTTCCATTGGATTCAGCATCAGAATCTTCTGTCGTTCCTAAAATGTTTTTAGAGGTTTTTGCTCTTTTCAGTAAAATAACTTGCACCAAACAACCACACAACATTCCAACCACATTTTATTTTGGTTAACTTTTATTTCAATTGCCTGGTCTTTTGAGGTAAGAGGCGTCAAAATGATCCTTATAATAAAGGTACAGGACAAGAGACCCCAACTTATCCACACGTCACAGTGCCATTTATTAACTTCACATATTACAAAAAAAGTTAATATTTTCCATGTTTCTAAAAATAGGTTATTTTTGGCCCCATAAACCTGACCTATTTAATTATATTGGCAGAACTTTCAATAGAAATCGCAATTTAGGAAAGAAAACTTAAGGAGCAAAAATAAACGGTGAAATTCGTTAACAGAGTTAAAGGTGTACTCCATAGGGCAAAGTATCAAAACCTAGGAGAATTGGTCCCTTGTGGTTGAATTGGCACAAATTTTTAGTAATTCCAGTGGGATTCCGAAAGCATCGCCAGGAACCATGAGAAACCTCTTCAAGTTCCATGAAAGAGACCCATCATTAAAATAATTCAAAAATTGTAGTTTCCTGACCTGCAGCCAAACATAAAATATACATTGGCAGCCTGGCAAAGCAACTTTTGATGTCTTTGAATATTTTATGAAGATCATGAATGACAACAGAAAAATTCAAATTTCTTCTAAAGTTATGTAGTAATGACAACAGAAAAATTCTATTTTTCTTCTAAAGTTATGTAATTCTATATCAGTTTAATTTTTTCGACTTTTATGTGGATTAGTTGCATGCTTCTTCGAAGACAAACTGCAATATGAAAAATATTAATTGTCCTACGACTCCTGAGATATGACCAAAATGGTGCCCATTACCGCTTTTGAGAGTTCAGAATGATGAACTAATTATTAATAAGGCACACTGTACGGGTAAAACATAACTGTTTCTTTCTGTTCCACTATTTTGGAATTATTTCCTATGGAATTATGGCAAGGTTGGATTCTAACCACTGAACATACATAAATATCTTATAACTGACACGGTCACAGCAATTATGTAAACAAGGAAGGTAGGGATGTTAAAATAAACAGAATTGTGTTGGTGAAATACTTCAGATAAATGGCACAGTTTTAAAGTCCTGAGTAGGCGCTCGTCATGTTTATGTCGGTATTTTATCGAGGACACTTGTCATGTTTTTTCATGAACAGAACAGTTAAAATCAAAATGAAGAATATAAATGGAAATACGCATGTTTGCCTCCATTTTTATGTAATAGGACATCTATTTAGATCATGAAACTGTTTACTGGAAACCTGCAGCTGAAAACCCATATGTTGGCTTTGGAAATATTGAATTAAAGGAAATCCGTTCCTGTTTTATAATACGTTAATGTGAAACCTAGACAACCAGGAGTGTAAAGTCAAGTCACTTGAAAAATTCTGGGTGTGAGAAAATGATTGAATGACACAGCATTTGTTCAGATTGGAGGGCTTGGTCCCTATATCTATGATCAAATAATGAATTTTTTTCGCTGCTGGTGAACCAAATATCTGACATGATTTTAGTTAATCTACCACCAACTCTAAAAGAAAGCTCTATTGACTATTTACAGTTCTAACATAAAACACGTGCTTACAAATGAGTTTTCAATAAGCTTTTTTAGTACAAAAATATCAGTGCAAGCAGCATAATGTTAGAACCACATTTACCAGGTAGTGCATAGCCTCATAAAACAAAGAAAGGAAATTATTTTTCAAACTGATAAAAAAAAACACATTAATCAAACAATGGGCTTCTGTTTAGGTAACAAACACAGAATTCTTAAACATGAGACGCATGGCCTGAAATAAAATCAGTTTAGCAAAACATACATGATAAAGCATATTTATTGCATCTCCCACAGACATAATAACCTAATAATACTAAACAAATGATTTCAAAAGATTATAACCATTTGGTTCCAAAACTAAATAAACCAATATTTATACTTAAATTAGTATTAGAGTCTATTAGACTAAAGGCTTAAATCAATTTCCCAGGTGCCTTTCACAATGATTGCATTAGGCTCATTACAAATGTAAAGCTGATACAAAGCCAGTTGGTGGGAGATCTCTTAAGAATGTAACAGTCAATCGAACAACAAATACAGTTGAAAATGCACCTGTAGGGCAGTATACAAATAAAATTGTTTAGAGTCTGAAGTAAATCGTCAAAAAGTGCACAAATTAATTTCAGACTTGTTCTATTTCCTCATCTTTTTGCCATCTCATCATCAATTATATTTATTGGCAATTAATAATTGTCCCATCATCAATTGTAGTTTCTGACAATTAGAAAATAAGATGAGATCTTATGAGAAGCAGTGGCATTGTAATAGCTACCAATGATATTTGGATAGTAAAAATACTAATTTCACATTAATAAATCAACTTGCTTTGAAGACAATATTATCTGAATCCATTAGGTCAACAATTAATGTTAAATGTTTCCAGTTTAGAACTTAGTTAGGCATAGATCAAGAAATAAATGTGCTTCGCATCTATTTGTGAATGTGGTAAAGGATTTTAGTAGTGAGGATGTAATTCCAGAGTTCACAACAGAATGTGTTTGCCTTGACGTGTGTAGGAAGGAACTGCAGATGCTGGTTTTAAACCGAAGATACACACAAAAAGCTGGAATAAGTCAGCGAGTCAAACAGCATCTCTGGAGAAAAAGAATAGGTGACATTTCGGGTAGAGACCCTTCTTCAGACTGAGAATCAGGGGAAAGGGAAACAAGAGATATAGACTGTAATATAGAGAGATATACTGAACAAATGAATGAAAGATATGCAAAAAAAAAGGGAACAGGCCAATGTCTGCTGTGGCCTACGTGAAAACAAGATAGAGAATGAAACTCAATATGATGGCTTTGAAACTAATACAATGACTTGGACGGGTGAGGGACAGAGAGAGAGGGGATGCATGGGTTATTTGAAGTTAGAGAAATCAATATCATACCACTGGGCTGTAAGCTACCCAAGTTAAATATGAGGTGCTGCATGGTGAATATGGACTGACTTTGAGGTAAAGCTCTCAAATAATTTAGTGTGAATTGCATCGCGCCATCATTTTGTATAAAGCAAGCTTAGGGGTCTTCAACACTATCATAGAGGGCTAGGGTACACTCAAAAAGTTGTTTTATATTGATTGAAGAAAAGTATATTCCTATCATGAATTACATTTTCAATCCTTCAAATGTCAAGGATGATGGTGGAAGTATTCAATATTATTTCCCTTTCCATCTTCCCATCCTAATTAGTCCCCATTTAATATAAAACATTTACTCTCTTTCTGTGCATCACATAACAAAAAGTTGAGCTACACAGACCAGAAAATACATCAGATCCAATCTACCCAAGTGCAAAATGTAGCAATCTCAAGTATATTGTTTGGCAAGTATGTTTACTAGGGGTGATGGAATGAAAACATTGGTCATATTTTTCACTCCTGATCACTATCCAACACCACTGCTGGAGGTTCACATGCTAGTAATGATAGAATTTACTTCAATTTTAATACTTTATTGCATCCACGCCTTCCCAAAGAAACATGAGTATAAGGTTCAAGAGAGTGCTTTTGCCATGGTAACACGATCCAGAGTGGACATCCCTAGAAGAATAATTCCAAATAAAACAAAATCATATATAATTGGGACAAAATGTGACAAAAGATTTTGGTTGTTTGAAAGAAAGTAGCAAAACTCACGAATGGATTCAGATGGCATGACTTAATTACAAGTTACTAATACAAGGTCCTCAATAACTGCTCTTCCCAATTTTGGACTCCAGATTTGGCACATTTCCTGTCTTCACAATTCTCTGAACCATTCTCTATTAAACAAATAATCAACTCTTGCCCACAATATGCTGCATAGTTGTGCCAATTCCAATGGGTATCCTATCCTCAAATCAGAAGGTAATACAAACTTCAGAAAATCCATTTGAGTTCCTTTCAAGAGACCCAGCAATAAAATCATTTTAAAATTGAATCAATTAAATCAAAAATGCAACAGAACATAAAATACAAACATGGTAAAATGTTAACACTGGAATTTATTGTGGTCTTGTGGAAAACATTTCCATTTATGTCTTAAACCACATTACACTGGCTGACAAGTGGGCTATTTATGATTCCCACTGTGAAATTTACACTAAATAAAAATTTAGTATGGGCTCTACTTTGGAACAAATTTAAAGGTGTAACATTCTGTGGTATCATGCAAATGAAAACAATTGTCTGAAAGCTAGAGATTTTAAAGTGGAAATGCAAAGCATGTCTTTCAGAATCTGAAAAGTTAGACTAATTTAGAGTGACACCGACTAGAATTAAATGTTTTGCTTTTCAAATATTAGTCACTATGATTTTCCAGTATGATCTATAGTTGAATTACTGATTTTCAAACTGATATTCCAGTGTAGTGGCTGAAGAGTCTGTCAACCAGTCAAATATCAATTAATTAGGAAGGTCTGTGCTCAGTCTTGTTTAACTGGCTTATTGAAGCATTCCTCAATTAAAATTACTTCTCGAGCAAACTGTGGTATTTTAAGATCCATTAGAATTTAGCACAATCCAAAATTGTGAAAAGTTAATTATAACATAGATAGACAGCAGCAATAAGAAAATATTATGCTATCCTTGTGCTAGCGAGCAGCACAGAACACAAAAACAGAACTAATAGAACATATACATTTCCTGTGGAAATTTCAACTTAGCAATTTTAACGTGAAGGCCAAATATGAATTTGACAATTAAGGTGTAAGAATTTCAACCTAATATTTCATGACAAATTTTCAAAACATTGATCAAAACAAGTTCATTACTTTCATATCAGATAATTTTTTCTACTTAAAAAGTTAATGGCGATATTATTTTCTCACAAACCCAGTCGTCATTAAATAAATAGGGAGCTTTATTAAAATGAGTGTAAATATTTTGCACTTGAACCAGTGAGGAAGGAATGCTCATTAAAAAAAAATGAAGACTGAAGGCATACTGGAGATAGAATTATTGCAAATACTGACTTGGAGCCAAGTGAGATAAGTGATTAGTTTCTCCCAATTCTGCACTTCAATGCTCTACAGGGAATTTACAAACTTGCCCTCAATAGAATTTGGTCAGCATGTATGGCTGTCAGATACAGAACTTGGAATAAAGTGACTTGAAAATCTAAATGAAATTCTTCCTCACTTGAGAAATAATCACATTTATCTAAGCACCTCATCACATTTCTGAGAAACTTCAAAGTGCTGCACACAGTCTTTTTGAAACATTATTTTTTTCCCCCACAATGCTACAAGTCCATGACTAGCTTTATAAATTTATGCACATTCTTAACCAAATACTTCTTGGAGCAATTCATTATCTACAATAGACTGTTATACAGTATAAGCTACATTTATTGTAGCAATTTATACAACTTCCATACCCTCTAATTATATCAAAATTAAGACTGACCAAACAGATGTATGTTGTTGGGCTCAGCAAGCACAGTACCATTGGATAGTTCTATAAAATTTGCTTTTGACAATAGTTGTGTCTACCAAGCAGAGGTATTAATACTGTAACCAAGTTCAAATTACAACACAAACCATAATTATTGCAGTATGTCAGTAGTGTTGTAAATGTGTAGATTTTCCTACATTCTTCAGCTGTAATCATTAAAGTCTGTTCAGCTGATCTCAAATGAGTCAGCTGCAACCAGCCAACTGAAGAACAGAAAATTCAAATGAGGAGTACCTAGTTACAGATCTATTATGTATTCTCAAGAAGTCTTAAATGAGAATTCATTGGAGTCATGGCGGTTACTTGTGGGGATGAGGTCGTGGGATGTCTGGGGAAGATGATATTAAGCTGAATAGTGAATGTGCAATATTCGTCAATACATGTCCTTGTAGATCTCTTGTAGCAGCGGATGTAATGAAGTGTCTGCTTCAGTTTTTTTAATCTTCTGAACAAGCTGTGCGTGCTCAGTGACTAGCTGGCGCAGGTCAGCCATTTTCTGGAGAAGCTTTGGGAAGAGGTACTGAGAGTCTGGATGATTGGCTTGTAAATGTAGACTTAATGCTTGGAGAACGCTGTCCTGCATTTCTTCTATCTGCTTCACACTCATTAACCCAGGACGATCTGCATTAAAAGGGAAAAATAAAAATCATTAAACTATTTTTTTTAAATTTTGGACTGATTGGTCAACTGAATTGGTGGCTAATGTTTGCCACATTATCCCCAAATAGTACCAAAACCTCAGTAGAAGAGAATGTGGTGGATGGTGTTAACATTAACAAGGAGGAGGTACTAGAAAGGTTTACTCGGCTTAAAGTATCTTAGTCTGAGTGGACGAACTGCAGAAGACAAAAATGAAATAAATACTGCAGAAAATCCTTATTTTTTTACTTCTACACACACACACATTTATTTCTGTGTGTGTGTGTGTGTGTATGTATATATATATATATATATATATATTAGATCTTTTGTCCCTTCATGTTTCTATTATTCAGTCAACATTTTCTTCACTTATGCTTGAGAAGATGAAACATTTTTGCTACTGTTGTACTCCAGGATTGCTGATAATTACGTTTATGTTAAAAAATAAACTAATCACCTTGCCGGGCAGTGTAATGAATCCTTGTAATCTCCACTTTGTAGGGCTTCTGTCACTAGGGAATTTAAGGATATGGGAAGAAGAGTGGAAAGCAGAGTTAATATATAAAAGTTCAGCTAATGTTTTGTTTGGTGGACAGTAGACTGAACAAACTACCCATGTTTACATTTACGTGTTAAGGTCATTAAAGAGGAGGCACTGTCAATGCAATTAGCGAAAGAAACCAAGGCAAGCTGAGTAAAAACCCATTTAAAAATGATTAGTTAACATCTGGTTTACATTATCTGATTCCGTAGTGCATACGGGATCCAGTTATAGCCATCAACATGAATTAAATGCTTGAAGGACAAAACAATTGTAGGGTTATAGGGCAATTATGTTGAATATGCCTAACTGTTTTTTCAAAAGAATTGGCACTGATTCAATGGGCTGAAAGGCTTCCTACTCAGCTGCACAGTTCAATAATTCTATGACGTGAAAGGAGACAGTGCTGATGTGTCCAGAATTTATTTCCTTACCTCCACATAAAATAATGGTGGCCACAAAAAGAGCCAAGTCACTATCATCCAGTTCCAAGGCATTGAACTTCACTGCAAACTCAAATTTGGGTTCCATGATTTCACTGAATGGTTTGCGCAGGCTCCTCAGGAATTCCCGAGTAACAAATCCATTTCCATTAGCCACGAGAAGACCATCCTTATTCATAATCGATGCCAACATGGCAAAAATGGCTTCATGAACACCATATTTTAGTAATGTCACCTGATCATTCAGGTAAAGATTTAAAAATTCAGGGATGCACTTGGCAAATTCAGTCAATTCTCTTACTGTTTCAACAGTTGTACACTGGCAACGGTGGAAGACGTGAACTGCAATTTCTTTGTTTGGAATTCCATTTACTGATTGCTTCCAAACTAAGTTTTTTTCAGCTTGCCAAAGTGTTTCCATGTCATGAATGACAAAAGGCTGCACAGGATAGAAAAATATGTGGATTAGAATACATCTAATTTTTTTTAAAGGAAAATGGAAACAATTAGGCACAAAAGTGACAATTTACAATAGATCTAGCTTTACATTTATATAAACAGTTCAGGAGTGCAACAAAATGGAGACACAAACTGCAGATGCCAGAGTCTTGAGCAAAACAGTGCTGGAGGAACTCAATGGGACTGAAGAAGGGTCCTGACCCAAAATGTCACTTATCCCTTCGCTCCCTTTATGCTGCCTGACCTACTGAGTTCCTGCGCACTGCTTTTTGTTCAGGAATGCAGCAATATTGATAATGTCACATTTTATTCACATTGGCATGTGCAGCAGAAGAAATATCTGCTGGGCAATAGAAACATTACCAATACAAAGAAACAACTGAAGGTTTTATAAAGCTAAAATAAGCGCAAATGAAAATAATTCTGTGGCATTAATCTCAGCTTATTTAAAAAATAAAGTGAATGTAATCAATATTCATATTGAGGAAATCAGAATGAATCAATTGAGTTAATTTATTCAAATATTGAAAAAAGAGGCTAATAATAAAGAGGAAGGGAACAGTTCATAAAATTTCAAAAATCAGTCAAAAGGGGTACATCACTAATATTCATCTAAAGTTTAACAAGAAAGAAATCAAAGCAATGAGTGCAACCCGTGAGGTTGATTAAGGTGGAAAACGCTCAGAGAGCGGAATGGCCCATTGCACTCCTGTTATTTTTTTAATACTTCCTTGATTTCATCCTTGCATGGTTAACCATGTAATTCCTACTTTTCCAAAACCGTTCTACTCCATGCTCCACAACTCTCTACTGGCCATTTCCCTCCATTTTGTTTACATGCAACCCCCTTACAATCTGAAAGCACCAGAGTGGTTTCCAAGTGTACAATGTAACCTGATCCATTTCCTTCTTCCGCGGATCAAGTCCTCAGAGGCAACTGCAATTTGAGGTAACTACTTCCTTAGAAGGCTTATGCGAGAAGGCTTGTCCCACTTAGGCGATTTTTCAGCGGACTGCCGGCAACTGTCAAGTTGCCGGCAGTCGCCTGAAAAAACGGGAACTGGAACAGCGACTGTCAAAGAGTGGAACACAAACACATCGCAAAGGCGGGGGCCAGGGCAAGCGGGGAGGAGCGCTGCCTGAAATTCCACGATGAACAGGAAGGTTGGCGCTGCAATTAAGACGGCTAGCACAGTGTATGGTAAGTCCTTTAAAAGAGGGGGGGGAGGGGAGGGTGAAGGGGGGAGAAGGAGTGGAGACAACTTTTAAGAAGCCAGACAACTCTTAAAAAGCCAGAGATAGACAGCTGTGAAGTTCGGCGGTTATTTAACATTACCGTTTGGTTATCCTTGGTTCTGAAAACTCCTGCTTACATTTTTTCCCCTCAATGAGCCAATGAAAATGACCGGTCAGCAAAGGCGATTAACTAAAACTACCTACAACTACCTCAACTACCCATAACTACATGGTGACCCCACTACAACTGCACCTGCAGGATTATCGATAATCTCCATGGCGACCTATTTTTGGTCGCAGAAAATTTTTCAACATGTTGGAAAATTTGCGCCGACCATACTGAGACCGTGACTAGTTCCCAGAATGTGGGAACTCCTTGCGACCATGAAGGAGACTCACCAGAGACCACCAGCGAACATGTGGCGACCATGTGGCGAGCGCAAAGTCTCCTGCACTGGCCTAAAAAGTCACCTAAGTGGGACAGGCCCATTAGGAAATTTGGCGTGTCCCCTACAACTGTCACCAACTTCTACAGATGCACCATAGACAGCACTTTATCAGGATGCATCACAGCTTGGTTTGGGACAGCTCCATCCAAGACCGCAAGAAATTGCAGCGAATTGTGAACGCAGCCCACACCATCACACAAACCAACCTCCCTTCTATTGACTTCATCTATACCTCACGCTGCCTCGGCAAGACCAGCAGCATAATCAAGGACAAGTCACACCCTGGCCACTCCCTCTTCTCCCATCAAGCAAAAGGTTTAGAATTGTATAAACGCCCACCTCCAGATTCAGGGACAGTTTCTTCCCAGTTGTTATCACGCAACTGAATCATCCTACCAGAGAGCAGTGCTGAACTACCATCTACCTCTTTGGTGACCCTCGGTCTATCCTTGATCGGACTTGCTGGCTTTACCCTGCACTAAATGTTATTCCTTTATCATGTATCTATACCCTGTAAATGGCTCGATTGTAATCATATATTGTCTTTCTGCTGACGATAGCATGCAACGAAAGCTTTTCACTGTACGTGGCAATACGTGGCAATAAACTGAACTGAAAAAAAAGTACTATTAAACTGTACTGTAACTCAAATAATTTAAGATGTATAAATATATATCCCTGATGAGTGTTGGTGTTTGAATATTGTTGCTATAATGCGACATTATTGTAAATATTATAAAAGCAAATTATGACATCAGCTTTAGAAGTAAAGCATAGTGGTCATTTGTGTGAAAAAAACATACAAACTGCAAAGAATCTGCTGAAAAAGAATTATATTCAAAACTTACCGACTGCGAAGTTCAATGCATTAGATTGTGGATAAAAAAATGTACACAACTGGAGGAACTTAGATGGTGTTATGTTGAAAGCGGACAGACAAATCAGAAATCTAACAGAATGTTAAATTTACCAAAATGCTCACAAAGCATGGTATGAAACAAGTAAATTAGGAATAAAACACTGCTTAAGATATGGAAAATACAACCACCCCAAAGACCACGTGGCTGAAGCAAAAGACACCTGTATAAGAATGTGAGATAATTATTGCAAAGGTCCCATTCAAGGAGGAACTCAATCTGTGTAAGAACAAACGAGGATGAGGAACAGCTCAATCTGCAAAAGCATCATTGAAACGACAAGCAGGAAGGTAGTCTGGGAGAACATTAGATACCACGCAAGGTCACAGATTAAAAAAAAAAAAATGTTGGGATCAAAGAAAGAGGGCAAATGCAATGAGCAACATGAGACCCTGCAGCCAACATGTTAGGATGGGCAAAATAAACCATGTCGTAATCAAAGCGCAAGCCTCCAAGGATCAGACTGACATATAATTTTTGTTAAGTATTACTTCTGTGCAGTGGATGTAGATTATTTAATAGGTCAGTGGTAGCTACAGTGCCCTCCATAATGTTTGGGACAAAGACCCATCATTTATTTATTTGCCTCTGTACTCCACAATTTGAGATTTGTAATAGAATAAAATCACATGTGGTCAAAGTGCACATTGTCAGATTTCAATAAAGGCCATTTTTATACAATTTGGTTTCACCATGTAGAAATTACAGCAGTGTTTATACATAGTCCCCCCATTTCAGGGCACCATCATGTTTGGGACACAGCAATGTCATGTAAATGAAAGTAGTCATGTTTAGTATTTTGTAGCATATCCTTTGCATGCAATGACTGCTTGAAGTCTGCGATTTATGGGCATCACTAGTTGCTGGTGATGCTCTGTCAGGCCTGTATTGCAGCCATCTTTAGCTAATGCTTGTTTTGGGGACTGCTCCCCTTCAGTTTTATCTTCAGCATATAAACGGCATGCTCAATTGGGTTCACATCGGGTGATTGACTTGGCCACTCAAGAATTGACCATTTTTTAGCTTTGAAAAACTCCTTTGTTGCTTCAGCAGTATGTTTGGGATCATTGTCTTGCTGTAGTATGAACCGTCGGCCAATGAGTTTTGATGCATTTGTTTGAACTTGAGCAGATAGGATGTCTATACACTTCAGAATTCATTATGCTACTACCATCAGCAGTTGTTCATCAATGAAGATAAGTGAGCCAGTACCTTCAGCAGCCATACATGCCCAGGCCATAACACCCCCACCACCATGTTTCACAGATGAGGTGGTATGCTTTGGATCTTGGGCAGTTCCTTCTCTCCTCCATACTTTGCTCTTGCCATCATTCTGATATAAGTTAATCTTCGTCTCATCTGTCCACAAGACCATTTTGCAGAACTGTGGTTGCTCTTTTAAGTACTTCTTGACAAACTGTAACCTGTCCATCCTATTTTTGTGGCTAACCAGTGGTTTGCATCTTGCAGTGTAGCCTCTGTATTTCTCCATGAAGTCTTCTGCAGACAGAAGTCATTGACAATTCCACACCTGACTCCTGAAGAGTGTTTCTGATCTGTTGGACGGGTGTTTGGGGATTTTTCTTTATTATAGAGAGAATTCTTCTGTCATCAACTGTGGAGGTCTCCCTTTGCAATTAGTAAGCTCTCTTTCTTCTTAATGATGTTCCAAACAGTTGATTTTGGTAAGCCTATGGTTTGGCTGATGTCTCTAACAGTTTTATTCTTGTTTCTGAGTCTCATAATGGCTTCTTTGACTTTCATTAGCACAACTTTGGTCCTCATGTTGATAAACAGCAATAAAAGTTTCCAAAGGTGATGGAAAGAATGGAGGAAAGATTAGGCGCTGAGAGCTCTCTTATACCTGCATTAAGGAGGCAATTAAACACACTCGAGCAATTACAAACACCTGTGAAGTCATGGGTCCCAATCATTATGATGCCCTGAAATGGGGGGGCTATGTATAAACACTGCTGTAATTTCTAAATGGTGAAACCAAAAGGTATAAAAATGGCCTTTAATAAAATCTGACAATGTGCACTTTAACCACATGTGATTTTCTCTATTACAAATCTCAAATTGTTGAGTACAGAGGCAAATAAATAAATGATGGGTCTTTGTCCCAAACATTATGGAGGGCACTGTATATCCAATATAACTAAAACATTTTCTTACACGGTAGTTTCTCAGACAAACAGGTGCCTTCAATTAGATTAAACTAAGATTCGTTAAAGTACAGAAACCTTCAACTACAAAACATGCAGATCTTTCAGAGAAGTCTTTACAACTTTAATGTCTTGTTCAATCCAAAACAGAACTTCAGTCTCCATATAGATTTCATCACAGGCAGTCTTCCAACTTTGCAACAGTGACTATCTTTGCTCGTAAGGAGTTCCTCTGCTCTTGAAGCCAATGCGAGTATATTTTAATTCCCTAAATTAATAATCAAATAATTTCATTTTTTTAACTTCAGTTTCCATTAAATTCAACCTATCCAAAACTTTGCTGCCAGTTTGACAGTCCATTATTGTTTCTTTCATTCCTCATCGATTTACCCAACTAACCAAACTGCCTCTGCAATTTTCTCAAGTTGTAGAAATTCCCTGAAGCTTTTACTCCTCACTCCAGATTAATGTGCAATGGCCAGTTTATTGTACATAAACAAAGCATGATTTAGGAATCAAGAATTGCACTTGCACAAAATACAGCTATTAGGGAACAGATTAATTCTGGAAATTTAATATTTTTTCAATTTAAGAATAACACATTTCATGGAAGTTCAGCAAACAGTACTTGTCAATCATTGAGTATAGAAATTGGGATTGTACAGCTGTACAAGACATTGGTGAGGCCTCATTTGGAATGTTATGTTCAGTTTTGGTCACCCTATTATAGGAAAGATATTAAGTTGAAAGGGTGCAGAGGAGATTTACAAGGATGTTGCCAGTACATGAGGACCTGAACTATAGGGAGAGGTTGAGCAGGTTAGGACTTCATTACTTTGGAGAGCAGGACGATGAGGGATGCTTTTATAGAGGTGTACAAGATCATGAGTGGAATAGATAAGGTAAATCCACAGAATATTTTACCAAGAGTAGGTGAATCAAGAACCAGAGGACATAAGGTGAGAGGGGTAAGATTTAATAGGAATCTGAGGGATAACTTTTTCACACAAAAGGTGGTGGGTAAATGGAACGAGCTGGCAGAGGAGGTAGTTGAGGCAAGTACTATTACAACATTTAAGAGACTTTTGGACAGGTACCTGGATAGGAAACGTTTAGAAGGATATAGACCAAATGTCCCCCTGAGTTATTCCAAAGCTTTGTATCTTTTTATTCAAATTTCTAACTAGTCTGACTTTTTCCTCACTTCTTCCACCCATATGTTTAAATCTGCATTCCATGCTCTTTGAATGATTCAATAATGGATACAGATTCCCTCTATTTACCAAATCCAAACCAATAATATTGTACAATTCTATCCATTATCTTCTTAACCTACTCTGTTCCCATGAAACCTCAGCTTTTGCACTTTACACTTGTAACAAAAAGAACCCAGTTTAAGATTGACTAATACATAAAATATCAGTGATTTAGTTCAATCATGAATTTATCCCTTGCTCATTAATAATATCTAAAATAACATGTTCCTATGCTCATTCTTCCACATTTAAATCTAGACAACCTAGACACTCCACGAATTCACTGTCCATGCTATGACTGCTCATTTGGTTTGCTCAGTCTGCACGTACATTAACATTCCACATGGTTACCCTTGCTAAATATTTTGAATTTCTTTGCTGTGTTTGGGGACTATGTACTATTTGGGGACTATGTACAACTCCCAATATTGCCTGCATTTTCCCGTTTCTTCGTTGCATTTAAACTGATTGTACTTGATTTTCTGAATTTGCTTTTAATATCAAAGCTACAATTCCCCCTTTTCCATTTTGACCACCTCTTCTAAAAGACAAGTATTCTGGAATATTTAATTCCCAATCCTGGCAACTTTGCAATCACAAATGTACAATGGTTATTAGAATGTACTCATTTATGTCTACTAGTGCCATTAACTCTCCTATCTCGTTATGAATGGTGCCTTCTTTATTTCCATTAAACACTCGTGTTCTTGCACACCTTATTCCTCTTTACTATAGCTATCTTCACGTTTGCCCCTTCCGTCTATTGTAAATCCTCTACAATATTAGTAAACCATTCTGCTTAGATCTTGATACCAAGCCTACTAAGATGCAACCTAGCCTTTAAGCAGCTCCTTCCTACTCAAATGCGGATCCCAATGCTCCAGAATGCCAAATAAATCACTCTTAAATTGTCTACAGCCACACGTTAACCTGCATGATCATTCCACTTCTATTCTCCGTAATTCTGAGGTCTTAGTTTTTCCGACATCTTCTCTCAATTTTTATGTATTGTTGTAGGGCTTCCATATCTGTTCCAAAGTATCTTGATTAGTTGCATCATGGACTGGTACGTCAATTCTAATACTCAGGAATGCAAGAAGCTGCAGAGAGTGGTGGGCACACCCCATGTCCATCATAGGCATTTCCCTCCCCTCCATCAAAAGCATTTACATGAAGTGCTGCCTCAAGAAGACAGCATCTAACATCAAGGATCCCCAACATCTGGACTGCTGCTACCATTGGCCAGGAGATACAAAACCCTGAAATACCACACCACCAGGGTCAGGAACAGCTACTTTCCTAGGAGCATCAGGTTCTTGAACTGACCTCCAATATCCTAATCCAATCTCAGCAACGGAACACTGTGAATCACCTCTTCCACTACTAAGAACATGTTTTCTAATTGTGTATTTTTCACTTTTATTTTGCTGTTTTTTTCTTTTTGCTTCCTTGTTTTATTTATGATGCTGCTGCAAGCAAGATTTTTGTTGTAACTGTACCTCACCATACTTGTGCATATAACAATAAAGTCAACTTGACTACAAATGTTACAAACTCGGGTTAAATTCCTTCCCTCAAAAGGACAATGACCCCATTTTCTATTCAAATGTCCTCGAACATCCCACTGTCCATTTCTATCAGTAGGCAATAATCATAAAATAACATCCTTTACACATCCATACTTAAAATGAAAACTATTTGAACACGTGTTATACTACACATACAAGGTTCCTGTCTGTAGCTAGGCTGTATCCATTTTCTGCACTTTTCCATTTTGGATATCCAGCTTCCATGCATTGCTCTCCCATATTTATACTGCTGCGCTGTATGGATTTCTGTGCAATCTTGCAAGAACAATTCTGTGAGTGGGGCTGAGATTGCCGCATTATGATTGCTGCACAGTCAAATTTCCTAGTCTGCTCACTATCCAGATAGTGAGCAAACTAGGAAATTTGACTGTGCAGGTGCTGTGCCGTGGCTCAAGGCTCATGCATCATCGTGTGATTTTTAAACAACAGTTGCTGCCACAAGAGAGCACAGATACCTTTTCTGAACAAAATCCAGACCACCATGCCTCTGTTGTCATTAAAATAAGGAGATTACTTATTTATTTTTACTCACTAATAACAAGTACTATCTTCCTTTCTCTAATACCATAGCATATCTTTCTTATTAAATTCAAATATGTGCAAGAAAATCAAGGCCATCTGCTCAACTGTTTATTTTACCATCTATCCTTGGACACAACCTTCCTCATTCTATCGCTTATCTGCCTTTATCTGTTACAGACCAGACTATTTCCAATTATTTCTTGAGCGGATTTTAACACGCCATCTTACCTAAAATTAAGTTACTCCAAAACTCTGCTGGTCCCAACCAAACATGCACTACCCACTTCCCCATTCAATCTTACCTTTATTGACCCACATACATTCCCTATACCACACAAATTTTTCATCACGTTTTAATTCCTCTGTAGCCTCATGTGTCTATTTCTTTGTAATCCCCTCACACATTTGCCCCAACCCTGAACTTGCCATTCCAGCCTTGCCTCAGGGTTGTCATCACTGATTACAAGTTCTTTCATCCATCGGGTGGGGAGCTTTAAAATTTCCCTCCTAATTTCCCCACTTCTCTATCTTCAAGTCTTCATTCTTATGGTCTGGTTTACCTGGAATAATTGACAATTTAATGTATATTTATTTGTTGTTTTTGCATTGAATGTGCCTGTAAAGCTGCAGCAAGAAAGACTTTCAACGTTCCAGTTCATATCTGGTGAATATGACAAAACACTCTTGAACACGTGAAATGTAAAAGTTGTTCCATAGCCAAGTTTTCATCCCCCTTTTCCAGTTCAATTTTCCATTTATTTCTGTTTGGTTAAGTGAGCTTTAGACATGCAGGAAGAGCACTTATACCCGTCATAAGGTTTGGATCAGGACCAATGAGATTCCCCTTGCTGTCCCCTCCCCTTCATCAGCCATCTGGTTGTCTCCTCCCCTCCCCCAGCCCTCGGGCTCCTCCTCCGCCTTTTTCCTTTTTTCCTTTCTTCTCCCCACCCCCTATCAGTCTGAAGAAGGGTTTCGGCCCGAAACGTTACCTATTTCCTTCGCTCCATAGATGCTGCTGCACCCGCTGAGTTTCTCCAGCATTTTTGTGTACCAATGAGATTCTCTCCATTTACTTACAGGATCTTTGGTTGCCTTTCCACTTAGAATATCTCGTGCTTTTTTCTTAGTCATATTGAAGTTCTTTAGATATGCATTGTAAACATGCTTTGCCAGTGATTTCAAATCAGCTATCTGTGGATTTTGAACTGTTGCTTCACCAGCTAGAAGTCCCGCAACTAGCTTTTTCTTCTCTGCTTCAGGCATTCGGCCAAAACGGATGGCTGTACCAGAGAAAAACAAACATTAGATTTGGCAAAGAATTCACTTTGCTTTATTAATACAAAAGTAACCTGCATTAAAAATCTTTATTTGACTGGTCTAGAAAAAGAAAGCCTGTTTTCAGCAAAGGCTCTGCTCCTAGAGGATATTTCAACACAAGGTCATTAGCACAAAATGAAAACAGGCAGTCCTCTACACTGGTAACATCTGTTACAAAGTATCCCTTGCATTTGTGCAGGGACCAGCACCACTCATAATCATTTCCTGGCAACGTACAGCGATAACACCAACAATTATAAACATAGGAACGCCTGCAAGAGTTATAAAGTTGGAACATTAATTTAGAAATTAAGACGACTTTATATAAACTTACAAGATTAGACAGACAGACAAGAATTCATGTAACATCTTATATGTTCTGTTTTTCATTGACTATTGGCAGCCAACTTTCTAATAGCAAGAACCTTACCTGTGAAAAAACAAAACACACAGCATGCAAGATCGCACCAGTAAAGAGAGAAGGAGTTAACATTTTAGGTCAAGAATGAACCCCCGCCCCCACTTCAGGAATGGAAAAATGAAAAGACAAGCATACTTTATGTTTCAGGAGGGGTTCAGAGAACAGAGGAAATATCTGTAGCGAATCAAAGTTGTCAAGATAGCCATTTTTCAATTCCTTATAAAAAATTAGGTTAGAAAAAGAAAACAAAAATAAAACAGAGCTACAGCCACATCCATGACGCACAAATAGTGTTAAATTCAAATCCCAATGGCTGTAACTTATCCAGGTGAAAGATAAGGTGCTGGTCCTCGAGCTTACTCTGAATATCAATGTGGGAGGCTGAAGATAGACAGGTCTGATTGGGACAGATCATTAAAATGACAGTAACTGAATGGAGATGCTCTTTGAAGCAGTCACCTGCATTTGATTTCGCCACATCATGAGCACTGAAAGCAGGACATTAGAAGAGCAAGAGAATTGCTGGTTCGCCTAAAAGAACTGTTTGGGTCCCTGGATGGTTGAAAGGGAAGAGGTAAAATGTTAAGTATGGCACCTCCTGTGCTTACTTGAGGAAGTGCTGTGAGAAGGGAACTGGTTGGGTGGTGGAATAATGAGGGGTAATAGTCCATTTTGACTGCTGAGAGGAAAGGAGAGGGAAAGATGTAGAATCCTGTTGTAGGTAGTGGAAATTCTGGAGAATGATCTGTTGAATGTGGAGGCTGGTAGGGTGGAAGGCAAGGTCAAGGGGGACAGGTCTTTATCTGTTCTAACGGAGAGTAGGGTGGTTAGAGTAGAAATGGAGGAATTGTAATTGAGAGCCCTGTCAAGTATGATAGAGGGAAAGATACGCTCAAGGACAAAGAAAGAGATTATAAAGGCACCAATGTGGATGGTCTCATCAGAGCTTTTACAATAGAGTAACTGGAGGAATGGAATCTTATAGAGTGCAGGGTGGGAGGAGATGGCGTTGAGACTGCCAGTTTTAAGTAATTATTATCTTGACAACTTTGAACTGCACCCTATCACATTCATTCCATGTTCTCTACACACTGATGCAACTTGAAACATGTTTCACCATTCTCTAGTTCTGGTGTAACATTCTTGTTATCTCTCACCATTGATTATGCCCAATCCAAAGAGTGCTTCCAGCATTTTCAGTATGTTCATATTCCCAGCATCTTTCCCAATTACTGTATATGCCAACTCTGTTTTATCTCTAACGCACACAAGAATTTTAAAACCCCTAAGAATTCATCCCAAACATAAGAAATTTGGCTGTGACTCAAAACAAATTTTAAATTGTTACAAAAACAAGCCCATGGCATAAATATATTTTAAATAACACTTAAAAAGTTTCATTATTTATTGTGTTAATGTATTGAATACAAAATAAACACTAAAGCTATTAACAATTGCTATTTAATTACTATTTTGATTGCACTGTGAATAGAAACCAATGTTTGAGAATGTTTGATAATGGGTTCAAATTCTCAAAATATTCGAATCACCTAAAAATATTCAAATCCATTGGCTCTTATATTTGTTAGCGCCAGTCCCATTACCCTTGCATATCTGTATTTCTTCAAACCTGTTCACATGTGCATCCCTAAAATTTCCTTTGCTTCCTTAAGATCCGCAAGATTCAATAGCTCAGTTAAGCTCACTGCTAAATATTTCCAGTAATAATTTTTTTGGAGATATTACAAGGATAGAGGAGCAAGGGGCCATGAGCCAATCAGAAATGTTCACATCCAGGCTAGGTTAGAAAGAGAGGAGTGGTGAAAGACTGAGGGGAGAAAGGAAGGAAAAAATCAAGAGCGGATCCCAGATGAAGTGTTATCCGTCTTGGTTCTCTTTTGCCCCCCTACTCCCAATGTTCCTATTATTCCCCCCACTGTGTCTCTCAGGTGCTTTTTTTCTTCATCAAAAGGGTTGATTTCCAATGACGGTGTTATTACTTTCAGTCCTGGAGTTTGGCAGGATAGATGTAGTAGGTACAGACTTTGCTCCCATCATGGGCGGAGGATGTATGGGAGGTGGAGGGTAGAGGGGGAGCCCTCTGTCTGAGGGCTGAAACCGATGCATGGAAATGATGGTAAACGTATTTTCTGAAAACTCTAGATTTCCTATTAGCGTGCACACGAACAACTGACAGTACTATGTCCTAAACTTGTATGACCTCCCATAAAATTTCCATATTATCACCAAAAGTATGAAAACAAAGTATCTGAAAGAAATATGGACAACCCTTAAGAAGGCAGGTATAAAACACCCTTAAAAGCAAATCGATAAATGAACAGTTAACATTTTGGTGAGGGCATTGATTAAAAACAAAACGTTGCATGGCCAAGTCAAAAGAGTAAACTCTCTGCTCTTCATAAATTTACATTTTATATTCTAACAATAAGCAAGCAACCCCTTATTATTGGGCTGGCTCCTTATGGCCCTGTCCCACGGGCAGGCGGTTACTGGCGGTGAAGCGCGGCGTCGCCGGAAGCGGGGACCGCGCGGCTACCGTGAGAGCGCCGCGCGTATGCCACGGGAGCGCCGTGCGGGGCCCGAGTGATCTCCGTACGGCCGGTCCCACGAGCTTGTGGTAAGTAAAAAAAAAATTAAACGTTACCGGAAGCTGTTGCCGCGCGTATGTAGAGTGATCACCGCACGGCCCGTCCCACGAGCGCGGCGTCGGGTGATGGCGACATCGCGCAACGTGACGCGCTACGCGATGACGTCATTTCGGATCGCGGGGCTGTGGCGGTGCTAGTGGTGATCGCGGCGCTGTGGCGGTGCTCGTGCTGCACTGGCGGCGGCTGTGGCGGTGCTAGTGGTGCTCACGGCGCACTGGCGGCGGCTGTGGTGGTGCTCGTGTCGCACTGGCGGCGGCTGTGGCGGTGCTCGTGCCGCACTGGCGGCGGCTGTGCGGTAGGACAACATTTTTGAACGTTGTCGATTTTTTGTGAGCACCGTGCGGTGTTGGGACCAACACCGCACGGTCCCGGCGGTGTGCGTGGGACCGACCCCGCAGTCTTTGGCGGTCCACCCAACTTCCTGCTTCACCGCCAGTAACCGCATACCCGTGAGACAGGCCTTTTAAGATCAAGAATGCCTCCACCAGTTTTATGGATTCAAAGCTGGATAACACCACTCTGGGTACTGCAGATTTTTCACTTGCAGAGAAGGTTGTGTGTGATAGGGAGAAGCAAGCTTCCACACCATAAACATGAGCAACGTTTACCTCTTCAATTCATATGTATGGGTTTACTATGAAACCAGACTTTTTTGTTTGCTATATTTATTTGCTTATTTTCTTTTCTGATAGCCAAAGCACTTCATGTTTCAACCTTCTGAGACAGTGCAATTCTTGCAGCAAACTGACATTAACCAGAAACAATTAAAGCAAGAGAGGTTCTCAAAACTGGGGGGTTTCCTTGCTTCCAAATTTTCAATTTGAAAAGTTGTTGAAATAACCAAGATATACAACAAATTATATTTTCCTTTGCTCTTTGTGGCAATGTCTACTGACCATTGTGTGACATCCCTAACGCCAGGCACTTCTGGAAGCGACAATACTGGCATTTATTCCTGTTTTTCTTCTGAATTTTACAGTTGCGATCACATTTCTCATATTCCAGCTTCATGCGAATTGTTCGTCGGAAGAAACCCTGAAAGCCAAGTTTTAGTTCAATTTAAAATTGAAGCAACATGATTTTAAAACAGCAAACAGATCTTTTATAAATACAACCAAATTTCAACTTACATAAAATGCATACTTTTTACAACATTTTATTATATGTCCAACCAAGTTGTTGGTTTATTCTTGTTAACTGTTACATACTTAACCCAAAGCCCCATTGGTCTACTCAAACCCTAACACCCAGGTTAAAAAACGGATTTCCTGCCCTGAACGTGAACAGTTTCACAATTAGTTTTCCATATAATTAATAATAAAAAATTATTCTCAGCTTATACAAACCTAAGACCATGTCATATGAAATGAATTAGGCCATTCAGCCCATCAAGTCTACTATGCCATTCAATCATACCCAATCCATTTTCCCCTCTCAACCCCATTATCCAGCCATCTCCCCGTAACCTTTGATACTCTTCCTAATCAAGAAACTATCAATCTCTGCCTTAAAAATACACAAAGTCTTGGCCTCCATAGTCGTCTTTGGCAATGAATTCCAGACTCACCGCTCTCTGGAAAAAGAAATTCCCCCTCACCTCATGTACAGTCACGTTATTGTACAACACAGAAACAGGCCCTTCAGCCCACCATGTCCAGCCCAACCATTTATACCAATGCAATTTGTTGACATTTGATCCATATTCACTTCCACAGGGAAGTGAAATTAAATGAGCTGAGAAGACCACAGATCACTATTACATTTACACAGGCTTTAAAATGAAGATACAATGAAAACTTAAAGATTGTGAAATAAATAATCATGTCTGGAAATTGCACGTTAAAAATAAATTATACTGCTGTTGAAATTTTATCAATCTTCATAAGGTATTGTTTTAGACCAATGGCATCAGTTTTAATGGACATTCGTGAGGCCACGGAGTACTGTGTATAGTAGGGTCTCCTTATTTAAGAAAGAATGTTAATGCTTCAGCAGCAGCTCAGAGAAGAGCTACTCAATTAATAAATGGAATGAATGGGTTCTCATATGGTTTGCAAAGCCGAGGTTATATCCTCCGCTAAAAGCGCAAGAAAGTCTTGTTGAAGATCTGGGGGTTCTTGAAAAGGTAGATCCAGAGAGGATGTTTCCTCTTGTGGGACAACCAGGAGGAGCATGGGGAGCGCCATCATTTAGATGGGAGGAGGAAAAGTATTTTTCTCAGACACAAAATGTTGGAGTAACTCAACGGGACAGGCAGTATCTCTGGAGAGAAGGAATGGGTGATGTTTCGAGTCGAGACCCTTCTTCAGTCTGAAGAATGTTCAGAGATGCTGCCTGTCCCGCTGAGTTACTCCAGCATTTTGTGTCTATCTTCCATTTAAACCAGCATCTGCAGTTCCTTCCTGCACATTAAGTATTTTTCTCAGGTTTATTGATGCTTGAGGCTCTCTTCCTCAAAAAGTAGATGGATGCAGACTCAGAACATTAAGGCAGGGATTGATAGATACTTAATAGGCAAGTGGGAAAGGTCACCACAGGTAGACAAGAACACAGAATCAAGGTCACAATCAATCTCAATCTCATTAAATAGGGGGAGCAGACTTGAGGAACCAAGTGGCCCTCTCCTGCTTCCACTTCATATGTTACATGTTCGTAAAGGACATTGTAAGTTCAACAAATTGAAAGTCAATTAAGATTTTATTAATACAGTACAGAAACACATGCCACAAAACAAAAATCATATTGAATTTATGATGCAAAAACAAATTATCAGCCCAACTGGTTACTGGTATGTTATAGTTCACAAGAACCTACCCCACCTTAATTTAGAAAAAAAACATTTAACGCATCCTTCTGCTATCATGTGCTTTGTTAGCTTTTCTTTAAATATTTTTCTAATCAACTCCTCAATATGATAGCAAGTTCCACATTATACCAACTGTGCAACTGTTCTCCCAAATGACCTGTTGGATATTAAAGTTCATCTGATATTTGACCTTTACTTTTTGACTTCAAAAACATTTAGCATTAATTTATTTAATCACCAGTATCAGATGTATAATGTACTTTGGTTGCCTAACATTAAAATGAAAGTTAAGACTTCATACCTATTGGCATAGCGTAGACATTGGGAATTTATGCAGCATATTTGTGCTGCAGTTAATGTTGATGCCTCAAGTGCTGTAGTCCCAGGTTGCTTACCAATTTCAGGTGCTGTCTATGCAGAATATGCATGTTCACACCATGAAAGTATGGGTTCCTCTGGATGATTCTGTTTCCTCCTTCATCCCAGAGACATGTTGGTACATGAACTGTCTCCTGTAAATTACCCCTTTGTGTAGGATAATGATGAATAGAATCAAGGGAGAGATGATGGCTGTGCATTACAAAAAATAAGTTGGGGTTCAAGGAAAATACATTTAGAAAAGAGACTAATGGAATTTTTCCTGTTGAGATGGCATGGACCCAATGGGCTAAATATCTGTCAGGAAACAGCTTCTGGTCAGCAGAAACACGAATATCACGTTTATGCTGGCAAGGCAGTAAGGTTCTGCCGACCAGGAGCTGTTTCGTTACAGCTGGTTCCCAATTTGCTGACACGTTGTGGGATACCACCAACTCTGCAAGCAACCAGTATAAACCCCCATTGTCTTGTATGCTTCAGTGAACAAGTCAATTTGGAACTCAGCTGTACAAGCCCTGTCTGCAGCTCGATGGCTAAAGTTGGGGTGACCTTGCTTCTGAAGTGGAGGCAGCTTCCCATTGGTCCTGTAGATTAATTCCACTACAGTGAGAGCCCTGCGCTTTGGTCAGAAAGAATAGAAATCCCCTGTCGAAAGCAATGTAGCTGTATTCTAACATTTCTGAAAGTGCCGCCATATGGATACATAATTTAATGCATTTGCTTTAACTTTTTTAACACTTTGTTACATTTTGTTGCATGGCATATATAGCAACATTCACTAACTGTTGCTACAGAGTAGTATCTAGTGGCGGCACGGCGCTGGAGCGCTATTGTGCAGCGGAGCGGGCGATGCCTTGCCTGGGTCGCCACGCTGGACCGACGTGCTGGAGCTCCAGTGAGCTGGAACGCCGAGCTCAACACCTCCGGGCTGCGGGACTGTGTAGCGACCATCCGCGGGCGGCGGCGCCGACTCCAACATCGGGAGCCTCGTGGCTCCAAATCGGCGCGGCCTTGTCGGCTTCAGGTGCTGCAGACGCCTGAGGGAAATCTGCCGTTCCAGCCGTAGTTGCGGCCTCCGGTGAGGAATGCGGCCGTTCCAGGTGGCCCAGCTGCTGGAGGACTCTCCCGACGCCGGGGCTACATCACCCGGCGAGAACGGCCAGGATCATCGGGCCTCCGTAGAGGCAATAGCGGGGGCCTCATTTGGCCTGACTTTTTGGTTGAACTGGGGCTGGGGACTGGACATTGTTCCTTCCCCCACAGTGGAAATCATTGTGGGGGGATGATTTTTGTTTGTAATTGTTTGTAATTGTATTTGTTAGTCTGTGTTCAAGATGGCAGTCGGAGGGGAGAGTGGACGCTGGCGTGGTTTCGCTGCCGCTGCTCTCTCCTCAAATTGTGTTTCTGATTTTCTTTTTTGTGTTTTTGGAAGGAATTCTGTCCCTGATTTGTGTATTGGCCTTTATAACTTATTTTTTTAATTCTGATTATTCTGATTATATGTTAACCATAAATCTCTGTAAGGTGTCCTTGAGACCTCGGTATAAGGCGCCCATAAATAAAATTCATTATTATTATTATTATCTATTCACCAACAATTACAGTGTCACACTGCATTTGCCCAAATAATAGAGCATTGAGCATGAACATTCACATGCATGCCTGAAGTACTGCTCGCTGGGATGCAATGTTTGGCTAGTCACGTGACTAGCCAAGATTCCTGATGAATGCTACAGTACAACTCATATATTTGGCATTTCACCACATGCAAGTCAAGACAGCAAGCATTAATGATATCACAAACAAGCTAAACCACCCCTCCATGATTTACAGCAGGAATCACTCAAATGGGGAGCGATAACAGGAACTTTTACAGTGCCTTCCATAATGTTTGGGACAAAGACCCATCATTTATTTATTTACCTCTGTACTCCACAATTTGAGATTTGTAATAGAAAAAAAATCACAAGTGGTTAAAGTGTACAGTGTCAGATTTTATTAAAGGCCATTTTTATACATTTTGGTTTCACCATGTAGAAATTACAGCTGTGTTTATACATAGTCCCTCCAATTTCAGGGCACAATAATGTTTGGGACACATGGCTTCACAAGCATTTGTAATTGCTCAGGTGTGTTTAATTGCCTACTTAATGCAGGTATAAGAGAGCTCTCAGCACCGAGTCTTTCCTCCAGTCTTTCCATCACCTTTGGAAACTTATTGCTGTTTATCAGCATGAGGACAAAAGTTGTGCCAATGAAAGTCAAATAAGCCATTATGAGACTGAGAAACAAAAGAATAAAACTGTTAGAGACATCAGCCAAACCTTAGGTTTACCAAAATCAACTGTTTGGAACATCATTAAGAAGAAAGAGAGCACTGGTGAGCTTACTAATTGCAAAGGGACTGGCAGGCCAAGGAAGACCGCCACAGCTGATGACATAAGAATTCTCCCTATAATAAAGAAAATCCCCAAACACCTGTCTGACAGATCAGAAACACTCATCAGGAGTCAGGTGTGGATTTGTCAATGACCACTGTCCACAGAAGACTTTATGAACAGAAATACAGAGGCTACACTGCAAGATGCAAACCACTGGTTAGCTGCAAAAATAGGATGGCCAGGTTACAGTTTGTCAAGAAGTACTTAAAAGAGCAACCCCAATTCTAGAAAAAGGTCTTGTGGACAGATAAAACGAAGATTAACGTATATCTGACTGATGGCAAGAGAAAAGTATGGAGGAGAGATGGAACTGCCAAGATCCAAAGCATACCACCTCATATGTGAAACACGGTGGTGCAGGTGTTATGGCCTGGCCATGTATGGCTGCTGAAGGTACTGGCTCACTTATCTTCATTGATGATACTACAGCTGATGGTAGTAGCATAATGAATTCTGAGGTGTAAAGCACATCCTTTCTGCTTAAGTTCAAACAAATGCCTCAAAATTGATTGGCCGGCGGTTCATTCCACAGCAAGACAATGAACCCAGACATATTGCTAAGGCAACAAAGGAGTTTTTCAAAGCTAAAATATGGTCAATTCTTGAGTGGCCAAGTCAATCACCCGATCTGAACACAATTGAGCATGCCTTTTATATGCTGAAGAGAAAAATGAAGGGTACTAGCCCCCAAAACAAGCATAAGCTAAAGATGGCTGCAATACGGGCCTGGCAGAGCATCACCATAGAAGACACCCAGCAACTGGTGATGTCCATGAATCGCAGACTTCAAGCAGTCATTGCATGCAAAGGATAAGCAACAAAATACTAAACATGACTACTTTCATTTACATGACATTGCTGTGTTCCAAGCAGTATGGTGCCCTGAAATATGGGGGGAGGGGGGGTGGGGGTGGGGGGGACTATGTATATATGCTGCTGTTATTTCTACATGGTGAAGCCAAAATGTATAAAAATGGCCTTTTTGTTAAAATCTGACAATGTGCACTTTAACCACATGTGATTTTTTTTCCATTACAAATCTCAAATTGTGGAGTACAGAAGCATATAAATAAATGATGGGTCTTTGTCACAAACATTAAGGAGGGCACAGTATATTTAGCTCAGCAGAACTCTTCGGGTTGCAGAGTACAATTGAACACAGACTCAACCAGAAATGTGCATGTGGAGTATGAGTGCCAGACATTGTTCAGACTCCCCACACACATACAAATTACCTTCATTCCCTCTCAACCCAATCCTAAAACCATGACATGTTCAACATTAAGACTGTTGACATTGAATATGGTAAATACAACTACCAAAGTTCACAGCTGTCAAACAACCACCATCTAAAGTAATGACACCTAAATGCTTCAACGTTCACTGTTCAGAATTTAATTTTCTTTATTGCTCCCTACACCAAAGACCAGGGTTCAATCCTGACATCTGGTGCTGTCTGTGTGGAGTTTGCATATTCTCCCTGAGACCATGTAGTTTCAGTTCCAGTTTCTTCCCACATAACAAAGACTTACAGGTTTGTAGGTTAGTTGGCTTCTATAAAATTGCCCCTTGTGCATAGGGAATGGATGTGAAAATGGAATAACATAGAACTAGTGTGACCAGGTTATCGATGGTTGGCATGGAATTGGTGGGCAGAAGAGCCCTGTATCTCTAAACTATCTCTAAACCATGTAATTGCTTTGTCCTCAAGCTAACATTGTATCAGGAAACTGGAAAAAAAAGTCCCTGAAGATGACCTGATGTGCACCTCCAAGTCACTGGAGCTTCAGTAACTTCCACAAAATATGAAATACTCTGGAGCATGACCAGTGAGATCAACAATTGGAAAATTCAATTGAAGAACACCAGGAGAACCAACCAGAACAACAGTGAATAAGCAGGGATATCTTTCAAGTCATGCTATCACAAGAATCTGTGTTATTCACTTAAAAGCAAGTAAAATATCCCAAACCAAAATTGTCAAAAGGACATGCAGCAGAACTTTGCCTGGAGTTTAGTTTTAACTTTAATTTACACCAATTGGATGGAATAATATTTAATTAAAATAATAAAAACAGAAAATGCTGGAAAAAACTCTGTAGGTCAGGCAGTATTTATGGAGAGAGAATAATTCAAGTTTTGGATCTGGGACCCCTCAACAGAACTGAGAAAGAGGAAAACAACTTGCGTAGATGGTGCATCTTGGACGGCATGACTGATGGACTTGTTTCCATGCTGTATGACTCTAATGCGACAGTTAAGCTTCTTTATCTATCTAACGCACTTTTAACGTGTATAGTCCAGCCTATTGTGACATGCCATTTTTTGACATTCAATGTTTAATTAGGATTTTGACTGTACTTGTCTTTTATTGCTGTTTTGCAGCAAAATATTTGCAACGAGCAATAAAGAGTAATTGTGTTTTGCTGAAACTGCCCAGTAATATATTATGCATGAGGAGTTGTATATTACTATACATTTCAATTAATTTTCAGTCTTTATATATAAATTTTCAATTTCTCATTAGTTTCACATTGACATGAATTGTGAGGAATATTTCTGCTTGTAAAACGTCACACACATAATCCACTGTACCTTACAACCTTCACAGGCATGTACTCCATAATGGAACCCTGAAGCTTTATCACCGCATATTCGACATTCAACATTCACACCAGAAGTGGTGGCCTCCTCATTTGTAACTTTAGATTGTATAACTGATGGACTTGCAGCTTCCATTACATCTGAGAAAGAAATATACTATATTATAAACATAATTGATTCATAACATTAAAACAGTTACATAGTGGGTATTTGACTGTTACATTCATCATCACTTACTAATTAATTACTACTAAAGACACAAAGTGCTGGAGTAATTCAACAGTGTTGGAACAAAGGTGCCCAATCCAAAAGGTCACCCATCTATGTTCACCATAGATGCTGCTGGACCCACTGAAGTACTGCAGCACTTTGTGTCTTTTTTGTAAACCAGCATCTATTTCTACTTCTTCCTAATTAATTATTAATTGATTTACAAATATTTATTTCCCACATTTTACAGCTACTTTTCATTAAAGTGTGATCATTAGATAGCAAATTACTTTAAGGTGTTAACTGAAGAGTATGTTCACAGGGAAGCTCTGGGTTAATTCAAGGATGGAATGGGTAGTTAGCAAGGAGTGGGAACATGATTGTCAATAATCCGAAGAATTTATTAAGATAGTACAGACTAATTTATAAACTCACAAGGAAAAGCAAAGCTTTCTTTCTAATTGAAATGAACTATAACCCTGCAAGTTTTACTTTGAACGACTGTTTCCAAAAAAACTATTATGGTTGTAGGACAAAGTATTTGCACATAAAAGGAAAATAAAAGAAATCCAAATGGGACATGTAACTCAATTCCACGAGCAACACAAAGGGATATAAACACTATAATTATTCTAAATCTGATGGGATTGGGGGGGGGGGGGGGAAATGGTGCGAAGGGTAAAAGGCGAGTATTTTTATTTTTGCTGTTTCTGATGTGAATTATCAAAACTATACGAGAAGAACAAAACTTTAATATCTTTGGCACTTTGCATCACACTCCTCAAGCAAGACACAATGCAGCAAATAAAAATGCTTCTATTCTGTCCCAACAATAATTCTTTCCCCTCACTAAGATAATATTTAATTGTATCTCATTCAAATAGACCTCATTCACTTAGCATTCTTGTTCTTAAGAGTGGAGGCAAAGTGGAGTTGATGCCTTACAGCACCAGAGGTCCAGGTTTGATCCTGACTATGGGTGCTGTCAGTATGGAGTTTGTACATTCTCCCTGTGATCGCTTTGGTTTTCTCCAGATGCTGCGGTTTCCTCCTACACTCCAAAGTACAGGTTGGTAGGCTAATTGGCTTTGGTAAAATTGTCCCCAGTGCGTAGGGTAGTGTTAGTGTACGGGGTAATCTCTGGTCGGCGCGGACTAGGTGGACTGAAGGGCCCGTTTCCTCGCTGTATCCCTAATATCCCTAACATCATAGTGAGCTCAGTTTTATCTTCACTCAGCAGGTACACTGGCTGGACTATTAAGAAGATGGTGTATAATGCTCAAGAGAAGACATTTCCGTTTTTTGTCCAGATCAAAAAGCACTGATGCAATCATAAAGAAAGCACATCAGCACCTCTACTTCCTGAGAAGACTACGGAGAGTAGGTATGTCAAAGAGGACTCTCTCGAACTTCTACAGGTGTACAGTAGAGAGCATGCTGACTGGTTGCATTGTGGCTTGGTTCGGCAACCTGAGGGTCCAGGAGGGAAAAGGATGCAGAAAGTTGTAACCACTGCCTAGTCCATCATCGGCTCTGACCTCCCTACCATCGAAGGGATCTATCGCAGTCGCTGCATCAAAAAGGCAGCCAACATCATCAAGGACCCACACCAACCTGGCAAAGCACTCATCTCACCGCTACCATCGGGCAGAAGGTTCAGGAGCCTGAAATCTGTTACATCCAGGTTCAGGAACAGCTTCTTCCCCACAGCCATCAGGCTATTAAACTCGCTAACAAACAGACTCTGAATTGTAACAGCCTGTTGCACTTTATCTGCTTATTTATGTGTATATTGAACTGAACTGTTCTGTATGTTTGCTTACAATACTCTGTTGTGATGCAGCAAGCAAGAATTGCATTGTCCTATCTGGGACACATGACAATAAACTCTCTTGACTTGATAATTAACATCCATAATGGTCAGTTAGCTCAAATAAGGCTGAGAACCAATTCCTGTCTTTTTTTTTGGTATCACTACTTATAGTAAATTGCAATTTTATGAAACAAATTGAATATTTCTACTTGCTCTGGAACCATTTTTACCTTTCTCTCCGAGGCATGTCATTGGTGCCATTGTATATTAATGTTCTGCTGTACTAGAACCAAATCTACTGCCATGATCAACATATGCAGATTATATAATATACATTCCTTCTCTCCAGAGATGCTGCCTGTCCGACTGAGTTACCCCAGCATTTTGTGTCTACCTATGCAGATCACAAGTCTCTTATTTGGCTATGAGAAATGAGCATTTTACCTCAATGGCCCAGCACATCCTTTTGCGAGTCATTTAAATATTTTTCTAATCGCAGTACACTTTTATAGGATCACACTCAGTAAGAAGTTCAAATGTCATAAAGACGACAAATTTCCAAAATTAATAGTAATTAAGAAAACCACTTTTGAAAGGTCTCGACCCGAAACGTCACCCATTCCATCTCTCCAGAGATGCTGCCTGTCCCGCTGAGTTACTCCAGAATATTGTGTCTATAGCCACGTTTGTTAATGTGCTTCAATTATCTATCTATATAAAGCTTCATGTAAACAGTACACCAGTAAATGCCATCTTCCAATAAGCAGCTAATCAAAAATATTGGAATATGTCAAATCATGTATAAAAAATGTTTCTCCAAGTATACAGGTAGGTAGCATGAAAATACTTCTTATCCTCAAATGATCATGAAGTTGGAGCACTGTTAATAAACGATACCAAAAACAGCAATAATACTCTTGTCATAGCAATGTCCAATATGATTTCATTACCTGTTTGAAAACTGGAAGCTATTTCAGCATCTGGTTCCACAGTTTCATATTTTGCAGTCTTCGAATCCATCCCATCATTCCCCACTTCTTCAAAATCTGATGACACATTCTATGGCTTTTCCATGACCTATTGCCCTTTTCTTCATTATATCCTTGAGTCATATCCTTGATGAGTACATTGCTGACACAAACGCAAAGTGATCACGGCTCTGATACAAAACATTCATTGACCTGATAAGATACAAAGGCATAATTTTAGAACAAGTTTCTTTTAACAAATATGTACAGCTGAATCTGGGTTTGGACAAAGATGTGATTCTTTAAAAAGATTACTTTCAGTTCTTCAATTGGATCAATTCCATCTTTTCTAACCTTATTTTAGTCAAATATGTCAATGAACAGTTCCAGCAGCCAAATTGCTCCGGTGCTGCCTGCGTGGAGCTTACAAATTCTCCCTATGACTGTGTGGGTTTCCGACTTCCTCCTAAGGTTGATCAATTGGCTACTGTAAATTGCACTTCGTGTCGGTAAATGGCAGAAGAATCAATTAGTTGATGGGAATGAAAGCGAGAAAAGAGGTTAAGAGGAAATAATGGGTGAATGGCTATCAGTGGAATGCTTCAAGAACTAGATGGTCGGAAAGGCATTTTAGGTCATGAGGAAGTATGTAACATGAAACTAATCTACATACAAGTTTGTGCATCATTTCTAATGAAAACACAAGTCATGATCAGTGATTCTTCATGTCCCAATGTGAAAATGCTGACAGATCTGTGTTTACACAACCACCCATTACCTAATTTCAGAAGCAGCTGTACACAGGCACATGTCAACAGTCTACAGAGCTCTTAAAAACTCTAGACTGAAGTGTTAAACAATTTTATTATACAGGTGCAGTAACTCAGCGGGTCAGGCAACATATCTGGATAAGGGTCTCGACCCGAAACGTCACCTATTCCTTTTCTCCAAAGTCCCGCTGAGTTACTCCAGCATTGTGTGTGTATCCCCGTTGATGACTGGTGCCTGGCTTTCGCCGGCACCGAGGGGGGTTAACCGATAGTCACTGGATAAGGCGAGAGGTGCAGCTGACGGTCCCCAGCCCGTCGGGGAACAGGTTCCTCGGGAGTTGGAGCAGACTTGATCTGGAGTTAGTGCTTCTTCTCCGCGCTGGCTGTAAGCCTGGGGCCGCCACTGCTCCGGGCCAGTGCCCCGTCAACATTCGGAAGAGGACGGGAACGGTCCAGTAGCAATTCAACAGCGTTTGCAGCGCCGGAGACTCGGGTTCAATCCTGACTAGGAATGAAACGCAGGTCTGTACACATGCAGCAGCTCAGCTGGAGAGAATTTCTCTCCGCTGGTCCAGTCTCTCCTCCTGTCTCCCACTCGCATCTGCCCCCTCTTTCCCGCTGTTACACCCCGGTCTTCCGCTACCTGGCACCCCCAATCCTCAGATTAAATATATTTTTACACATAAATTATGAATAAAGATTAGAAAATGTTTCAAACACGTAATATTTTCTTATTCCAGTAGCAAACACATTAAGGAATGAATGAAAATAATAAATTCTTTAACTTATTGAATATCTCATAATTTCAGATTAGTGAACTGAAATAGAACTGGGACTGTGTAAGTAGTGTGTGAACAGCAGAACAAGAAAGGAAGCTATTGAGTTGACAGAATTCTAGATTAATTAATTGGTAGAATAGTTAACAATTTATACAGTTTATACAACCAGTGCTCCATTCACTTTCTCTTTATCACAAATTACCTTTGACAAATCCCATGATTCCTTGCATTTTTCCAAATACAGAACTTGTTTATTGTGCCCCAACAATTCAATACGATGCAGATGAGGTGATTAAGTTTAAAAAAATCTGGGCTGTGCAAAACTATATGGCAGTGCCGTCTATTAATACAAAAAGACCTCCAAGGATATGAATGGAAAAGGACATGACAAGTGGAAAATAATGTGGAAAAGTGCAAGGTCACTGCCTTGGCAAAAAAAGAGCAAAGCTGAGTATTTTTAAATGGTGGGAGATTGAAAGATGGTGTCCAGAGAAACCTGGGTGTCCTTGTACACAAATTACTAAAAGTTAATCAGAACGCAATTGGGGAAAAAAAAGAGGTATCTTGCTAGAAATTATAATATAGTGATCTAGAGAAACTTCACCTTGAACAGTGTGTCCACGTCTAGTCTTCCTACCAAAGGAAGGATATATTTGCTCTGATAGGAGCAAGTGTAGGGAGCAATAAAGGTTCACCAGATTGATTCCTGAGACAATGGGTTTGCCAAATGACGAGAAAGCTGGATATGTCATGGTAAGCGAATCACTTCCTCACACCCCAAAACCGTTCTATCATCAAGACACCAAGTTAAGCATATGATAGAATGGATTCCATTTGCTTGAATGAGTACATCTCCAACAACATGCAATATATTGTACATTATCTATGAGAAAGCAGCCCACTTGATTGATGGTCCATTTTACTTAAGACTAACATGTCAAGTGCCACCTATTTAAAGGACAGAAACAAAGTGTCAAACACATGAATTATTGGGCTGAATTGTACCCTTCTTCAACCAGTAAAACAGAGAATGGCAACGGACCCCTCATGGGTCAGCTCTGAATTCCATGCCTGTGCATTGAACGGGAAGATCAGAGATGAGTTGGAATTCAGATCCAAGTGCACAAGACTTCCCACTGGATTTGGTGTAAAGTCTTGCACTGTACCACTGTCGTTATGAGCTGAGGGAAGAGATGCAATTTATTTTTGCCCCCTCAACTTCAAGCAGTAATTTGCAAGAGGTCACTGATTTTGAGTAAATATAAAATTAGATGCAATCATGTGATTTATTATATATTACCACTTAATTTCAATCAATTTAGAATTCTTCTAGATATTTGTAATTACATTTTAAAAAGTTAATGTTTTGATTTGATTCCCTCAGCTCATAACGACAGTGGTGCAGTGCAAGAGTTTACACCAAGTCCAGTGGGAAGTCTTGTGCACTTGGATCTGATTTCCAACTCAAAAACCACAGGTTTACGTATGACTAAAACGTAGTAAAATAGTGAATTGAAGATATTGAAAATTGGATACAAAATGTTAAAGAATATACAGTCCATGTAATTTCCTATAGGTTTTAATTGTATAAATCTAGTGAGCCATGTTTCCTGTCCAAAGGTGTTCTGACCAGAGGTGTTGTGAAGCACATTTGATGGATAGGATAGAATTGTTTTTAAGATTGCTTGCGTGGCCTTGTACTAATAATCCCATACTAGCATATTACTATATTCAGCAATTTAAAAAAAGATGTCAAACTATTTATGCAACTCAAGTATCCTTCAATTAATTACTATGCTAGTGGTGAAGTGTCATTATGATTTTTTTTTCTGTTGGAATTACAACAGAACTTCTTAAATCAACAACCAACCTGCCAGTTTTAGGTTCAGTTCGAAAAATCATTCAGTTAGTGATCTTGGTACAGTTGAATTTAAGATCTTTGAAAAAGGAATACAATTATGGTTCATATTAATTCTACATTCAGCACAAGCCCTACACAACAGACTAAAATAAGATCAAATTTCTGACTACATTTACAATTAATGTGTTATTAGCAAAAATCGTAACATTAAGACCACTGGAACATAATAACCAATGGAGCAGAATCATTCTTTCAACTTTCTGCACTTGTAAGCCTTGTTATAAGACAAAAGAGCAACTAAAATGTAATTACTTCCACAAATCAGTAATACATAAAATTGTACAGGGCTGGTAACAATTACTATACCTTTGTCTCTAACCATGTTTAGTTTACACCAACTATGGGGTAAAACAATGGATGCTTCTAATCCAAAATAAATATAAGGTAGACAAAAGTGCTGGAGAAACTCAGCGGGTGCAGCAGCATCTATGGAGCGAAGGAAATAGGCAACGTTTCGGGCCGAAACCCTTCTTCAGACTGATGTAGGGTGGGGGGGTCGGGGGGGGTGGGGAGAAGAAAGGAAAAAGGAAGAGGAGCCCGAGGGCTGAGGGAGAGCTGATAAGGGGAGGAGACAGCAAGGGCTACCGGAAATTGGAGAATTCAATGTTTATGCCGCTAGGGTGCAGACTGCCCAAGGAGGTGCAATAGGAGGTGCTGCTCCTCCAATTTCCGGTGGTGCTCACTCAGGCCATGGAGGAGGCCCAAGACAGAGAGGTCGGATTCGGAATGGGAGGGGGAGTTGAAGTGCTGAGCCACCGGGAGTGCTATCTAGTTTCTCCAAATGTACACAATACATTCTATGTAGAATTTAATCTACTTTAATTAAACTAGTATCATATCAGCATTTCATTTGGCTGAAACCTAAAATCTATTGCAATGGTATGAACGATAATGGCAAGTTGAATACAGTTGAATTATTTTATATCCTTTTAGTCTGATTTTGAACATATTTTTCTCCATATTTGTTATTCAACCTTGAACATGGACATGGACACTGTGCAAAAAGGTTGTTCAGTGTTCTAGCACAGAAGTTTTATTTCAAATGAGCAAACAAAAAATATGTGTGTTATATCAATACATTTAACATTACATTGGTAAGGATGCCAGGGTGAAAAAAAAAGAATAAAATTGCTAAATACCTAGCTTTTACCTTCCAAACTATTTTTTTTTATCTTTTAAAATATTTAAAAATCAATTCCAACTTTAATCCCTTAAACCCAAACCATTAACAATTCATTGTATTACAACGGACGATTGAAATCGCGAGCTTCTGAAATACAGCATAAATTTATAGCTTTAAGTACATTTTTAATAGAACCACATAATAACATGTTGCATTACTCCGCTTCCAATCCTGTCATCAGATCTGATGGCTAATGCTTGGTCCTATTCCAAAGTTTATTTTGTGAATCATTTTAACAACAAATTTCTTGGAACCCTCTCTACAGCAGGATTATAAACATGACCAAAATCATGGGCTATGAGGAAAACTGCAATGAATCAACATCAGTAAACGTTTTATACATTTTTTGAGAATGGCACTTTGAGGTATCCTTTAATTCACCATCTTTTAAAAAGCCCAATTTTATACTAATGGTATGTTAATTGCATGCCAATAAAAATTAATTTGTCCTATTTGATATCGGAAGAGCTCTGCACTTCACTAATCATGAACCACCATGACTATGACATACCCGGTAAAATCATTAGTAGCATTCTAAGTGATACAAGTAACACTTTTCCTCCATTGTCAGAGTGAGGCGAAACGCAAGTTGGAGGAACAGCATCTCATATTTCACTTGGGCAGCTTACGCTCAGTGGTATGAACATTGATTTATCTCACTTCAGGGAGCCCCGACATTCCCTCTCTCTCTCCATCCCTCCCCCACCCAAGTCGCACTAACTTCTCATTTTCACCCTAAAAACAGCTTACAATGGCCTATTTCCATTATCATCGTTACTTTTATACATATCTTTCATTCATTGTTCTTTATCTCTCCACATCACCATCTATATCTCTCTCGTTTCCCTTATCCTTAACCAGTCTGAAGAAGGCTCAACCCGAAACGTCACCCATTTCTTCTCTCTAGAGATGCTGCCTGTCCCGCTGAATTCATCCAGCTTTTTATGTCTATCTTTGGTTTAAACCAGCATCTGCAGTTCCTACTTACACACTTAAAATAAGAGGTGGTAATCCAAAGAAACTGAGATAATAAAAGTCACAATAGTCATTTGAATGCTTAATGAAGTTTAAAGACTTGTATCTCAAATATTTAAGAAAGAACTGCAATTGCTGGAAAAATCGAAGGTAGACAAAATTGCTGGAGAAACTCAGCGGGTGAGGCAGCATCTATGGAGCAAAGGAATAGGTGACGTTTCGGGTCGAGACCCTTCTTTGGACTGATGTGGGGGTGGGGTGGGGCGGGAAGAAGAAAGGAAGAGGCGGAGACAGTAGACTGTGGGAGAGCTGGGAAGGGGAGGGGAAGGAGAGAGGAAGCAAGGACTATCTGAAATTGGAGAAGTCAATGCTCATTCAATTCAATTCAATTCAATTCCTTTATTGTCATCTTGCAAGCAACAGTTGTGCAGTGCAAAACGAGAAGACGTTTCCCAGGGAATACCGGAGCATCGCACATGAAGTTTAAAACATTTCACACATACTGCTGGGGTGTAAACTACCCAAGCGAAATATGAGGTGCTGCTCCTCCAATTTGCGGTGGGACTCATTCTGGCCATGGAGGAGGCCCAAGACAGGAAGGGATTGGGAGGGGGAGTTGAAGTGCTGAGCCACCGGGAGATCAGTTGGGTTAATGCGAACTGAGCGGAGGTGTTGGGCGAAGCGATCGCCAAGTCTGCACTTGGTCTCACCGATGTAGAGCAGTTGACACCTAGAACAGCGATTGCAATAGATGAGGTTGGAGGAGGTGCAGGTGAACCTCTGCCTCACCTGGAAAGACCGCTTGGGTCCTTGAATGGAGTCGAGGAGGGAGGTAAAGCGACAAGTGTAGCATTTCCTGCGGTTGCAAGGGAAAGTACCAGGGGAGGGGGTGGCTTGGGTTGGAAGGGACGAATTGACCAAGGAGTTACGGAGGGAGCGGTCTCTGCGGAAAGCCGAAAGGGTAGAAGATGGGAAGATGTGGCCAACGGTGGGATCCCATTGGAGGTGGCGAAAATGTTGGAGGATTATCTGTTGTATGTGACGGCTGGTAGGGTGGAAGGTGAGGACAAGGGAGACTCTGTCCTTGTTACGAGTGGGGGGAGATGAGGAGTGAGAGCGGAGCTACGGGATATAGAGGAGACCCTTGTGAGAGCCTCATCTATAGTCGAAGAGGAGAACCCCTCTATTAAGTCCCGTTCCCTAAAGAATGAGGACATCTCCGATGCCCTGGTTTGGAACACCTCATCCTGGGTGCAGATGCGGTGTAGACGGAGGAATTGGGAGTAGGGGATAGAGTCCTTACAGGAAGCAGGGTGGGAAGAAGTGTAGTCCAGAGAGCCATGGGAGTCAGTGGGTTTGTAGATGTCGGTCAGTAGTCTGTTACCTGCGATGGAGATAGTGAGGTCTAGAAACAGCAGGGAGATGTAGCTCAAATATGTTACTATTCACTCACAAATAAGATTAATTTTAAAGGATACAGAGGCAATTTAGAATCATGGCAAAGAAAAACAAATAAAATTTGCACATGACTAGAATCCAAATAAAAAATTGTAAGAAGTGCAAAATGGGCAACAGGTGGAAAGAGTTGGGATCATGGAGACATGGCTCCAGGGTGACCAAGGCTGGGAGCTGAACATCCAGGGATATTCAATATTCAGGAGGGATAGAAAGGAAAAGGAGGTGGGGTAGCGTTGCTGATTAGAGAGGAGATTAACACAATGGAAAGGAAGGACATTAGTTTCGAGGATGTGGAATCGGTATGGGTAGAGCTGCGAAACACTAAGGGGCAGAAAACGCTGGTGGGTGTTGTGTACAGGCCACCTAACAGTAGTAGTGAAGTTGGAGATGGTATCAAACAGGAAATTAGAAATGCGTGCGACAAAGGCAAAACAGTTATAATGGGTGACTTCAATCTACATATAGATTGGGTGAATCAAATTGGCAGGGGTGCTGAGGAAGAGGATTTCTTGGAATGTATGCGGGATAGTTACCTAAATCAACATGTAGAGGAACCAACGAGAGAGCAGGCTATTTTAGACTGGGTATTGTGTAATGAGGAAGGGTTAGTTAGCAGTCTTGTTGTACGTGCCCCCTTGGGCAAGAGTGACCATAATATGGTTGAGTTCTTCATTACGATGGAGAGTGACATTGTTAATTCAGAAACAATGGTTCTGAACTTAAAGAAAGGTAACTTTGAGGGTATGAGACGTGAATTGGCCAAGATTGACTGGCAATTAATTCTAAAAGGGTTGACGGTGGATATGCAATGGAAGACATTTAAAGACTGCATGGATGAACTACAAAAATTGTTCATCCCAGTTTGGCAAAAGAATAAATCAGGGAAGGTAGTGCATCCGTGGATAACAAGGGAAATCAGGGATGGTATCAAAGCGAAGGATGATGCGTACAAATTAGCCAGAAAAAGCAGCATACTGGGAGAAATTCAGAGACCAGCAGAGGAGGACAAAGGGCTTAATTAGGAAAGGAAAAATAGATTATGAAAGAAAACTGGCAGGGAACATAAAAACTGACTACAAAAGTTTTTATAGGTATGTGAAAAGAAAGAGATTAGTTAAAACAAATGTAGGGCCCTTGCAGTCAGAAACAGGTGAGTTGATCATGGGGAACAAGGATATGGCGGACCAATTGAATAACTACTTTGGTTCCGTCTTCACTAAGGAAGACATAAATAATCTGCCGGAAATAGCAGGGGACCGCGGATCAAAGGAGTTGGAGGAATTGAGTGAAATCCAGGTTAGTCGGGAAGTGGTGTTGGGTAAATTGAATGGATTAAAGGCCGATAAATCCCCAGGGCCAGATAGGCTGCATCCCAGAGTACTTAAGGAAGTAGCTCCAGAAATAGTGGATGCATTAGTAATAATCTTTCAAAACTCTTTAGATTCTGGAGTGGTTCCTGAGGATTGGCGTAACATAATGTAACCCCACTTTTTAAGAAGGGAGGGAGAGAGAAAACAGGGAATTACAGACCAGTTAGTCTAACATCGGTAGTGGGGAAACTGCTAGAGTCAGTTATTAAAGATGGGATAGCAGCACATTTGGAAAGTGGTGAAATCATTGGACAAAGTTAGCATGGATTTACGAAAGGTAAATCATGTCTGACGAATCTTATAGAATTTTTCGAGGATGTAACTAGTAGCGTGGATAGGGGAGAACCAGTGGATGTGGTGTATCTGGACTTCCAGAAGGCTTTCGACAAGGTCCCACATAAGAGATTAGTATACAAACTTAAAGCACATGGCATTGGGGGTTCAGTATTGATGTGGATAGAGAACTGGCTGGCAAACAGGAAGCAAAGAGTAGGAGTAAACGGGTCCTTTTCACAATGGCAGGCAGTGACTAGTGGGGTACCGCAAGGCTCAGTGCTGGGACCCCAGCTATTTACAATATATATTAATGATCTGGATGAGGGAATTGAAGGCAATATCTCCAAATTTGCGGATGACACTAAGCTGGGGCGCAGTGTTAGCTGTGAGGAGGATGCTAGGAGACTGCAAGGTGACTTGGATAGGCTGGGTGAGTGGGCAAATGTTTGGCAGATGCAGTATAATGTGGATAAATGTGAGGTTATCCATTTTGGTGGTAAAAACAGGAAAGCAGACTATTATCTAAATGGTGGCCGACTAGGAAAAGGGGAGATGCAGCGAGACCTGGGTGTCATGGTACACCAGTCATTGAAAGTAGGCATGCAGGTGCAGCAGGCAGTGAAGAAAGCGAATGGTATGTTAGCTTTCATATCAAAAGGATTTGAGTATAGGAGCAGGGAGGTTCTACTGCAGTTGTACAGGGTCTTGGTGAGACCACACCTGGAGTATTGCGTACAGTTTTGGTCTCCAAATCTGAGGAAGGACATTATTGCCATAGAGGGAGTGCAGAGAAGGTTCACCAGACTGATTCCTGGGATGTCAGGACTGTCTTATGAAGAAAGACTGGATAGACTTGGTTTATACTCTCTAGAATTTAGGAGATTGAGAGGGGATCTTATAGAAACTTACAAAATTCTTAAGGGGTTGGACAGGCTAGATGCAGGAAGATTGCTCCCGATGTTGGGGAAGTCCAGGACAAGGGGTCACAGCTTAAGGATAAGGGGGAAATCCTTTAAAACCGAGATGAGAAGAACTTTTTTCACACAGAGAGTGGTGATTCTCTGGAACTCTCTGCCACAGAGGGTAGTCGAGGCCAGTTCATTGGCTATATTTAAGAGGGAGTTAGATGTGGCCCTTGTGGCTAAAGGGATCAGAGGGTATGGAGAGAAGGCAGGTACGGGATACTGAGTTGGATGATCAGCCATGATCATATTGAATGGCGGTGCAGGCTCGAAGGGCCGAATGGCCTACTCCTGCACCTAATTTCTATGTTCTATGTTTCTAAGATGGATGGAACCAGGGGCAAGAGCACAGGGTTTCTGGTGGGAACAGAAATTAATGGATATTTCTTCCCAATCTGGGAACTGAATATTCAAGGGTATACGTCCTATCGAAAAGACAGACAGGTGGGCAGAGGGGGTGGGGTAGCTCTGTTGGTGAGGAATGAAATCCAGTCCCTTGCGAGGGGTGACATAGAATCAGGAGATGCAGAGTCAGTATGGATAGAAGTGAGGAATTGTAAGGATAAAAAGACCTTAATGGGAGTTATCTACAGGCCTGGATATAGGGTGCAAGTTGAATCAAGAGTTAATATTCGCTTGTCGCAAAGGTAATGCTACGGTTGTTATGGGAGATTTCAACATGCAGGTAGACTGGGAAAATCAGGTTGGTACTGGACCCCAAGAAAGGGAGTTTGTGGAGTGCCTCCATGATGGATTCTTAGAACAGCTTGTACTGGAGCTCACAGGGGAAAAGGCAATTTTGGATTTAGTGTTGTGCAATGAATCGGATTTGATAAGGGAACTCGAGGTAAAGGAGCCATTAGGTGCTAGTGACCATTATATGAGAAGTTTTAAGCTAAAATTTGAGAGGGAGAAGGGAAAATCGGAAGTGTCAGTATTACAGTAGAACAAAGGGGACTATGGAGCCATGAGGGAGGAGCCAGAGGATTGGGTAACTTTTAAAGCAACAGAAGATAACTATAAAGGCAATACGGGGAGAAAAGATGAGGTACGAAGGTAAGCTAGCCAAGAATATAAAGGAGGATAGCAAAAGCTTCATTAGGTAAGTGAAGAGGAAAAAATTAGTTAAGACCAAAGTTGGACACTTGAAACAGGTGAATTTATTATGGCGAACAAGGAAATGGCAGAGGAGTTGAACAGGTATTTTGGATCTGTCTTCACTAAGGAGGACACAAACAATCTCCCTGATATAGTAGTGGCCAGAGGATCTGGGGTGACGGAGAAACTGAAGGAAATCCACATTAGGCAGGAAATGGTGTTGGATAGACTGATGGGACTGATAAATCCCTAGGGCCTGATAGTCTGCATCCCAGGGTACTGAAGGAAGAGGCTATAGAAATCGTGGACGCATTGGTGATCATTTTCCAACGTTCTATAGATTCAGGATCAGTTCCTGTGGATTGGAGGTTAGCTAATGTTATCCCACCTTTTAAGAAAGGCGGGAGAGAGAAAACAGAGAATTATTGACCAGTTAGCCTGACATCGGTGGTGGAGAAGATACTGGAGTCAATTATAAAAGATGAAATAGCGGCACATTTGGATAGCAGTAACAGGATCAGTCCGAGTCAGCATGGATTTATGAAGGGGGAAATCATGCTTGACTAATCTTCTGGAATTTTTTGAGGATGTAACTAGGAAAATGGACAAGGGAGAGCCAGTGGATGTAGTGTACTTGGACTTTCAGAAAGCATTTGATAAGGTCCCACATAGGAGATTAGTGGGACAAATTAGAGCACATGGTATTGGGGGTAGGGTGCTGACATGGATAGAAAATTGGTTGGCAGACAGGAAACAAAGAGTAGGGATTAATGGGTCCCTTTCAGAAGGGCAGGCAGTGACTAGTGGGGTACCACAAGGCTCGGTGCTAGGACTGCAGCTATTTACAAAGTAACATTAGCAAATTTGCAGAAAACACAAAGCTGGGTGGCAGTATGAACTGTGAGAGGATGCTATGAGGATGCAGCGTGACATGGACAGGTTGGGTGAGTGGGAAGATATAGTTTAATGTGGATAAATGTGAGGTTATCCACTTTGGCAGCAAAAACAGGAAGGCAAATTATTATCTGAATGGTGTCACGTTGGAAAAAGGGGAAGTAAAAAGAGATCTGGGGGTCCTTGTACATCAGTCACTGAAAGTAAGCATGATGGTGCAGCAGGCAGTGAAGAAAGCGAATGGCATGTTGGCGTTCATAACAAGAGGAGTTGATAATAGGAGCAAAGAGGTCCTTCTGCAGTTGAACAGGGCCTTAGTGAGACCACACCTGGAGTATTGTGTGCAGTTTTGGTCTCCAAATTTGAGGAAGGACATTCTTGCTATTGAGGGAGTGCAGCGTAGGTTCACAAGGTTAATTCCCGGGATGGCAGGACTGTCATATGTTGATAGAATGGAGTGGCTGGGCTTGTATACTCTGGAATTTAGAAGGATGAGAGGAGATCTTATTGAAACATATAAGATTATTAAGGGATTGGACACGCTAGAGGCAGGCCCTGTGCGAGATAACCACTGATGAGGAGTTTGCACAGTAATCAACCAGAACCAAACATGTTCCCGATGTTGGGAGAGTCCAGAACCAGGGGCCACAGTTTAAGAATAAGGGGGAGGCCATTTAGAATGGAGATGAGGACAGACTTTTTCACCCAGAGCTGTGAACCTGTGGAATTCTCTGCCTCAGTAGGCAGTGGAGGCCAATTCTCTGGATGCTTTCAAGAGAGGGTTAGATGGAGCTCTTCAAGATAGTGGAGTCAGGGGATATGGTGAGAAGGCAGGAATGGGGTACTGAATGTGGATGATCAGCCATGATCAGTGAATGACGGTGCTGGCTCAACAGGCCGAATGGCTTACTACTGCACCTATTGTCCGTTGTCTATCTTCACTTGAAAAAAGTTGCTGCTTGTCCAATTCTATAAATTCGGCAACATTGACAGTTTGGAGACAATGGCAAACTCACGGCGGATGCTATCAATTTAGTCACACAGTACGGAAACAGCCCTTTGTCCAAACTGACCAAGAGAGGGAGAGAGGAGACTCCATCATAGTGATACAGCATGGAAACAGGCCCTTCGGCTCATCTTGCCCACACCGACCAACATGTCCCATCTACATTAGTCCCATTTGCTTGTTTGGCCCATGTCCCTCTAAACCTGTCCTATCCAAGTCCAATCTGTCTATGTCTTTTAAATGCTGTTACAGTACCTGTCTCAACTACCTCTTCTGGCAGCTCGTTCCATACACCCACCTCCCTGCGTAATTCACCCTGTCTATTTCCTCATGATTTTGTGCACCTCTATAAGATAGTCATAGAGTGATACAGCATGGAAACAGGCTCTTTGGCCCAACCAGCCAACATGTCCTAGCTACACTGGTCCTACCTCCCTGCGTTTGGCCCATATCCCTCCAAACCTACCCTATCCATGTATCATCACTCGCCCCTCATCCTCCTGCGTTCCAAGGAATAGAGTCCGAGCCGGTCCAACCTTTCCCTGTAGCTCAGGGCCTCGAGTCGTGGCAGCATCCCTGTAAATGTTTAGATTAGCGGCATCCTTCCTGTAGCTGTGGCAGGATGACCAACACTGAACACAATAGTGTAAGTGTGGCCTGACTATTTACACGGTGAACCTGACCATTTGTAGTTGCCAAGTTACAAGTGTATGGAATCAGATCAAATCCGAGACCACAATCAGAAATATTTAACCATCCCCAGAAGAGCCATTGAGAAATGCACCAGCATCTCAGCAGTCGATGCTCAGTGTGAAGGCTGTTGGAGTGTAGTACGGAGCTTGTACGTTCTCCCCTAACCTGCGTGGGTTTTCTCCGGGCTCTCTGGTTTCCTCCTCGACTCCAAAGACGTACAGGTTTGTAGGTTAATTGGCTTGGTATGAGTGTAAATTATCCCTAGTGTGTGTTGGATAGTGTTAGTGTGCGGGTACGCTGGTCGGTACGGACTCCGTGGGCCGAAGGGCCTGTTTCCACGCTGTATCTCTAAACAAAACTAAACCAGTGTGTGGGAAGGAACTGCTGATGCTGGTTTAAACCGAATATAGACACAAGAAGCTGGAGTACATTTTGGGTCGAGACTCTTCTCAGACTAGTCGTTAGCCCGAAAAGTCACCCATTCCTTCTCTCCAGAGATGCGGCCTGTCCCACTGAGTTACTCCAGCATTTTGTGTTAAACGAAACCACAATGTGGCCATTCAGTGCATAACAATTCAAGCATTGGATTCAGGGGGGGGAATAGAAATCCTGCATTCTTCTTCTTTCTTGTGGCGTGCACAGCCTAAAGTTGTTGGACAACTTGTTCTATTTGATTTTCCGTTTGTGCACGTCGAGTTGATTGCATTAGTCGAAACAGGGCAGACCACGTGAAGGTTGCAATCTTCCACCCCAATCCTGCATTCACTACACAGAATAGTGGTGGTGTAACTTTTAATTGCCTTTATTAACAAAATGAAAGATAAACTGCAGAAAAATCTCTTTACAGCAGAAATTTACAAAATGGAGTTAACTGTACAAAACAAACCATCCGATCTGAACGCCGGGTTTGAGAAGCCTTCATTGACACTCCTGGGTCCTGTGTCTCAACAACTGAAGCTTCAAGCCAACAAACACCACTAAACTGGTGGGTCAACTGTGAACGGTTCCCTTTGGCAGAGAGACGCATCTCAAACACAAATCACAACTTAATCCAACGCGATCTTGGCTCCTGTTCCTCAAAGCATAAGACTCGAGTCTCCAGCAGCTTCAGAAATCCTAAGGCAGAAAAGATGAGAACTGGAGAGGAGTATTCAGAGTCAAGGTAGCACAAATATCTTAAGTGCACTTTTACTTTAGCTTAGAGATGCTGGAAACAGGGCCTTCAGCCCACCAAGTCCACGCCGAACAGCGAACCCCGCACACTAACACTATCCTAGACACACTAGGGACAATTTACAATCTTTACCGAAGCCAATTAACCTGCAAACCAGACCTGGGTTCGATCCTGACCTCCGGTGCTGTCAGCGTGGAGTTTGCACGTTCCACTGTGGGTTTCCTCCCACACCTCAAAGACTTGCGGGTTTGTAGGTTCATGGGCTTCTGTAAATTGCCCTTAAATGTGTAGGGAGTGGATGAGAAAATTGGATAACATCGAACCAGTGTGAACAACGGGTAATCCATGGTCGGCGCGGACTCGGGGGACCGAAGGGCCTGTTTCCACGCTGTATCTCTAAACTTTAAAAAACAACAAAAAGTAAAAGTATATTTTCAGGCAGATGACAAAAACCTGACTGTATTGTCGAGAACTACTTCACACTACACTATGGGGAAATATGAAGCTCTCCAAATAATACCAGCATGATCATAGTTTAAGATTGAGACAGACAGGTATTTTGTGTGCTTAGTTTAGAGATACAGTGCAGAAACAGGCCCTTCGGCCCACTGGGTCCACACTGAGCAGCGATCCCCGCACATTAACACTATCCCACACACTCTAGGGACAATTTTTACATTTACCAAGCCAATGAACCTACATACCTGTACGTCTTTGGAGTGTGGGGAGGAAACCAAAGATCTCGGAGAAAACCGACGTGGAGAACGTACAAACTCCGTACAGACATCACCCATAGTGGGGATCACTCTGGAGCTTAGAAGGATGAGAGGGTATCTCATTGAGACATATAAGATTGTTAAGGGCTTGGACACGCTAGAGGCAGGACACGTTCCCCTTGTTGGGGGAGTCCAGAACCAGGGCCCACAGTTTAAGAATAAGGAGTAAGCCCTTTAGAACGGAGACGAGGAAACACTTTTTCTCACAGAGAGTGGTGAGTCTGTGGAATTCTCTGCCTCAGAGGGCGGTGGAGGCAGGTTCTCTGGATGCTTTCAAGAGAGAGCTAGATAGGGCTCTTAAAAATAGCGGAGTCAGGGTATATGGGGAGAAGGCAGCAACGGGGTACTGATTGTGGATGATCAGCTATGATCACATTGAATGGCGGTGCTGGCTCGAAGGGTCAAATGGCCTACTCCTGCATCTATTGTCTATTGTCTAAACTCGGGTCTCTGGCGCTGCAAGGCAGCAACTCCACCGCTGCGCCACTATGCATAGTGCATTCACCATGGTGAATTAAAGGGATTAAGCACAAAGGACAGCTGAATGGAAGTTACACTGGGGAAGAGGGGAGAGAGCAGAACGACACGTTATCATCTACAGTAACTTACGTCAATGTCTAGGATGGTCGAGTCGAAAAGGTCCTGCAACAGCCCAGCTCTTCCCCGTCTGCTCATGGGTCCTTGCTGAAAGGCACAGAAAGGTCAGGCAAAGCTGGGGCAAGTGCACACGCAACAGGCAGAGAGACCTTCACCCAACTGCATGGGACAAGGCAGGTAAAGAGGCGACAGAAAAGAGATTTCTCCCCTAAAACACGTATTCAGCTTTCCCCTCCCTTCTCAAAGCTCGACCCCACCTTCCAAATTATTCCCAATCCTTCAGCTTGCTGCCTTTGTTCTCAGTTCGGTCCGTCAGTTGGTGTGTGTGCCCTCAAATTTACACTGAGATAGGATGGCACAATGGCGCAGCGGTAGAGTTATCTCCTTGTAATAGCGCTGGTGCTAGAGACAGTGGCAGTGTGCGGGGAATCGCTGGTCAGCACAGGCTCGGTGGGCTGACGGGCCTGTGTCTAAACTAAATTAGCTGCACAAGACAAGGCAGGTAAACACGTGACATCAAAGGGATTTCTCCGAAATCTCTGGTGTTCAGCTTTCCCCTCCCTTATCAATGCATGACCCACTTCTGGATTGTTCCCAATTCTTCTGTGTACGAGTCCTCACATTTATACAGATCTTGTGCTGGTCTCGAGCTGAAGGCCAGACTCTGACTCTTTGCTGGTACAAGGGTGGCAAGGTGACGCAGCAGTAGAGTTACTGCCTCACAGCACCAGAGAACCGGGTTCGTTCCTGATTACGGGCGCTGTCTGTGCGGAGTTTGCACGTTCTCCCCGTGACCTGCGTGGGTTTTCTCCAGGTACTCTGGTTTCCTCCCACATTCCAAAGATGTACAAGTTTGTGGGGCAATTAGCTTAATACAATTGCAAATGGTCCCTAGTCAGAGTAGGGTCATGTTAGTGTGCGGGGGTCGATGATCAGCATGGACTGGCCGAAAGGGCCTGTGTCCGCGCTGTATCTCTAAACTAAACAAAACACGGGCAGAAGGACTTTCACCCAACTGCATGAGACAAGGCTGGAAAAGAGGTGACAGGAAAAGGATTTTTCCTTGAAAATTGTAGAATTCAGCTTTCTCTTCCCTTAGCAAAGCTTGACCTTCTTCTGGATCAGTTCCTGTGGATTGGAGGGTAGCTAATGTTATCCCACATTTTAAGAAAGGAGGGAGAGAGAAAGCAGGGAATTATAGACCAGTTAGCCTGACATCGGTGGTGGGGAAGATACTGGGGTCGATTATTAAAGATGAAATAGCGGCGCATTTGGACAGCAGTAACAGGATCGGTCCAAGTCAGCATGGATTTACGATGGGGAAATCATGCTCGACTAATTTCTAGAACATTTTTGAGGATGTAACAAGTAAACTGGACAAGGGAGAGCCAGTGGATGTGGTGTACCTGGACTCTCAGAAAGCCTTTGATAAGGTCCCACATAGGAGACTAGTGGGCAAAATTAGAACAGATGATATTGGGGGTAGAGTGCTGACATGGATAGGAAATTGATTGGCAGACAGGAAACAAAGAGCAGGGATTAACAGGTCTCTTTCAGAATGGCAGGCAGTGACTAGTGGGGTACCACAAGGCTCTGTGCTGGGACCGCAACTATTTACAATATACATTAATGATTTTTCTGAAGGAATTAAAAGTAACATTAGCAAATCTGCAGATGACACAACGCCAGGTGGCAGTGTGAACTGTGAAGAGGATGCTATGAGAATGCAAGGTGACTTGGACAGGTTGGGTGAGTGGGCAGATGCATGGCAGATGCAGTATAATGTGGATAAATGTGATGTTATCCACTTTGGTGGTAAGAACAGGAAGAAAGATTATTATCTCAACATTCCATTAGCTTTCTTCACTGCCTGCTGTACCTGTAAGCCAACTTTCAGTGACCGGTGTACAAGGACACCCAGGTCTCGCCGCACCTTCGCAGTCACTGAAAGTAAGCATGAAGGTACAGCAGGCAGTGAAGAAAGCTAATGGCATGTTGGCCTTCATAACGAGGAGTTGAGTATAGGAGCAAAGAGGTCCTTCTGCAGTTGTACAGGGCCCTAGTGAGACCACACCTGGAGTATTGTGTGCAGTTTTGGTTTCCTAATTTGAAAAAGAACATTCTTACTATTGAGGGAGTGCAGCGTAGGTTTACCAGGTTAATTCCTGGGATGGCGGGACTGTCATATGATGAAAGAATGGAGCGACTGGGCTTGGATTCACTGGAATTTAGAAGGTTGAGAGGGGGTCTTATAGAAACATACAAAATTATTAAGGGATTGGACATGCTAGATGCAGGAAACATGTTCCCAATGTTTAAGAATAAGGGGTAGGCCATTTAGAACTGAGATGAGGAAAAACATTTTCACCCAGAGAGTTGTGAATTTGTGGAATTCTCTGCCTCAGAAGGCAGTGGAGGCCGATTCACTGGATGCATTCAAAAGATAGTTAGATAGAGCTCTTAGGGCTAGCGGAATCAATGGATATGGGGAGAAGGCAGGAACGGGGTACTGATCGTGGATGATCAGCCATGATCACATTGAATGGTGGTGCTGGCTTGAAGGGCCGAATGACCTACTCCTGCAACAATTGTCTATGTATCTGAATTGCTCCCAATCCTTCAGCGTGCGTGTGTGTGCGCATGTTCGATCCTGGCTACCGGTGCTGTATGTACGGAGTTTGTATGTTCTCCCCAATAACCTGTGTGGGTTTCCTCCGGGTGCACCGGTTTCCTCCCACACTCCAAAGATGTGCAGGTTTGTAGGTTAATTGGCTTTGGTAAAATTATAAATGGTCCTGAGTGTGTAGGATAGTGTTGGTGTTTGGGGACCACTGGGCGAAAACTAAAACTAAACCATAGAAACATAGAAAATAGCTGCAGGAGTAGGCCATTCGGCCCTTCGAGCCAACACCACCATTCAATACGATCATGGCTGATCATCCTAAATCAGTTCCCGTTCCGACTTTTCCCCCCATATCCCTTGATTCCCTTAGCCCTAAGAGCTAAATCTAACTCTCTCTTGAAAACATCCAATGAATTGGCCTCCACTGCCTACCGTGGCAGAGAATTCCACAGATTCACAACTCTCTGGGTGAAAACGTTTTTCCTAATCAGTCCTAAATGGCCTAAACAGTTTTAAACTGTGACCCCTGGTTCTGGATTCCCCCAACATCGGGAACATTTTTCCTGCATCTACCCTGTCTAATCCTCTAAGAACTTTACATGTTTCTATAAGATCCCCTCCCATTAACACTTTTCCACACACACACTAGGGACAATGAAAAAAAAAGCATTTACCAAGCCAATTAACCTACAAACCGGTGTGTCTTTGAAGTGTGGGAGGAAACTGAAGATCTCGGAGAAAACCCACGCAGGTTAGGGGGAGAACGTACAAACTCTGTACAGACAGCACCCGTAGTCAGGATGGAACCTATGATGCAACAACTCTGCTGCTGCGTCACCGTGCCCCCATTGAAAGACATTTGGACAAAGGTACAGGGATAGGAAAGCTCCCGTGGTTGGGATCAAACCCGGGTCTCCGGCGCTGCAGGGTAGCAACTCTACCGCTGCACCGCCGTTTCTGTACTGTCTCTAGAGTGTAAAGTTACTGACCAGATTGATGTCGCTGTTTGCATCCGAGTGCTCACTGGTGGCGTCAGACATCATAGGCCCGGCATCTGTGTCTTCCCCGTCTTCCTCCATCAGACTCAGCCTGCGACAGAGAGCAAATCCAGTCATTGAGCAGCCGCTTGTAAATGATGGCTGCCTTGCAAAGTGACGCAGCGGGTTGCGGCTCACACCTCTCGCTTACACGGATCCTAGTCGATAGACAATAGGTGCAGGAGCAGGCCATTCGGCCCTTCGAGCCAGCACCGCCATTCAATGTGATCATGGCTGATCATCCACAATCAGTACCCCGTTCCTGCCTTCTCTCCATATCCCCTAATACCGCTATCCCCAAGAGCTCTATCTAACTCTCTCTTGAAAGCATCCAGGGAACCAGCCTCCACCGCCCTCTGAGGCAGAGAATTCCACACACTGGAAGCTTTTCCTCATCTCCATTCTAAATGGCTTACCACTTATTCTTAAACTATGGCCCCTGGATCTGGACTCCCCCAACATCGGGAACATGTTTCCTGCCTCTAGCGTGTCCAAACCCTTAATAATCTTATATGTTTCAATAAGATCCCCTCTCATCCATCTAAATTTCAGAGTATATAAGCCCAGCTGCTCGAATCTAACAGCATATGATAGTCCCGCCATCCCCGGAATTAACCTCGTGAACCTACGCTGCACTCGCTCAATAGCAAGAATGTCCTTCCTCAAGTTTGGAGACCAAACTTGGGGTCCGCACAGAACAAAGGGGGACCCGGCGCGGGGGGCACAGAGAACAAAGGGGACCCAGCACGGGGGGCACAGAGAACGAAGGTGGACCCTCCAAGAATGGAGGACCCGGCGTGGGGGACCGCAGAAAACTAAAGGGGAACCCAGTCATGGGGGGGGGGGGGGGGGGGAGGGAGAGCGGCGATGAGAAGGAAGGGGGACCAGGCATGGGGGGACAGGGGGGCCGAGTACTTTTAGCAACTTTGGGGAGACTCTTTTGTGTACTTTGTACGCAAAGACAAATAATTTCACTGCACGTAACTAGGTACGAGAGACAATAAAGTATCATCATCATCTTACACACTACAATGTTGTATCGCTCCCTTGTACACCAATGGCCGTGGCAGGGGCTGCACTTACAGTCTATACTCACACAACCTTTATCGTCATGACTGGCGCCATTCCTTCTCCCCAGAGATGTTGCCTGTCCCGCTGAGTTGCTCCAGCTTGTTGTGTCTATCTTTGATTTAAACCAGTATCTCCAGTTCCTTCCTACACTGTATGATGTGTTCTCAAGGCCGTTTCAGAAGCCACTCACAAACGCGTCAATCATATCGGTTGTAGAGTCACACAACACGGAAACAGGCCATTCGGCCCAACTAATCCCTGCCGACCAAGATGCCCCATCCACACTAGTTCCACCTGCCTGCGTTTGGTCCATATCCCTCCAAATATTTCCTATTCATGTACCCGCCCAAGTGCCTTTTAAATGCTGTTATTGTTCCTGCGTCTTGACGTGTTGTCAAGTTGGAAAGGGTGCAGAGAAGATTTACGAGGATGCTGCCAGGACTCTAGGGTCGGAACTATAGGGAGAGGTTGAGCAGGATGGGACTCTAGTCCTCGGAGCACAGATGGATGAGGGGTGATCTTATAGAGGTGTACAAAATCATGAGAGGAATAGATCGGGTAGACGCACAGAGGGTGGGGGTGTATGGAACAAGCTGTCAGAGGAGTTAGTTGAGGCAGGTACTATCACAACGTTTAAGAAACATTTAGACAGGTACATGGATAGGACAGGTTTGGAGGGATATGGGCCAAATGCAGGCAGGTAAGACTAGTGTAGATGGGACATATTGCTGGTGTGGGCAAGAAGGGCCCGTTTACACGCTTGTACACCTCTACTACCTTGCCTGGCAGCTCGTTCCATACACCTGCCACTTGGCAGGTATCAAAGTTACCTTGGAAGGGAGGGAGAGAAGCATTGAGCTTGATTCACGTAGGGACTGAAACTTGGCGCTGGATAACGGTGCAAGGGGACATGACGGTCTGAATGAAAAGAACTGGCTCAAGACAGCACAGTGGCACAGCATTAGAGTTGCTACCTTACAGTACCAGGGACCCAATCCCGACTATGCGTGCTGTCTGTACAGAGTTTGTACCTTCTCCCTATGACCTGCTTGGGATTTCTCCGGGTGCTATGGTTTTCTCCCACACTCCAAAGATTTGTACACATTTGTAAGTTTATTGGCTTTGGTAAGTAGTAAAATTGTCCCTAGTGTGTGTAGGTTAGTGTGCGGGGTGATCGCTGGTCGGCATGGTCTCTGAGGGCCGAAAGGCCCTGTTTCCACGCTGTATCTCTAGTCCCCTTTCTACAGATATGTCCTTTTATTCTGAGGCTGTGCCCTCTGGTCCTGTACTCTTGCACAAGTGGAAACATCCGCTCTATCCAGGCCTTTCACTATTTGGCAAGTTTCAGTGAGGTTCCCCCTCATCCTTCTAAACTCCAGCGGGTACGGGCCCAGTGGCTCATCATATGTTAACCCATTCATTCCGGTTTCCTCCCACACTCCAAAGACGTACAGATTTGTAGGTTAACTGGTTTTGGTAAAATTGTAAATTGTTCCCAGTGTGTGCAGGATAGTGTTAGCGTGCGAGGATCGCTGGTCGGTGTGGTGTCGGTGGGCCGAAGGGCCTGTTTCCATGCTGTATCTCTAAACTAAACTAAATTAATCGTCCCTGGGATAATTCTCGGTCTCTTTGCGCCAGACCACGTCCTGTCTTTTGTTCCTCAATGCCTCTACTGATGAGTTGATGTCTTAAATATGATCGTCTTCCGACTCAAGGTTTAAGAAGGAACTGCAGATGCTGGAAAATCGACGGTAGACAAAAATGCTGGAGAAACTCAGCGGGTGAGGCAGCATCTATGGAGGACAAAAATGCTGGAGAAACTCAGCGGGTGAGGCAGCATCTATGGGGGACAAAAATGCTGGAGAAACTCGAGTTTGACAAGGCTCCTCGCCAATGCTCCCCACGTTCCCCATTACCTTTCCTTACCAAAAACTACCAATCCCAGATTAATCCAGCATTTTGCATCTATCGTCGTACTTTATTGTCACATGTACCGAGGTACAGTGAAATTCATTTTTGCATACAGTTCAGTTCAAGTATCACTACATGCAAGCTCCGGGTCAGGAACATTTGTTTTCTACCGAGAGACTGATGGGGATCAGGAAACCGCAAACAAAGCGTGGCAGAGAAAAGCAACCCCATCACGTTAAAAAAAAGACAAGGTGCTGGAGTAACTCAAAAGGTCAGGCAGCATCTCTGGAGAACATGGGATAGATGACGTTTTGAGTCGGGTTAGAGAGTGAAGTGTCTTAACCTGAAACACCCACTGTCCGTTCTCCAGAGATGCTGCCTGACACGCAGAGTTAATCCAGCACTTTGTGTCTTTGAAACTGCAGGTTGCAGCTTTGAGAGAAATCTTTGCAAGTTCTCTTGCAGGACAGCGTACGACCTCTCTGAACTGCTCCTTCGACCAGCTACTGCTCCCTCTCTGAAGGGCACAAAGTGCTGGAGCAAATCAGCGGGTCCGGCAGCATCTCTGGAGAACATGGATAGGTGATATTTAGAGGCGAGAGCCTTCTTTAGACTCCTGAACCCGGCTCGAAACGATCTATCCATGTTCTCCAGGCATGCTGCCTGACCCGCCGAGTTACTCCAGCACTTTGTGTCCGCGAATTAACCAGCATCTGCAGTTTGTTTCTACTGCCCCTTCTCTATTCACAGTCGTGGATGCATCATGTACTGAGGTTTGAACCAACCATCTCCAGACTCAATCGACAAAAACAACGAGCTAAAACAAGTGTGTCGGAAGGAACTGCAGATGCTGGTTTACACAGAGGATGGACACAAAATGCTGGAGTATCTCAGCAGCTCAGGTAGCATCTCTGGAGAAAAGGAATAAGCAAAATGTATTCAGAGAGTCAGGGGCGTGAGTGGGAGACACAGAGATAAGGAAGGATTAGGTGTGAAAACAAGACATCAAAAGAGATGACAGTCAAGGAGAATGTAAAATGGATCATTGTTAGCTCAGTGGCTCAAGTAGCATCTCTGGAGAAAAGGAACAGGTGACGTTTCGGGTCAAGACCCTTCTTCAGACTGAGAGACAGGGGATAGGGAAACAAGAGGTAAATCGAAAGAATGAAAGATGTGCAAAAAGCAACGACGAGGGACAACCCTGTCGAACCTTCACACTGAAATACCACAACGTACAGGAAACGTGTACTAACTGCGGCAACCCCTTCACTTACAGTTGCTGCTTGCGCACTTTCTGCCGGGACCGGTTCTTCACCACTTTATTCTTCTGAACCTGATTATTTTGCTGCTTATTCCGATTTTGAGAGCCCAGCCAAGACCTGCTGCACACGGAGAAAGGATACAACGGTCAGTGTGATACAATAACAGGGACCACAGGGCTGCACTCCGAGACGCTCCGGCGCACAGCGTGTGAGAAGGTTGACAGGGAATGTTACCGGAAATTGGGAACGCTTTTGCAGACAGTTAAAGGCCTTAAGGGATAGATGTAGAATTAGGCCATTCGGCCCATCACGTCTACTCAGCCATTTAAACATGGTTGATCTATCTCTCCCTCCTAACCACATTCTCCTGCCTTCTCCCCAAAACCTCTGACACCTGTACTAACCAAGAATCTATCTATCTCTGCCTTAAATATATCCATCGACTTGACCTCCACAGCCTTCTGTGGCAAGAATTCCTCAGATTCGCCACCCACTGACGAAAGAAATTTCTCCTCATCTCCTTCCTAATAGAATGTCCTTTCATTTTGAGGCTGTGACATCTAGTCCTAGACTTTCCCACTAGTGGAAACATCCTCTCCACATCCACTAGTAAAAGAAACTAAGTAATTGAAGAGAGGATTAATATGTAAAATGAAGTGAGGCCGAGACAGGGTAGACAGTCAGAATCAGAGTGGCATGGTGGCGCAGCGTTAGAGTTGCTGCCTCACATCGCCAGAGACCCGGGTTCAATCCTGACGATGGGTGCTGTCTGTATGGAGATTGTACGTTCCCGTGGGTTTTCTCTGGAAACTCCGGTTTCCTCCCACACTGTAAAGACGTACAGGTTTGTCGGCTAATTGACTTAAATTGTCCCTAGTGTGTGTACGATAGTGTTAGTGTACGGGAATCGCTGGTCGGCACGGATTCGGTGGATCAAAGGGCCAGTTTCTGCTCTGTACCTCTAAAATAAAAAACATTTCCCCAGGGTGGAAATGTCCAACACGAGAGGGCATAGCTATCAGTTGAGAGGGTGAATGTTTAAAAGGAGACGTGCGGGGCAAGTTAATTTTTATTTTAGTGAGTGGTGGGGGCCCGGAAAACACTGCCAGGGATGGTGGTAGAGGTAGACACGATAGTGGTGCTTAAGAGGCTTTTAGATAGGCTCATGGATAGGCATGGAATGGAGGGATAAGGATCACTTGCAGGCAGAGGAGATCGGTTCAGCGAGGCATCATGTTTGGCACAGACATTGCGTGCTGAAGGGCCTATTCATGTGTTGGACTTCTATGGCATTAAATTGTTTTTCATGGCACTGGCTTCTGGGCAGAACTACGGCAGATGGAATTTTATCCTGTGAGATAATTTAATTACACGCAAGATAAAGCATCATAACAGGACTAATAAAATTCGGGCAAACACCAAGAGAGGGGAGTAGAGGAGAAGAGGTGCCTTTCTTGTACATCCAGTGATCCCTGAAGGTGTAGATAAGAGAAAGAAATGGTGAAAGTACTGGAGGAAGATGCAGTGGAAGCATTCAAGTCTAAATGCCCCCCCCCACGTTGTGTAAACAGCGACCACACGGCGAACCAACCTGTGCGCAAAGTCAGACTCCGAGCCCTTCTCAGAGTCCTGGTCGGAGGAGCTGTGCAGACTGCCCGTGTCCCACTGACTTGGCCGCAGGAGGGTGGAGGTGAGTACTGGGGTGGCCAACTTCCTGCCCAGCTGCGAGCTGCCTCCGCTGTGCATCCACGCCCCATCCACACTCGTATCAGACACTGCAAAGCAAAGTTAGAGAAGCTTAAAACACAGGGTCGACAGTCAGAATAAAATTTAAAAATATCAAAAATAAATCCCGCTCCCCCCCTCTATATCTTCCCTACGGCTATCAATCCCCCCTCCCCCCCCTTTCGGTCGTGTCAATCCCCCTCCTCCCTTCATTCTTTCCACTCGTCACTTTAATTTCATGTTTCATGTATTTTGTGTTTTTATGACTGTTCGCAGATCAATATCGGGTAAAGTTTGATCGTGTCGTATTGTTATTTATTTGCTTATTATATAGCTCCATAGAATGCTATCAATGCCGCACGGTGGCGCAGCTGGTAGAGCCACTGCCTAATAGCACCAGAGACCCAGGTTCAATCCTGGCCTCGGCTGCCGTCTGTGTGGAGTTTGTACGTTCTCCTGGTGAACGCGTGGGTTTTCTTTGGGTGCTCTGGTTTCCTCCAACACTCCAAAGACATGCCCTTGTGGGTTTGCAGGTGACGTTTTGGGTCGAGACCCTTCTTCAGACTCAGGAGAGAGGGAGACACAGAGATAAGGAAGGGTAAAGTGTGAAAACAAAACATCAAAAGAGATGCGGCTCAAGGGAAATGTAGAAGAGATCATTGAATAGATCAAGATTGCGCCTGTCTGTGGCGACATGTTGCCAGCAGCACAGCAGAAAATCAAATATAGCAGTTCCCAGTTAAGATAGAGCTCTTAAAGATAGCGGAGTCAAGGGAGAAGGCAGGAACGGGGTACTGATTGTGGACAATTATCCATGATCAAAGTGAATGGCGGTGCTGGCTGGAAGGGTCGAATGGCCTACTGCACCTATTGTCACCAGCTATAATGCAGTCTTGACTTCCCATCTACCTCATTGGAGATCTATGAGCTATCTTTAATCAGACTTTATCTTGCACTAAATGATGTGCTCTTTATCCTTTATCTGTACACTGCGGATGGCTTGATTGTAATCATGTATAGTCTTTTCTTTGACTGGATAGCACACAACAAAAAGTATTGTGCAGTATTGCAAGCAATTTTCAGGCCATATCCGAGGAAGGATGTGCTGGTGTTACAGAGGGCCCAGAGGTGGTTCACGAGAATGATCCCAGGAATGAGTGGGTTAACACATGATGAGTGTTTGACAGCACAGGGCCTCTACTCACTGGAGTTTGGATGGATGAGGTGGGGGGGACCTCATTGAAACTTACCGAATAGTGAAAGGCCTGGATAGTGGATGTGGAGAGGATGTTTCCACTAGTGGGAGAGTCTAAGAGCAGTGGACATAGCCTTGGAATAAAAGGATGTACCTTTAGAAAGGAGAGGAGGCAGAATTTTGTTAGTCAGAGGGTGGTGAATCTGTGGAATTCATTGCCACAGACTGCGGTGGAGGCCAAGTCATGGGATATTTCGGAGGCGGAGATTTTGAAGGCAGATTCTTGATCAGTACGGGTGTCAGGGGTCATGGGGAGAAGGCCGGAGAATGGGGTTGAGGGGGAAAGATAGATCAGCCATGATTGGATGGCGGTGTAGATTTAATGGGCCATATGGCCTAATTCTACTCCAATAACTTTTGAACCAATAACCCCACCTTCTCTCAATGCTCCCATCACCTGCTGGCAGCTACTTTCAACAACATGATCATTCTATTCCAGTTACTCATCCCAATCTTGAAACCGGAAGTAGAAACAAGGAACTGCAGGTGCTGGTTTACAAAAAACGACAAACTGTGCACAAGTTACAGGAGTAGAATTAGGCCATTTGGCCCATTGAGTCCACTTCGCCATTTAATCATGGCCGATTGCATCCTAGTCCCATTTTCCTGCTTTCTCCCAATAACCCTCGACACCCGTGCTGGAGGAACTCAGCGGCTCAGGCAGCAACAAAAGCTTTTTGCAGCACCTCGCGACAAAGATAAACGAAACCAAGGTCATTACTCCCCGAAGCCCCATCCGAAAGCGGTGACCCATGAGCACCTGTCATCCTCTCTCTCCGTCGTACCTTCCATTCGCCTTCTCTTGGCCGACGCTGCGGGCACTCTCTTGGCGCGTAGGCTGCCCGGCTTGCCGCTGATCATGGACATGGTGTCATCGTCCCCTCGTGCCTGCAACGACTTGCGGTACGATGCCAACGGCAGCCACTCGTCGGAGGCTGCACCGAGAGGGGCAGGGTAGTTCTTGTCCAGGTAGGCGAGCCTGCAGAACCAACGACAAATTCAGCAGCGGCTCCTTCTCAGGCCAACGTCTGCAGGACCATGTCCCACTCCGAATACTACACAACGCTAACTACAAAGGCGAGGTCAGCCCTACTGAGGTCTCATGGTCGCTTGCGGGAGGTACCGGCGACACAAAGGTGGACGGGCGAGAGGGACGCCTGTGACCCTCTGTTCAGGATTCCCCCAACATCGGTAAATTTTTTCCTGCATCTAGCCTGTCCAATCCCTTAAGAATTTCATATCTTTCTATAAGATCCCCTCGAATCCTTCTCAATTCCAGTGAATATAAGCCCGGTCGATCCATTCTTTCATCGTACGTCAGTCCCGCCATCCCGGGAATTAACCTGGTGAACCAACACTGCACTCCCTCAATGGCAAGAATGTCCTTCCTCAAACTAGGAGACTAAAACCGCACACAATACTCCAGGGCAGAGATAGACGAGGAACGAGGCCGGTCGGGGAGGAGAGGGAACTGGGGTCTGGCCGACCGCTCCCTCGTGGTCTGCTGCAGGGAACAGAGGCGGATGGGTGAGGAGATGGACGTGGCGTCCAAGGATAGAGATGGCTGGAGGCTGGCAACAGCCTGGGATTTTCCTGGAACAGGCACCGCTCGTACGAAATAGAGCGTGGACTTTGAAAACAGCGCCAAAACATGGCATCTCTTACAATGCGGGCTCGGTAGACTCTTTCTGTTCACTTGCTGATCGGGGATGGGGGATGCCAATAATCTTCTGGACTGTTTGTAAGATTGAGAATTTCTCTATGTTAGCACTTCACACATGTGACAATAAAATCACCATGGGTTATAGGGAGAAGGCAGGAGAACGGGGTTGAGAAGGGATGATAAATCAGCCGTGATTGAGTGGCAGAGTAGACTTGATGGGCCGAATGGCCTAATTCTGTTCCTAGAACTTATGAACCATTGAAGGAGTCCAAAAGGTTTCTTTGCTACCCTAAGCACCCATGTGGCCATTTTCAGGGAGCTATGAAGTTGTTCCCCAATGTTCTTCTGTACAGTTAACTGTATATATCTGGCCAGCATTGGACGATCCAGAATTAATTTCCTCACACTGGTCAGGAATAGTAAGATTAAACGAGAACTTACCTAAGTTTGAAGTTTGATCTTTATTTTATGAGGAGTTACGTAGGTGATTACGTGAAGAACCCCGCCAGTGCGCCTGCGCGTCAATCTTCAAAGCAGCGGTGTGAAATCACAAAAACCAACAACCGAAGTAATAGAGTCTCATAATAAAACGAGTAATACAAGAACTTCCATCTGACCTTTATGATAGAGGGTAGGGTCGTGGCGGGCACGTAATCACCTACGTAACTCCTCATAAAATAAAGATCAAACTTCAAACTTAGGTAAGTTCTCGTTTAATCTTACTATTTTACTTCGGAGTCACGTGAGTGACTACGTGAAGATTTTAAAGCTTTGTGATTTCATGCCGTGGATCAATCCGGCTTCTCACTGCATTGATTGACTTGGAACGAGAAATAATCAATCATGCATTCATAATAACATTTGTACCACAAATGCAGTAATTCATTTCAATAATGAAATTAATCAGATCCCCTTTAAAACCAGAGGAATTTACACAGAACTTAAAATAGTTTCTGCAAACAATCCCGCATTAACAATAGGCCGATGGTAAAAATGTTGAAACATCAACTCATTGGACCACCCAGCGGCTGCGAGGATATGGTCGACGGGGACGTCTTTTGCCCTGTCCGCCGACGTTTCTGCTGCCCTAGACGAGTGACACGTAAAAACATAAGTGTTAATACCAGCAGCTGTGAAGACTTCTTTTATCCATCTGGAAATAGTCTGTATTGAAACTCTCTTGTGTGGTTTCTTGTGTGTGATCAACAACCCAGTTTTCGTATTTCTCAAATTCTTTGTGACCTCAATGTATTGTAACAAATATGTCTTAATACAGAGACAAGGATCATTTGGATATACTGCTAGTATAATTTTAAATCCTGTCACACCTGGCCTAATTTGCTTTAGTAGGTCATAGATAACCTTATCTTCAGTTACTTCCATACTGTCTATTTGTAATTTTCCAAGTGTTTGCACTCGCTGTGCTGTCACTCATGCCATAAGCATTAATACTTTCATACTGAGCTTGGCCAAAGGTAAAGACACACTTGATGATCATTCACAAAGTAGTTTCAGTACCACACTTACATCCCAGATTGTCATGTACCTAGGTTTCAGTGGTTTGGAATTAAAGATTCCTTTCATTAGTCTGGAAACAATTGGGTGTGACCCAATTGGGTTTCTTTCTGACTCCAGAACCAAATATGAGGACAATGTACTTCTGGCTGAATTAATTGCACTACAACTCAGACCTTCTTCATAATAAAGTTTTGACAGAAATTCTAAACATTTGAAATATCTGCAATACTTTATTGCACATTCTTTTGTACACAGAACTCTTCCCATTTCTTAATATAAGACAGGTACTGTTTTTGAGTGCTCTTCCTCCAGGCTGCCGTAAGCATGTCCACAGTACGCTCAGACAGTCCTCGTACCAGAAAAGGCATTCTTAAAACCTGCAAATCAACAAATCCAAACAATCATATAATGGATGTTGTTACCCTGTTACAGGGTGCAGCAATAAATTACTCCTTTTTGGGACTTTCATCAACATTTGTGTTGTTAATTCTAATATCAACGGATACCATGGCTGTGTAGGCCAATCTGGTACTACCAATACCCTTGAAGCAGCATCTTGCCAGATTTTAAGCAAACATTGGCTTATGAGGAAACAAGGTGGAAATATATATGAAAACATACCACCCCAATGTAGCGAGAAAGCATCAATCGCCACTGCTCCTGGATCTGGTTTCCATGAGACATATCTCGATAGCTGATGATTCAAGTCGATGTCGGGCATTCCAAATCTGATTACTACATCATTGAATACCTCTTGATTCAACATCCATTCTTTATTATCATGGAACTTTCGTGACCTGGTGTCTACTATCGTGTTCATTCTACCTGGTAGATAGATAGCTGAAATCCAAATGTTCTTTTCAATACACCAAGACCAAAGTTAATTTAACCATTTTGTCACATGACACCGACTTAATTCCACCCATATCATTAATATAGGCAACTGCTGTTGTGTTTATTAATTTTAACTTGAACCTTCCTTTTAGTTGTGTTAGAACCATAAGCTTGGAGTCCATAGAAACCTCCTAAAAGCTCCAAATAGGTAATTCCCCATGTCTGCAGTAACAATAACTCTTCCTGATTCCATCTGCCTCCGCAGCTAGATGTTAAGTCAGTTGCACCCCATCCTAGTGCACTGGCATCAGTTTGTAATATCATGGAAGGTTGTTCAATCAGCACTTTGCCTGAACTGCTTGAGACATGTAGAATCCACCACTGCAGATTAGAAACAGCATTTGTTGTTACTTGCATGGTTCTATCAAAATGACCAGCATTTATTCTCAGTGCCTGTTCTTTGATTCTCTGTTGCTGTTGATAATGTAATGGTCCATACTGGACTGCTGGGAATCTACTAATTTCCCCAGTACTCGAGCCACCTGTCTGATTAGAGGTTTTTGCTCGTTTAACAGATTACTGCAATCTTTAATCAACTCCACCCTTTTTTCACTGGGCAAAGTAATTTGCATTTGGGCTGAATCAATTGTGAACCCCAAATAATCAATTGAGGTACATGTTTTAACCTTGATTTCTTTGGATGAATTTAGAAACCCCCAAACTTTCAAACGTTTGATTTTATAACTGCAACTGATGCTTCTGTTGACTGTTTTGTCCTTCCTATAATCAGGGCAGCATCCAGGTATGCCATTAGTACATGCTGCTGGCTCTCAGCAACCCCAGAATTGATTTTAACAATTTTATGAATATTCTGGGAGCGAACGTTAACCCATTAGGCAGAGCTTTGAACTGCCCTAATTGGTTCATCCATTTAAATTTAAGATACTTCATATCTTGCAAGTGAACAGACACTGAACAAAAGGATTCAGACTTGTCAAGTCTATAATCATCCTACATCCTCCATCCTTTTTTGATCGAGGGAATATATTTGACCCAAATTGGTGAATTTGGTAGACTGATTCTTCAAAAACACCGTTTATATATAGGGTTTTGAAGCGCAGCTTGAACCTCCATTACTTCGCAAAGTGGAGAGTTCTGCAAGGAACATGCTGGACAGGCAAATCATAATTTGGATTGAATTCAATTCAAAATCCTTGTATATTATTCAGAATTACCACATCTGAAGTAATCTTCCAATGTTTATAGAAGAGACGTAATCTGCCTCCAACTTTTGGACTTAATACAGTTAGTATGTTCCCATGAGAACCAGGTCCACCTACCTCTTGAGTCATTTGAGTATTGTGAGATCCCTGGATTCTCCCGGAAGCACCACCACGGGTTCTTACTCCCGCTGCAGGCCGCCAGCTACGTCCCTGCGTTGATGAGCGATTTGGTCCTGGTCTAGGATCCGTATGACGTCTGAAAGGATACTTCCTCTTTACAGACTTTGTAACCATTGATGTTTTTATCAATCCTGTTTTCGCTTCATCTTCCAACTCTTTAATACGCCTCCCGAGATCCTCTCCAAAGAGTAAGTTGGGTAATTGTATATTACTTGGTTTGCAGAGTGCTGCGAATTTCGGATTCATAGTAGGCCGTATAGCACCTTCCTCAGATAATTGATCCCGAAGTGGGTGCTGCATAGCAACCCCAGTGCTTCCTGATGCAATTTCGTCATCTCTTGGCTGTTATCTGCTATTCTGGTAAAAGCAGTTATTCCAGAACCCAGCAGCTTTAATATTCTCTGCAATTGATTCCAGATAATTTGGTTCACTGCTTCTGCTTTCAGCAACCCACAGTTACTTGGGGTCTCCTGCTTTCTTGCAGTTTCATCCATCTCCTGCTGTTCCAGCTGATGGTAAACCAAGTAATTTATTCAGGCCAGTTCTTCTCCTAATGGCTCTCCTGACCCTGACGGGGCAGCGAATCCTACTGTCAGGGGTGGAACATCTGGCAGCTGCCGTTCATCGCCTTGTACAGCCTCACCGTCAGAGTCGGGGTCTGAAATCTCATGACCCGTAGCACGCTCCTCATCCCTGAGGGTGCATTCCATCAGCCCTGAGCCAGGTGCTGTTAAGCTTGGATTTCAGTACACTCCTTCCTGAGTGAACTTTGCTCCAAATGCCTATGTAAAAGGCTTTCTATTTGGGCAATATGCTCGAAAGCAGTATCTAGCCCTGTACCAGGAGCTGTTGAGCTGCTTCCAGCAGCTTGGATTTCAGTACACTCCTCCCTGAGTGAACTTTGCTCCAACAGCCTATGTAAAAAGGCTTTCTATTTGGGCAATACGCTCGAAATCAGTATCTAGCCCTGGAGCTACTTCCATTGCCTGGGACTCCCTCCGTGGGCCGTTGGGATTTAAACTTCGTCTTTTGCCCGACAGGTGCTGACTGTGTTTTCACCAGCCCCAGGTCCACAGTCGCTACGCTCACCGCTGGCGACTGTACCGGCGTTTAGAGGCGGTTGGCAGTTGGACTCCCGACTTTCCCGACTTTCTGTCGGCTGTGTCGCTCGCCTCTTCCCCCTGTCCGTTTTTTCCCATGGCGTCTGTGGAAAAAATCCCCATAGACCCACAGTAAACGGACCTGGAAAACACGAAAAAAGTTTCTACTTACCTTGTAGTTGAAAAACTACAAACCACTGGAGGAGCTCTGCTCCTCACGTCCGTTTGCGTCAAGGCGTCTGACGTAATGACGCGCAGGCGCACTGGCGGGGTTCTTCACGTAGTCACTCACGTGACTCCGAAGTAAAATAAACTCCATCTGCCACTGCTCCACCCAACCTTCCAGCTGATCTGTGTCCTTAGGCAATCGTCCTAGTAACCTACAACTCAGGAATGAGTAGGTTAACCTATGATGAGCGTTTGTCGGCACTGGGCCTCTACTCGCTGGAGTTTCGAAGAATGAGGGAGGGATCTCATTACAACGTACAGAATTGTGAAAGGCTTGGATAGAGCGGATGTAGAAAGGATTTTGCAAGGCAGAGATGACAAACTCTTGATTAGTACGGGTATCAAGGGTAATGGGGAGAAGGCAGGAAAATGGGATTAGAATGGCTGAGTAGACTCGAGGGGCCGAATGGCCTAATTCTACTTCTATAACGTGAACTATCAGCGCTTGTGGCCTGCTGGCACAGCGTAATGAGAGCATCGAGCATCGCCCCATCACAGTTCGCAACCCTCCACTTCCTCACTGTCAGCCCACACACAACCTACAGGGCAGCATGGTGGCGCAGTGGTAGAGCTGCTGCCTCAAAGTGCCAGATACCAGTCTTCAATCTGGACTATGGATGCCATCTGCAAGAATTTGTACCTGCTCCCCGTGACCGTGTGGGTTTAATCCAGGTACTCCGGTTTCAACCCACATTCCAGACATGCGGGGTTGTAATTTAATTGGCTTCTGTAAAGTTGTGAATGGTCCCGTGTGTGTGATATAGTGTACTGGGTGACCACAGGTCAGTGCGGTCTTGGTGGAGCAAGGACGTCCTACAGCAGTTGTACAGGGCCCTGGTGAGACCGCACCTAGAGTATTGTGTACAGTTTTGGTCTCCTAATTTGAGGAAGGACATTGTTGCTATTGAGGGAGTGCAGCGTAAGTTCACCAGGTTAATTCCCAGGATGGCGGGACTGACATATGGATTGACTGGGCTTATATTCACTGAAATTTAGAAGGATGAGAGGGGATCTTATAGAAACATATAAAATCTTAAGGGATTGGACAGGATAGAAGCAGGAAACATGTTCCCGATGTTGGGGGAGTCCAGAATCAGGGGTCACAGTTTAAGAAAAAGGGGTAGGCCATTTAGGACTGAGATGAGGAAAAACCTTTTCAGCCAGAGTTGTGAATCTGTGGAATTCTCTGCCACAGAAGGCAGAGGAGGCCAATTCACTGGATGTTTTCAAGAGCGAGTTAGATTTAGCTCTTCGGGCTAACGGAATCAAGGGATATGGGGAGAAGGCAGGAACGGGGTACTGATTTTGGATGATCAGCGATGGTCATATTGAATGGCAGTGCTGGCTCGAAGGGCATACTCCTGCACCTACTTTCTATGTTTGGTGGGCTGTTTCCGCGCTGTATCTCTAAACTACACAAGCCCTCACTCACACAGCCTTCTTGTCCTGTCGCAAGAGCTTGCACGAGAATTCACTCAGAACATCGAGGAACGGCAGGTTCAGAGGGGAATCGAATCCACGGTGTCGCTGGAAAACAAACTTCATTCCATCCCTGTAGGAGCAGATCAAGATCACAAACAACGGATGAAAACCCAGCACTTCAGACTCGAGTTAGCAATGCACTTCACCCAAAAGTAGAGCAGTAGACAAATTAGTCCAAAATAACTAGGGGTGGCAAAGTGGCGCAGTGGTAGACCCGGCGTTGATCCTGACTACGGGTGTTGTCTGTACAGAGTTTGTATGTTTTCCTCGTGACCTGCATGGGTTTTCTCCAGGAGCTCCAGTTTCCTCCCACACTCCAAAGACGTGCGGGTTTGTTGGTTAATTGGCTTTGGTAAAATTGTAAATTGCTCCTAATGTGTAGAATAGTGCTGGTGTGCGGTGATCGCTGGTCGGCACGTACTTGGTGGACCGAAGGACATGTTTCCTTGGCTCTCTCTCTAGAGTCTAAAACAGGCTTAAAATTCCTAAAGGGATTAATAAAGAATAACCACAAAGATGTTAGATAAATGCTCTGACTGTTACACTTCCTTTTTACATTCAATGGCACATGATCTGTCAGTCAGCATATTCCATCGGGATGAAGTGTGTTTCCAGTTGGGATGAAGCTGAACAATTACCTCGGAGGTTATCCTGTACCCAAGAATTGCTTGGGCTGCTCCTGAACCTGGACTTTACAGTTTTCAGGCTCCTATAACTTCTTCCCGATGACAGGAGTGAAATGAGAATGTGGCCAGGTGGCCTGACCTCGTGTGTTGGCCGTCTGTGTGTGGAGTTCGCATGTTCACCCCGTGACCACGTGCGTTTCCTCCGAGTACTCTGGTTTCCTCCCACATCCTCAAAACGTGCGGGTTTGTAGGTTAATCGGCTCTCTGTAAAATTGCCCCAAGTGTGTCAGGGAATGGATGAGAAAATATAGAACTAGTGTGGATGGGTGATCGGTTGTTTGGGGTTAGGTTTATTATTAAGCTAATAACAGTGCAGTACAGTGGAAAGCTTGGTTTTGCAGCTATCGAAACAGATCAGATACACCATACTGTTTCCAATCAAGTGAAACTAGTCCAATAGATAAAGCAAAGGGGAAGTTATAGAGTGCAGAATGTAGTTCTCAGCATTGTAGCACATCAGTTCCATTGACTCTATCCCCTACTCCCAATTCCTCCGTCTACGCTGCAACTGCGCCCAGGATGAGGTGTTCCATACCAGGGCATCGGAGATCTCCTCATTCTTTAGGAAACGGGTTCCCCTCTTCCATTATACATGAGGCTCTCACTAGGGTCTCCTCAATATCCCGCAGCTCCGCTCTTGCTCCCATTCGTAACAAGGACATAGTCCCCCTTGTCCTCACCTTCCACCCCATCAGCTGTCGCATACAGCTTATAATCCTCCAACATTTTCGTCACCTCTAACGGGATCCCACTACTGGCCACATCTTCCCATCCCTACCCCTTTCTGCTTTCTGCAGAGACTGTTCCCTCCACAAGTCCCTGGTCAACACGTCCCATCCCACCTAAACCACCCCCTCCCCAGGTACTTTCCCCTGCAACCGCAGGAGATGCAACACCTGTCCCTTTACCCCCCCCCCCCCTGACTCCGTCCAAGGACCCCGACAGTCTTTCCAGGTGAGGTCGAGGTTCACTTGCACCTCCTCCAACCTCATCGACTGTTTCCGCTGTTCCAGGTGTCAACTCCTGTGCATCGGCAAGACCAAGCGCAGGCTTGGCAATCGTTTCGCTGAACACCTCCGCTCAGTCCGCCTAAACCTACCTGATCTCCCGGTTGCTCAGCACTTTAACTCCCCGTCCCATTCCCAATGCGACCTTTC